>OY735207.1:20015272-20032772 GCA_963457665.1 Thysanoteuthis rhombus | reverse complement strand
TTTTTCTCTCTCTCTCTCTCTCTCTCTCTCTCTCAATATAGGCATATATATACTTGTGTGTGTATATATGCATGAGTATATATATATATATATATATATATATATATATATATATATATATATATGCATCGTTTTTCTGATCTTTCACTTGTATTTTTTTGTGTTTTGAAGAGGCTGAGACGGCAGTCATTTTATTTAGTCCATCCGTTCTTATTCTCTTTTATTTTACTTAAGCAACATTATAATCCACTTCCGGTTTCCTAGGCCCCTCGAATATTCACTACAACCCCGTTAACCGTACATTTTGGGAACTCCTTCCACACTCGTCAGTTACCATCTTCTTGTGGTGCTGGACGAGGGGTTGGAATTTCCTGGTTTGAATTCACAGTCGCTCGTCTCCTAGACTGGTCGATAAACAAAGAGGGGTACAAATGGATTCATGCCTATCCCAGTGGCTTTAGTTGTCTAGGCCGAATGATACATTCACTTTGCAATAACGGAATATCATTTAAGATAGATTTTTAAAATAATATAACGTAATTTTCATACATATATTTATATTGTGTGTGTGCGTGTGTAAATTGTATTATATCATATAAAAACACTTATTTGAAATGATCCACTACCGTTCAATGGTAAGAGTATTGCTACTTTAAAGCAGTTACCCTATCGGTTGCAGGTTCGATTCCTGCAGTTGCCCAATTTTTTTGTTGTTTATTCTATTTTAGGATGTCAAGATCGAAAATGCAAAACTTGGGAAAGTAGACCACTACATCTATCTAGAATGACAAATCTCCATGAGACCCTCAAAAGAAGAGGAAATCAAGCGAAGAATCACTCTTGGATGGCAAGCCTTCGGCAGAGCAAGCCTAACTTTTTAATACCAGACGATCCCAATAATCCTAAAAAGAAGAGTATGCAACGAATGCATTCTCCCGATGGTCACTCATGGACCTGAAATATGGAACCTAACCAAGAGACAGACCTGCCAACTGAGAAGCATATAATGTGCACATGAGAGAATCATGCTCAACCTCACATGGAGAGATCACAAGACAGCACAATATATCAGGAAGAAAACGGGCGTTCAAGACATCATAGAATCTCTTAAACAAACTTGAATGGAAATGGGTAGGCCATGTTACGAGAATGAAAGACAACCGATGGACATCCCGACTCACAACATGGACCCTCAGAGATCACATGCGAAACCGAGGCTGACAGAATACAAGATGGAGAGACAAACTAGACAAATTCAGAAAATACTGGCTCCGCGACGCCCATGATGGAGTATTGTGGTGAATCTTGGGGAAGATTTATGTCCAACGACGGACGTTAAAAGACTGATGATGATAATGATGATGAGGCTGAGCGATACATTGAGCGTCCAACGACGCGAGATCATCTCAAATAAATGTTTGTACATAATATAACGCAATTTATAATCGTTCTGTCGGATCATATACATCCATTTCTCAATACATACATATAAATATATATATATATACATATATATATATATATATATATATATATATATGTGTGTGTGTGTGTGTGTGCGTGTGTGAAAGAGAGAGAGAGGGAGGGGGATGAACTGACCAGGACAGATATAAATAGACAGAAAAGCCTGACCAGACTCGATATAGATAGGTACTAAACTCAGCTGAGACCCATTACAAAACAGAGGGAAGAGGTTGCTGCGCCAATCTTCCAAACGATGAGGTCCTGCCAACCTTCAAAATTAAATCTCTCGCATCGTATAAACTCATAAAACCCAGCTTCTCGAAACTCTATCCTGCTGAAAACTTAGATTTCCCATCGGGTAAATTGACACCTTTTCACCAGCAATTAGGGGCCACATGGGTGCTTGCAGGTGTTCGCAAAGCCGGGTACTGCTTCCTTTCGCGTCAGGCAACCAGTGTACGTTAGTTACTCCTTTGCTCCCCACCAAACTTGCCATATGTCATACCGTATCAAATCTAAGCCATTGGTCAGTTCTCAAGACCATGGCAATTCTAAGACTGAGATTCCCAGAGTCAACTCCGTACGTCTCAACTTACGCTTTTAACGCCTCGTTTTAATTCCCTACGAGTTTTGTAGACCGATGGTTACAGATGAATTTGTCTTTGATGTCCGATGTGCCGACGATTGTATATTTATTAAAGTAAAAAAAGCGCTTGCCACTAAAAACTGAATGAAAATCAGTTCACAAATAGTTACGGTGCAGGCGGGGTGGGGGGTAAGTATGAAGATTCTTGGATCTGCTCCAAAATGTGATCGATTTTTTCCTCTGGCCATGGTTTACTTTCGACGAAATATCTGAGTGATTCATTGAAAACTTTTGGAGATATTGAATGGACACAATTGAGTGAATGCGTATATGTATAGGAAAAAATCGAAAATAATTCTAGGATCCGCGCCCAAATTCAACCAATTCTTCTTCTCCCCATAGACTCCCTTTATAGAGAATTTCATTGAAATCTTGGAGATATTGTGTGGACATATAGCCCATCCTCCCCACAAAATCTAATTCATTGAGAACTATTGGAGATATTGTGTGGCGTGGACATCTTAGTTGGCAGAGGTAAAAGAATGGATATTAACTTCTTGTTAATTTCACTGTCTATCTATTTCTCCATCCCCACCCCCTGCTCATAAAAATAATCACGTACGCGGGTCAAGCGCAATTGGTGCTTAGCTTCAGTTATCAGCTGATTCCTATGTATCGTTTTTGGCTATTCCTCAAAAGACATTTACGATACATGGATACACCTCGGAAAATCCAATAACTCCACCATATGTGCTGATGGGGCAAATCAATCAAGAGCTGGTATGTAAACGACAGTATTAGAATAGAAAGCTCGACTTTCTAATTCATATAATCGTATATGCTGTGTGTAACTACGTAACTATGCCAAAGATGACAATGGGTGTAAGAACTTGCTCATGCATATAGTGATTTCACATATACAAACTAATAAACCAGAAGCTTAATGATGAAAAGGGCATTCTTCTTATACAGCAAAACATTATTTCCAACATAATCTCATTTTTGTCAATGCGCTTTATTCTGTGGTGTGTATTATGCACATAGATCAACCGTTAAGCAGTGACATTCTCAGATCAAACAACTAATAACTACCTGGCAGGCTACAGACATTGATTTCTTCATAAAAATGTTCGATGGTCAGAACAGCATGGTGTGTACTTTATTAGACACGTGATTTTTGTCATGCATTTATCGATCATTTGTTGACTGCGACGAAAGTCGATAGTTCTTAGAATAAGGAAAATTCGTCTTAGGACCAATTTTTGAATCGGTTAATAGCGTTTGTGAGGGATAAAGTGACCCGAAGAGAGAGTGGTTAATGAGAGATAAACAGCTTTTTTTTTCTTACCTATTCATAGCGTTGGTAAAAATAGAAAGAGGGATATATTTTTCTTTTTCAAAGCACACTACGTCATATCATTCCTTTTTTTTGTTTTTTGTTTTGTTTTTTCTTTTAGTTCGATTATCTCTCGAGAATAAAAATAGAAAGTCAAAGCAAGAAAGAGAAGAGAGAAAAAAAAGGAAGCAGATTTACAGTTTATATAACTAATGCATACACTCCATATATATATATATATATATATATATATATATATATATATATATATATACATATATATATATATATATATATATATATATATATATATATATATATATATATATATATATATATATATATATATTTATAACTTTTTCAAGTTTATAACTTTTTTGCCAATTAATTATGTTGTATTTTGGACGATATTCTCATTTTTAATTTTGATGCAATCATTATTTTGGTTTCGGACGTTTTATGAGGGATCAGCTTGGAAACCCAATTGAAAACAAATAGCTTTATTACACAAAAAATGTGGACAAATACTGTCAAAGTTATATTTACAACGTCGCAGTTTTTTTCAACAGAAACTTTTGTTTAACATCGATCACGTCATTTCACCGAATATGGGAAACGTACCAGGCCAACCATGACCCTCCATGGCGAATCCATGTTGCTGATTATCTTACAATCCTTAAGGTGTTAAATCTATGAGTATTTGCAATTTCCGAAGATGCGCACTTGAAAAATAAACGATTTTACCTAATTCCAGCCTTAGATATATCACAATGGAAGATAGAAAATAGATTAGTTTGAAAGTAGGAACCAAAGTCACTCAACTGAAAATAACAAAATAAGTCAAATTAATGCGCTGGAAAAAGAAACAAAATCCAGTTTTAGAACCGAAAAGCAAATTCGTTTACTTCCATCTGATCAACTTCTAGAAACTGTAACCTACCAACCTTTCATTTCAAGTGCTAAGCCCGAAAATCTTACCCCTACATACACCTAGAAAGCGCCCGCCCGGTCTCGTTCTATTTTCGCTCCTTGTTGACCGTAACTTTTTAACCCCGGTGTTCGGCAATAAATACTTGGTCCCCGGGCACCCGTGTATGGGGTTGCCCCCTTGGCAGAGTGAGACGGCTCGGTGCTCGGTGCTTTGGTGCATACACAAATGAATAAATCTAACGCGAAACAAAAATGCGTAACCACTGGAAAATAAGTCTTATCAAAGATGAGGCGAATGGCCCCCACACACACTCTCTCTCTCCTTCTCTCACTTCCATTTTCTCTCTCTCTCTCTCTCTCTCTCTCTCTCTCTCTCTCTCTCTCTCTCTCTCTCTCTCTGTCCCCTCTATCTCCCCCTCTTTAAATAAGCTGACCAGATGGCTAGGCGTAATTAGAAATGTAGCCTCATGACTCCGGACTTGGTCTCGGTTTTGCGAGATATGTCCTTGTTGGATAGCTGAGCGTTGGTGATTTCAGCTAATCATAATGGACAAGACACAATTTGCTTTAAATTGGTGGGTCGGGTTTCTAATACGTGTATCGGGTTTCAGGCAAATGAAATGAATGGGACGTACAAGAATAATGACAACATGTGAAGAGAGACCGAAGTGCCGAGTTGAAGATCATCTGTGCAATTAAATGTGGACTGAAAAAGAAAGAGTGGATGGAAGGGTTGAGAATTAAATACGGAGGGAAAAAAAAGGATGTAAGGAAGAACGGACTAGGAAAAATCACGGAGAGGAAGAAAGAAAGGAAAGAAAAAGAGAGAAAGGGAGAGTGATGAGTCGGATAAAAAAGAAGAAAGATCGGATTGAAATAATTGAAAAAGAAAGAAAAGGTTGAGAAAAAAGTTACGAAAGAGAAAGAAAGTTGTTGATGAGAATGAATGAAGGAAATATGGGAAAAAAAACTGTAAATGAAAGTATGTGCGAGGGAGTTTCTTGTATTAAAAATTGTTATTTCAAGCCCTCCTTAATCTGGCACATAGCCACATCATTAGGGAACCAAGTGAGGATCGAAGTCAATATAATTGCTATTTACTCTGCAAGACAAGCTTGCCAGCCATCACGGCACGGAGATCATCCGCTACAGAGTCAAGGATATTTCGAATTTGAAACAACGGGTGGAATTTATACCAACTCATTATATTATTCATTTTTGGTTCGTTTTTCCTCGTTTCATTATTGCTTTATCTTTCATGGTCGACGCTTTACCCAATTCAGTCACGGAAGCCTCTGCTTAGGAAGGACACTAATTTACAAAATTAAATAAATGATATAAAAACTTGTCTGACTGGGTGTCTACTATTGACGATATTTAGATAGCTCGCCTGGCATGCCAGTTCACCAGTATAGTGCGTTCCATTATTATTTGATACCCGGCCACAGTGGTCTTGTGTCAGACTAAGCTAGTCTTAGTAAACTTGGATGGGTGCCTAGCATAGTACAGAGGTTACGGAGTTTGCTTCTGAAAACAATAATATACATATATAGATGTATGTGTATGTATGTTTGCATATGAGCTAGCGTTTGTAAGTACATGATCGTATGTATGTAATTCTTTGTGTATGTGTGTGGGTATATGTGTATATGGGTCCGTGTGAATCTGTTTGCATGCACTTGTGCGTATGAGTGCTGGTGAGCTACCAGTGCAGAAAATAGTATCGACAAATCGAATTCAGATTTTGGCTGCAACCTTTTGTGTTCACTGGGCACTATTACCATAGGAAAAGACGGATCCACATTCCTGCATTCAGTCCCACCGCCAGACATCTTGACAAAAAGTCTCGACGCCGACATACCACAATGTTTGCCGAAGGAGAAAGCCGATGAGTGAGTACTTAGATAAACCACTCTCCCATATCTGTCCCATCCCTCGAGCAGTAGTAACAGCCAATAGCCGCTCAACCTTTACAGGAACCGATCATGCGTAAGCCTCAAGTCAACCAACGTAGCAAGACGGTTAGCAAACAAGTTCACTAGCGTATCTATCTCTGAGTGCCACTGGCCTTGGCATTGTACCAGACAAGCCAAAGCTCAGTGAATAACGAAAGAAACCTCAGTAAATTCAATTGATCTAGCTGCTATGATCAAAATCCGTGGGAGGCTCAAATATGATTAATTCAAGCGTGAAGATTACCAGTGAAAGAACATTTGAATAAGCCAAGGATATCGAAAGAATTTATGGAAGATTGAGTTACACTAATTTCCCAACAGGATGCGCTCCAACAAGAATTGTCTTATTCGAACATCAATCTACCAAAATACCGCCCGACAGATTTTAAATTAGTTTTAAATTTCGATTGTACATAATCATACCGTCCGACATCAACTGAAGTCGCCTAACTGTCTTTTTTTTTAATAAGCACCCGGTCTAAAAATCCCAGTGTACTTAGATATACCACCTGACATCGCATACCACCCAAAAGCTCCCGACAGTCAATTTTAAGCATTTTGAGTCCAAGAATTTAGTGTACCTAAATTATACCGCCCGACAACGCCTGACAGCATTTTTAATATTCCCAAATCTATAATTTCTATTATCTAAAACTGTTACCACCCGACAGATCATTTTACTTGAGTTATGATTAGGATGATTTGTTTATGTATCATGAATGGCAATAACAGTCATCGGAAAGTGTCAGTTGTTGAATATATTTTAAAGAAAATGTTGTGCGATTTTGAGAGACACGTGAAATCTCCGGCGACACATAGGAAATATTCAACGTAGAAAAACTTGACGTACAGATTGATCAACTTGTTAAAAATCCTCAAGCTTTGGTTCAATCTGCTAACCACTGCTCCACAGCAAGGCACAATTGTAAGTGTATATATGTAAATGAATGTATATATGACCGTATATAAGTATCCGTGTGGATGTATGCATATAAGCTTGGATATATATATGAATGTAAACATTCTGATACATTTCCCCAGATGAGGAGAACACCTGCGTCAGTGACTCCTTTTTTAAGGGAAAAAGTATATATATATATATATATATATATATATATATATATATATATATATATATATATATATATATCGGAGAGGGTCGGGATGTAAAATGACGGTTGAGCAGTGTCCCACTTCGATACTATGAGTGAGGGGAGGATGGTAGATGTAGGTGCTAGGGGCTGAGATGTGGAATGGGGCGGGTAAGGACTGAAATCCGAACAGAACGATTCATGGGACGGAGGTCAGGCCGGGAAAAGAAGGACGGTCTGTTGTCTCAATCAAATGCTGTCAAAATATTCTGCCAACTCGCACGATAAACACAGCTCTGGTTGAATGGCCGATTTATAAACACGGTGACGCAGGCATGCATATATATATATATATATATATATATATATATATATATATATATAAAGAGAGAGAGAGGGGGAGAGGGAAAGGGAGAGAGAGAGAGATAGTTGATTGGATGGATCCATGTCAAGGTTGACTATGGCGGTAACAGTGTTCTGCCGCTACTGATTTGGCAGGTAAGGTATTCATGAGAAAGTGATTTTTCCAAGTACTCATCAATCAACATGGCTTACCAGTAACTGAAAGTTCAGCCATAATAATTAGCAATGAGATTTGAGCGATGAGTGAATTCACGCCCATTATGCAAAATAGACCTGGTAGGCCTCAACAAAAATTCGAACCCGGTTTTCTTACTTCGTTTACCAATGTTGTTAATTATTACGACACTCGACATTCATCTATCACTGAGTCTGTGTGTGTGTGTGTGTGTGTGTGTGTGTGTGTGCACCTGAGCGTATAATTGCCAAAGGAGAGGCGGGGAGATAACCGGGTTTAAATCCTGGAATGCTTACAATGCTTTCGTCATTAATTGCAAAAATTATCTTTTTCTTCAGAATCATTATATAAAGGAGTTGTGAAATAATTTAAGTGCCTTCTCCCGGAGAGCCATTTTTTTTTATTTTCTAAGTATGGATCCATACACATTCATGAGTGAGAATGTTCAAAAATTGCTTGATTTTGCAGCTGGCAGCGAGGAGTGTACCTAACTCTATCCTTCTAGCGTGACGAGAGGTGCTGTCTGGGAGACGGATCCCCAAAAACCAGGCCTTGGCTGGTGGCAAAGTACTTGGGCTCTGAAGAGCGAACCAAAATGTGGTTACCACAGTTCCGTATTAAGAAGCCTTTTGTACAGCGTTCTATTTATCTCATTTCAAAAAATCTTAAATCATTGTCTGTTCTTAAAATCCTTTTTTATACGCATAAAGTTTACATTCTTTTGGATCGAAAGACTTTTTACCCTAAAATTGAACTGCAAGTCATATTAGAAATTCGATGAGGACCTCTTCAAAAAATTTTACATATACAGAGAAACCTACCATCCCATGAGCTCTTTGCAACCACCACATTGATACACAATACATCCAAAATACGAAAACTGAAATATGAAACTCAACTAATATCGACTTTTTTTCCAATCAACCCAAGCCGAGGGGAGGTGACTGCAATTTTTCTCTTTTTTTAATTACAAACAATTGTCTGTATGAACCTAACCCTACGACGTATCCAGGTCAAGAGGCATTATCAGTCAAAAGGACAATATTATAGTATGGACTACTGCAAGTTATAATTGTCCGGTCATAAGGCATCAATCGAAATGACACTTCAGTACGTATTTTTGATCAATTGTATACTTAAAGAAATTCAATAAAATCATTTAAATTTGCAAAAAAATACTCATTTGAATTACTTAATTAGTACAAAATCAGTTGAAATATTTGTGGTGCACTGTTGTCCATTTGACTGATGACTTTTGCATTGATGCCTTTTGACGGGTTAACCCTGTGATGAGGATATAAGCAATCGGAGAACAATGATACATGTATGCTGTGACGTTCATATTTTATCGAGTCTCTACGGATTTTAAACTATGTAGCTGAAAGTATTTTTCGTGCGATGGACTCAGTTTTGAACGACAGCATATTAATATTTAGGCAACAGATTTTCAATGCTGTTAAGTAATACCTGATATTTGTTTCAATTTTGTAATGTTCCACTAGAAATAATAAAGTCCTGTCATGTCTGATTTGGAAGAAGATTAATTTTCTATCGAAGAAAAATGGTGATAATGTACTCATTTCATGGGCGACATCGAACGTACGAGGCATGTCATTCTCCAGATGAATTTTTCACGCCATTGATTGACCTTAAATCACAGTCCGTTGCTTCGTGTTTAATTTACTTTAATCCATTTGAAACTCCTGTTCAGCCAGGACACTCAAACCTTTGTTTATGAAGTCAGCATCAGTGTTACACGAAAACTAGTAAATAAATTCTACTAAATAATGAACAGAGTGGCCTTTTCTGTTTTCATGTTTCTCTGTCCGTAATTCTTGGAGGAAGAGTCCATTATTTCAAATAGCACGTTGGAGATATTTTTAATCGGCTAATACATAATATAAGAAAGATTGAATGAATAATTTTCTGATAAAAAGAAATCCATTATCCACTATCTGAAATAATCGAAACAATTTGGTACGATTTCTGCGTAAATGAATTCAGTCACTTTAGATGGAATTAATTAGACATAAGCATTTATTTTAACTATCAATAACTTTGGAGTAGTGAAGTATCAAGCCTTAAAATAAGAGAATATTTCTACCAAATACATTACAGGCGATTGTTGGGCCTTGGCGTCCCAGACAACTGTGTCCTAGTTAAAAGCGTACTGATCAATGGCGTATATGTTTAAATCCATATGTATTAAATCCATCCATCCATACATACATACATACATACATACATACATAGGTAGCCAGCTAGAACCACTTAAAACTAAAAAAAACCCATGTTGGCAATTTTTGTTTGACAGTTATAATAAATATGGATATTGTAGATTACCTCTGTTAAGTGAAGTACGGCCCGCCCCGTGTGACACCATAGGAGGGATAGCACCACTATGACGGCTTAATTTTTTTAACTTCAAAATGATATATTTGTTGATTTTAGAAATTAGAATTGACTGGGACTTGTTAACTAATGAATTTAAGGTTCTGAGGGTTCTTCAAAACTTTTACACGGGGCCATATTGGTACTTAGCCCTTCTAACCAGACACTTTATTAGTGAAATGATTAAAATAGTTGCCAACCAGAGCCCTGATGAGAAAGAGGGACACGTCTTGAGGTGAAGGCGTTCGGTAAATATGATGTAAGTTCGGTAATTTGCCTTATTTAACGAACATCGTTCAATAAATCTAACAACAGTTCTATTTTCGACCATACCTTACATCGTCCAGTAAATAAGAAAATTCTTGGCATTATCTTAGTTTCGTGGTCAAGCCTTTCGCGGCATTTAGTCCAAGATCAAAGTGCTGCACCTGTTCTTCTCACGTCAACGAAACATAATATTAACTTCCGGTTTTCAACCGTAAACGTTATCATAGATGTATTTTAATCGTTTTCTCCATTTTGAATGTTTCTTTTTTCAACTGACAAAAAAAAAAAAAAAAGTTATATAATGGGTTTATTTTAATTGTTCAATGTTTTTCTTGAATTTTATAAAATCATTAAAACAATAGTTCACGTACAAAACATACAATGATTTAATAACAAAAATACAAAACGAAATAATCTATTCTACAATAAAATCTTATGATGATTAATGGTTCAAAATTAGTCAAAAAAGTAATAAAGAGTTATAACAAGTATATATGATTTAGTGAAATCAAAATAACTTTTTTCGCTTGATGGGGGTAAGCTTCAAGATTTAAAACGGGAATGCTAAATCACATAGTTTTCAGAAACGACAATAAATATGATTCCTCGTATTTTTGTCAATTGAAGAAGTATTCAAATTAAGATTAAAATCAACTACGAAAACAAATGGAATCTTACCAAAATAGCATTTAATTTTGAAAACTTGAAGTTAATACTGTTTCGTTGATGTGAAAAAACAGATAATACACATTGATCTTATTTACTCGTTTCCCCTTAAGAGTAAGATGCGACACAAGGTTGTTTTCATTGTGCGCTTCCAGTTACGAGAGATCTATAAAAATTGCTACAGTCTCTGCAACTAGTGTTGCAAAGTAGTCTGGGCAAGTCCGATCCATCCCTTTCAATGCTATAAGAGGTTACTACCTCGGAGCATACTGCTCCCCCGATATTGGGCTGAGTAATATTTTGAGGCTTCAGGACAAATCCTAGGCCTCTTGCGCTTAGCAATACCAAGCCTCAGTAAGCCATCATCGGCTACTGTATTGCACCGGCACAAAAACAAAACATGTTCTGTGAACAGATACTACTATTTGTTCTTGATATAAAAACCACGAAAGGCTGGCTAATAATACCAAGTTCATTACGGTTCACGTGTTCGTTTGAGCTGAGATTCGCCATATCGAGGTTCGTTATTGCGGATAATCATTGTACATGTACCTCAAAAACATGCACATCTAAAGATACAAAGATATTCATCGCTCAACATTTTTTTCAAAAATAACATCAAGTCCAAAACTAATTGTTGTTTCTTATTCACAAAGTTCATCTCTCTGTGGAAAACTGCTAATAATTGCATTCCTTCATATTCCGTTGCAACTGGGGTGGCAGCAATGGTTTATGGTGAGTGATAAGAGTACAATTTTTCTAGTTCGCAGGTTTAGTATTTTATAAGAGGTAAAATATCTCAGCTTTGCTACTTTAAACAGAAAAAATTTGCACAGAACCCAGTAATCCATAGTAATTAGGTGGCAAACAGGTACCAAGAAAGGTGCTGTTTTGTATCTTTCAAAGTACGCAGAGAACTTGTCTGTAGGAGATTATAACTTGCAATACCCTCTACTAACTAAAATCCTATTTGATTTTCAACGTGTTTACTGTTAGTGAGACGATTTATGCAATGCAATGAAGAGTTATGAAATTAGGGCTCTTTTTGAAATTTAAGGTTGAATTTATCCGCTTATTTTAAAATGCTGACTTACTAATACTAAAAGTAAGAGTCCAGTTGAACCCCATGGGAAGAAATTTTACTAGGTATTAGTATACATGGGAAAATTCCCCTCAGATTTTATGCAAAAAGAAAATTTTGTGTACATATACCTGTAGTTCATAAAGATTACAAAAATTCCCGATATCCCTGGAAGAGGGCAAATTTTTGAAGCGGGGTAGACACCATGACTTACCGCCCCAGGTGATACCAACCCCAGAAGCGCCACTGGTTGAGAAATTTAGTTTGTTCCCAAGATCAAAACACACAAAACAAAGAAATACATCTAATATAAAATACTAGCAAATTTACCCAACGTTGTCGGGCGTAATTTATTATCATTAAAATAAAGTGTTGTCTTTCAGATTAAAAAATATAACTTTGCTTAGTCTATATCTATCAATCAATCAATCAATCAATCAATCTCTCTCTCTCTCTCTCTCTCTCTCTCTCTCTCTCTCTCTCTCTATCTATCTATCTATCTATCTATCTATATATATATACATATATATATATATATATATATATATGAGGGGTGGGGCATTAAAGTCCTAAACAGAAAAGAGGGGTGCGGGCGCCAAGATACTGAACGGAAAAATTTCATTTTTTATCAATTTTGAATAAGAATTACTTCATTGGTAGATTTTTGCCTGTGAACCAACTTCTCCATAGGACTTCAGCTGAACCAGCGATTGACACAGGCGATTCCCAACGTCAGCAACAATTTCAAGTGGGATATTTGTACAACGATCTGATTCTTGTTTTGAATTTATAAGAATATCTTGATCTTGTTACGTAGAATGAGCTCTTGAATGTGAACCCTCGAAAAATTATTCGTTGACCAGGCTTGGATTTTGCACCCCAATTTTAACGATAGTGCCATCGACGTATTAGAGATGTAGAGCTCAAGTGTCAAAAAGAAACTCCTTGCGATTGATACAAATTTCGCTGAGATTCAACAGAAATATGTATAGAGAAATGTACAGTCACTTTTGAAACACGGTGTATGTGTAATGCTCGTATCTAATAAGTTTGTGAGATTTATTTTATTCATTTTTTTTTTTTTTGTCGTCGATGGAAGAACCCATCAAATCCGCTGACTCCACTTTTGCAAGCACCCTCTGTCACACATCGTCACCCCGGGAGCAAAGTTAAAATCAAAACAGTGCCAGCTGGGTCCAATTTTGCCTGGACCAACAGAAAACACAATCTATTTCCATAAACAACCTGAAAGCGCCAATTACCAGAAGTACGGACATCAACGCCCCACAAAAAAAAAAGCCAACAAAAAAAAAAAAACTGAAAGTGATGAGAAAAAACGTATCAAATCTGATGTTACATAAATAAGTAGAACTTCATATATATATATATATATATATATATATATATATATATATATATATATATATATATAAGAATTATGTGGTTAGGCGATGTCCTAAAGTACGTTGAGACGGTGATGGGTCGGAGGTTTTGTTTAGATTTTCCGTAATCAGTGAGTTCTGCTTAATTACAGACATCACAGAATGTCGGCTAATAATGCTACCAGATTCGGTCTTGTTTTGTGCAGACTCTTGCACTCTCTCTCCTGCACTCTCTCTCTCTCTCTCTCTCTAGCACTCTCTCTCTCTCTCTCTCTCATACATTTACATATCATAAAATGAAGTACCTAATTTATTGAGCGCTGAGTTTGATATATATATATTTGTTTTCCTGTCACATTTAAAAACAGTCAAATAAATATGAGTTGAGCACACTGAATTTTCATTTCAGTAAAAATCTGAAAAATATATTTTTGAATAAAAAATCATAATGGCTTGACAAGGATTAGAAACCAAAGCGTTGGTGTCGTTGCTTAGATTAGGAGTCGGTTAAGTACAACTGCATATCGCCCTGCTCGCCAACATCATCGAATAGGTGAAATTGTATACAAACTAACCCTCTTTCTGTTCTTCAATATTTGGTTAGCAAACAATAGAAATGATTTTTATACGCCTGCAAGACACTAAATGTTTCTGATCAGGCTCACCAAAGCTGACCCTTGTCTCAGATCATAATACTATTCTCTCTCTCTCCCTCTCCCTCTCACTCTCTCTCTCTCTCACACACACACACACAATATATATATATATATATATAAATATATATATATATTAAGAAATGGATACGTGTGATCCGACTGAATGATTATTGATTGTGTTGTATCATAAAGAAACTTATTCTATATGATCCGTCGTTGTAAGGCGGCTGTTAAACACAATCGTAAGAGCATCGTTACGTTGAAGCGGCTGCCCCATCGGTGGCAGGTTCGATTCGGGCAGCAGCCCCATTTTCTTCAATTATTTATTCTGTATATGTTGTCTAGGGTGAGTGTTACACATTAATTTCCAATAAGTTTCCATACAATATAACGCTATATATATATATATATATATATATATATATATATATATATATATATATATATATATATATATATATATCACAACAACGATATCATAGGAACTATGAGAATGCTACCGACACAGACCATGGTCAATGTGTATATGGAGAAGAGAACTAGAACTTCTACTACTAAGAAGAATGTTACACACGAAATGTCGGTTATTTTACTTAATACTGCATAATGCTAAAAGTGAAAGATTCACTAATATACATGTAACCACTGTAGATTTGATGTTAACAGAGTACGATTACAAATTAGGACATAATGCTGTTTAAGCTGATCATGTCAAATAAAGCATTTGCAGTGATTACCCCTTTAGTACAAATTGGTCAGTTTTAGGTTTAATAAACCTCGGGATTATAAAGAATTATCAACACCAGTGGCCAACAACCCACAAACAATGGTTCGAGCACTTTTCAGAGACTTTGGGACTTCAAAAGCGAACATATGGACATTTAGGAGGAGTTACAAAGTTTCTTGAACACACATCTCTAACCTGTCTACATCTTAGCTTGGAGAATTGGAATACGAAGTCTTGCTGCATCCTACTTTTTTACCTGAAATTTCTCCCTCAGATCCTCATCTTTTCAGGCATTTTGCCTTTCGCAGCTGTAATAGAAGGGTGTATAACCAATGCATCCTCCTAATAGTCACTTATGGAGCCGAAACATGGAACCTAACCAAGAGACAGACCCTTAAATTGAGAACCATGCAACGTGCACATGAAAGAATAATGCTGGGCCTCACATGGAGAGACCACAAGACAACACAGTACATCCAAGAAAAGACAAGAGTCAGGGACATCATAGAATCCATTAAAAATCACAAATGGCGGTTGGCTGGCCATGTTGCAAAGATGGAAAACAACCGATGGACATCATGACTCACGACATGGATCCCCCGAGATCACATGCGCAACCGAGGCCGGCAGAATATTAGATGGAGAGACGAGCTAGACAAGTTCAGGAAGTACTGGCTCCGCGACGCCCATGATAGAGAAGTGTGGCAAATCCTGGGGAAGGTCTATGTCCAACGACGGACGTTAAAAGACTGGTGATGATGAATCATAAAAGAAAAATCATAAAGAGTTCGTAGCGATGACACATCACAAAAGGATGTTATTCTTTGTGGAGTAAAAAGAAAAGGACATAAGTCTTAACGCTGACCAATGTCCTTTTTCCGTAAGTTTATACGGAACTGATTTTCCTTGCTCGAAAATTTCAACTAAAACTTGTAAACGACTGTCTACAATTGACTGATTGTATAAGCAATGAAGAATTGATAAAGATTCAAAAACATTGTGCAAAAGATGGCGCTGAGATCACCAGCATCAACTTTTCTCATTTGAATTCTATACAGGAAACAAATATTTTTATCATATCAATATCACCTCAACCACGTTAACCCATCTTCCGATAAGGGGGTGAATTTGAATAGTTTCACCTCTGTTCGCCCTCTATGAAATACAGCTGCTTTTGTGAACGCCAGATATAGACGTCTTAAATGTGTAATCAGTGGGTCTCCTTTTGTCAGGTTTGTTTTCAAATCAGACGGTGTTTGAACTTCCTGGAGACCTACCGCCATGTTGTTTTTCTTTAGAATTGAAGCAATCGTTCTGCAACAACTTTTGCCGCTAGTGCCATCTGTTAGGTGCCTGCCAAACTAATGCTTAGTTCTTTACAAGCATCAATAGAGTTAATTTATTGCTATATACTGAACAGAGTGGCCTTTTCTGTTCCTCTCTCACGCTGTAACAATGAACTCTTTCACATGGTAACAATTTTGCTGGGGAAAATATCTCCTTCCACCATTGGAGATGAAAGACTTTTCGATCTAATCGGGTTTATCCCCTTCTTGAAGTATGTAAGAATTTGAAGGAACCGCTCAAACTCCACAGAAACATGAATTAATATTTTTATCAAATTCACTACGATCTGCAATATATATATATATATATATATATATATATATATATATATATATACAGAATTATTCGCCCGAAGAAGTTCAAACTGAGCAGAATCATGAACACGTTTTAGTGGCGAATCCTCACTCCATTATATATATATATATATCACGGTACTAATCAGGGATGCAACATAATATAATATGGTATAATACAATATCCGATGTATGATGGGTTTATTTCCTAGAGTGCCCCATACATTCAACTTTAAAGATCAAATTGTTTTAGAGTAGAGCTTGAAATATAGAGGACTGAGGATTTGCTACACAAACTTGTTTATGTTTCTGTCCTTTTGGGGCTTCTTCAGGCAAAATGGATAATAAATTGCATTATATCATCATTTGAGATGATCTCCCGTCGTTACACGATTAATACATCGATCACCCTAGACAATGTAAATAGAATAAACAACTGAACAAAATTTGACTGATATATTTATATATATATATATATATATATATATATATATATATATATATATATATATATATATATATATATATATATATATATAATGGAGTAAGGATTCGCTACTTAAACGTGTTCATGTTTCTGCTCAGTTTGGGCTTCTTCAGGCGAATGATTCCGTATATTTTAGATTCCTGTTTAGGACATTTTTTTAGTGGGGGTGTTCACAATTCTAGGTGGTAGGGTCTTCCTTTTATTTGATTTGATTTATTAGTTGTGTATGCCTGCTAGTGGTTATAAATTACAAGCCAGGAAGTATGATGTGAGTGTTTACATAATCAGTAAGTGATTGTTACT
>OY735207.1:20007772-20012772 GCA_963457665.1 Thysanoteuthis rhombus | reverse complement strand
AGTGTGTGTGTGTCAATCTTACTTATTAATGGGTATGCAGACGTACATAACTGATGATAATGTTTAAGGCTTCACGTTAATTTAGAGGCATGTACAAAGTAACGTAGTTATCTCCCTTGTCTAGTTCACGATCCAATCTGTTTGCATTGGAAGATTTCCCTCTTGGTGTATTTGTCCATTTGTTTACCTTTGCATTCGGTCAGTGTGAGGTAAACCTCTCATCAATTCCACAGCTCCAGCACGCTTACACACACACACACACAGATACACACACACACACACACACACACACGCTCGAGCGTACGTGTATAAACACGAAGGCAAAGATAAATTTTTAGTCTCATTAATCCGTTGCGGATTCATCCCATTAGATGTAAACGTAAAAAAGAATAATTCAATTTGACTTGTATTCCGTCTTTCAATTTTTTATAGCTTCATTTCAGTATATTTTGAGCTGAAAAATCCTCAGGACATCAGACGAAACTGCATGGGAATAAAACTAATTTTGGAAACAACTTATTTTTTCTTGAAAACAAAAGGAAAATGTTTCCTACTGAACTTAAAACAAGGAAAAAAGTGTAATGCTTTTGGGTTCTTACAATATCACAGAAAGACTTTGAAAACTATGCAAATGCTGTAAGTTAGCTCAGAAAGAAAACAGATCTGTCTCTGCATGGATTTGCTGTATAATTCTGTAACCCCTCGCCCAATGACTGAAATCACAATTTCCATATGAGCATCAACAATGCTTTGGTCCATCAGGTCCGTTGCCAGGATGCAGCATGAAGGGTTCATCTATCAAGTGCTCAATGTTGCTAATAAAACGTCAAATTCATATTTCTAAATAAAAAAAAAAATATGGCCAAACCGCTAAAAATGTTTTTTTAAAAAAACAGATTTTTTAGCCAGCACGCCTAATCGAGTCTAAACAAGCAAAGCGCTGAATTGAGCGCACAAGGCGATAAAATGACAACACCGAAGTGCTTCATGATAATTATGATAAGAATTAATTTGCATCGCATTCATCATTGGAAGTGGGGGCACAGGTGAGTTTCAGAAGGGGCTGCTCCCCTGGTGGTGGGCCTGTCCTACAGCATTATTTCAACTACAATTGAATAAATCTGTTTGTCTGTCTGTAAGAATGTATATATGCACTGCGATTACTCGATAACTGGCCGTTGTATGAAGTTGAAATCTGCTAGATATATTCATCAGCACTCAAAGCAGTGCGGTGTCGAAATGTTTAAAGATTTTTGGATCAGCGGTTCTCAGGAAATCTAATAAAGATAATTTGAAAAATTACAGATTTTAGGTTTCTTTCTGTAAAATGATTGATCTTGATTTAGATATAAAATATCTAAATTAGCCATATATCTAAATTTAGGTATAAGATATCTCGATTGGTAACACTGGAGAGAATCAACCAAAATACTTCGAAGTCGTGGTTTTATTCAATGGACAGGAAATTATTTCACATGACTATTATGACAGGCTTCTCCACACACCATAAAATTTGACATTTTCTGAATATGCACCTTTGGAACAAGTACTTACCTATAAAGAAAAAAGAATTGACGGGCACTGCCTCAGTAAAGATGAATTAACGGTTACGTGTTCTGAAATTTCCCAAGAAGGACACCGGATGTGACGGACAAGAAAAAACAAAACCAAAAACAAAAAAACAAGAAAACAACAAAAAGAACGGGAAAATACCCCAGTGAATCAAATAGAAAGATATGTTCGATATTTGCGGAAATTTACCGATAGTGACAGAGACCAAAGGGAGGTTGGAGTATAAAGGGTCTTTATCATGAAAAGGCAACAAATTATCATTTATTTTTCGCTAGTATTTCTTTCATCTCAATTTTAAGTCGCTTTTCAGCCAACCGTCAGTCTAGAGTCATTAGTAAACAGACATGATCGGAAAAAAAGGAAGAAGCGTTACTTGAGCTCACACCATTTTCGCTTCGGGGTGACTGTTTTGTTTTTTTATTTTGTTTTTTGTTTTTCGTTTGTTTTGTTTTTTCGTAACAGCTCCTCTACCGCTTCAGCTACAAGAGCTTTACGGTTTGCAGAAGATCAAATACAACCATATAAACTTGGACTTTATTTTCCCTCCGATCGCTCGGTGCCCTAGAGTTGGTGATCGATCTACAATGTACGTTTAATGAAAAACTGGACCCTTACTTTGCGTTCGCGTGTACTTGAGGATGGCTAATTTGATCTTCTGCCAACCATAAAGTTCTTGCTACCATTACTACTACAACGATTAGTAATAGTATTAGTAAAAGAAGGAAAAGGAGGTAGAAGGAAGAGAGGAATGAAGAAAAGTCACACTTCGTAAAAAGTACCGAGTGTACAGGTGTCTCATTATTGACTTTCGAACGAAAAAGAAAAAGTCGACCGGTTCTTCGTTAAAATATCTTCTAATTAATCAACTGATTAATGAGTTAATAATCTGACAGGCGAGCAGGCAGGCAAATGATTAAGAATGGCGCGGCATAAGCAGACTGATTGTCAAAGAAGGGAAAGATGAAGTGACCTCCGAGGTTATCCGGTTATCCACTGACGTAAGTGCGAATAGAGATGAGCACTGATTCAAATCAGTAGGTATGTAGGTAGATAATTTGCAAATGCCTACGTGAATTAAAAGTGCGAGACAGTGTAAGATAGATACGGATATGCATAGACGATGATAGATAAATAGATAGATAAATAGATATGCGTAGATAGACGTAACTGTTCGGGAAATCTTGGATACGAATAGAAAGTGTGAGACTGTGCAAGATGGATAGATAGATATGCATAGGCGATGATTGATAGATAGATAGATCGATTATTATGCAGAGATAGATATAAACAGACTGAGATGGATATATAAACAGATAGATTGATAGATAGATAAATAGATATGTATAGTGATAGATATACATAGACTACGGTAGAGAGATAAATATAGACGGTCTGAGATAAATAGATAATTAGATTGATAGATAATCTGCGAGTTAAGAACACAAAGTAGAGCATTCCCATACGAAAAAACTTCCACGGGCCGAAATAGTGTTAAGGGGAGAAACAATAGCTATTAATTGATCTAGGAAATTTATGCATTCCCAAACTAAAAAAAATGGTGATGATGGTATGTTAGGATGAGTCGAAGGAGATAGGGTAGTTGTGGTGGAGTGGTACGGGAGAGATAGGCGTAGGAGAGAGAAAGAGGTATGCACTGCCTCTATAACAGCTCGCTGCAATAAAAAAAAACAACGCTATTTTCACTTTTCGCTCCTTTTTTGAAAGCTTGGAATTTCGAGCATCGCTGACAAGACAACGAATGTAGCTTTACAATGAAACAACTGATAGTTTTAAGATGTCATATTTAAAGAATACGCTGCACGTGGAAGAATTTCCCATCCTGCTTCTATGATCGTTTAGTGTGTTGCATTTGAAAAATTTACGATTGACTTTTTGTCCAGAGAAAAAAAAATTCTTGTCTTTCTAAATGCGCCGTTCAAACAAGCAAATTACTCACCATAACGTCTCTCAGCAACAGTTTGTCGAGTTTTGAGCAATTCATGATGAAGAATTCCCTCTGAAACCACTTAAATGAAGAGTATCCCCCCCGTGGATTCTGTTGAAAGCTGTCCTGGATCTTGCCAGAATTTTCTTTGTTTTCAATTCTAATAATAAAACCACTTTTAATCGCCTTTGCAACTTTATTCAACATCTTTTTCTCTGAATCGATCAAAAACAGAAAGACGAACGTTTGAATGCTTACCAGTGTTTCTATCCATCATACAATGAGGAGCTTCTAAATTTTCATTGGACATGTAAGTGACGTATTTTAGCTGGCACAAGCAAAAAAGAGCTGAATAAATTCGAAATACACTTCTAAGATTTCCCAAACATTGTGCAAAAGATGTCTGTATGGATGTTTGCATTAACCTAATATATTCAAAAAGCTGTGCTACCAACAATGTAAGCTAATAACCGTGCTGCCTCTTAATGTATGCAGGTGCACGTGTGTTTGTGGGTTAATGGATTTTTGTTTTATTTTAAGGGGCACTTGCGAGTAACTATGTGTGTTAATGAATTTGTCAGTAAGTGTGTGTCTGTTCCAGTGTTTGTGTTTATACACGCATGCGCATGTGTATTATTATGACCGGCTGCGAAAACGCAATGGATGGAGGTCCATATTCTGCTTTCGAAGCATCCAGCTGATAAACAAACAGACATCAGCGTACGCAACATACATATACACACACTTCTATATTTATACATATATATATATATGTATATATATATATATATATATATATATATATATATATATATATATATATATATATATATATATATGTGTGTGTGTGTGTGTGTGTGTGTGTTCGTGTGTGTACGGAAAAAATTTTACATCATATATATGTATATACATTATATATTATGCATACATTATCTATATATATATATATATATATATATATATGTATATATCATAATTATTATTCGTTGTATTATTATTATTATTATTATTATTATTATTATTATTATTATTATTATTATTATTATTAAGAAATAGATACATGATCCGAAAGAAATGAATATAAAATTGCGTAATATCATATTGAAAGTCTATTTGAAATGATTTCCTGTTATTATACGGTGAATGTATCATTTGGGCTAGACGATGAAAATATAATAAAAAAAGTAGGGCTGCCACAAAAATCTAGCTCACGACTAATAGAGTGGCTGGTTAATCGTTGCCTTGTTTTTACCATTGAGGTAAACCTCCATCGATAATGCAAAGGCCCAAATAACTACTTTCACTTCAAATTTTCATTTTGTTCATTCATGGTCTACGTCTGCTTTATTTGTTTCTTTCAGCGCAGACAATCACATTATTAAGCCTTCTTCGCCAATCAACTTGATTCATTGGTTAATGTTAATCACATACATCGAGTATTCTACAGTGAAGTTTTCAGACCAAAATTGAGGACATGTCTTCC
>OY735207.1:19987772-20002772 GCA_963457665.1 Thysanoteuthis rhombus | reverse complement strand
AATTGAAACATGATTGATTTGCTTACTTCTGAGTACACATTGACTGATGGTCACTCGTGGTCAGCTCCCACCACTAGCCATTGAACAAATTCGATATGATCCCTCCCTCCCGACAAAAATAGTAAATAACTTTTTGTTAATTCCATCCGAGTATCGAATTTAAAAACGGATTAATTATCCAACAGTAAATCTCTTGGTGTTTGGGTTGGTCGTGCGGGTGACGGGATTGGGGATGGGAGTGGCGAGTCGAGTTTAAGTTCACTTCACACTAATGCCTTTGCAGAAGGCATGAATCAATTTTTCCCTCCGGCTTTGGATAAAATGATACAGGGTGAAGCAAGTGACGACACTTCGGGTGTTTGTCACCTCAGCGTATTCCACCCGTTTGCTATGTGTGAATTAATGGGATATGAGGAGCCCATGCTGTAAAGGCAGCAGCTGTAGCCAGCGTAAGGACACTGCTTACCGTTCTATGAAATCTTATGACGGGAATCTGCCTGTCTTCTGTCTTTTCCCGCTTTTTTATTCTTCTTTTTTCTTTCAACCTCTTTTTCTTTCCCTTTACTTTTTTCTTTCTTTTTCGGTTCTTTTTTTTCCTTTTTTATCCTTTCTTTTCTTCCCTCTCTTTCCCTTGCCTCAATCTTTCTATCCTATTTTTGCTTTTTCAATTTCTATTCCCTCTCCCTGTCTTTTTCTCTTTCTGCCATCTCTCCTTTGTTCCCCCCCCCACACACACTCTTTTCTCCGTCTCTCTTTTTCGTCTACCCCTTTTTTATACGTGTGCGTGTTTATGTGTGAATACTTTTTCGTCAATAACATTTTTGTCTGAGCCTTCGACCTGTGTATTGTTCGTAAGGTTCGATAGATGAGTTGCATGTGTTTTTAATTCGGATTTTTTGGACTAAAAAACCGCAGTTTATCTACAAGTATATACGGAGCTTCTCTTCCAATAAATAAACTCAGAAATAGAGCATATAAGCGAGGAATCGCTCAAAGATGGAAAGCCTTCAACAGAGCAAGCCCAACCTCCAAGAACAAGAAAAATACCATTAGTCCAAAAAAGAAGAGTATACAACCAATACATCCCCTCCGTAGTCACATATGGAGCAGAAACATGGAACCTGACCAAGAGACTAACCCGCAAACTGAGAACCATGCATCGTGCACATGAAAGCAGCATGCTTAATCTCACATAGAGAGATCACAAGACAGCACAATATATGAGGGGGAAAACATGAATCCAAGACATCATAGAATCCTTTAGAAAAACTCAATTGGCAATGGGCAGGCCATATTGCAAAAATGGCAGACAACCACTGGACATCACAACTCGCAACATGGATCCCAGAGATCGCATGCGTAACCGAGGCCGGAAGAATACAAGATAGAAAGACGAACTAAACAAATTCAGAAAATATTGGCTTGGCGATTGCCTATGATAGAGGGGTTCGGCGAATCCCCGGGAAGATCTATATCCAACGAAGGACGTTAAATAACTGATGATGATGATGATGATGATGATGATGATGATGATGATGATGATGATGATGATGCTCTAGTTTGTCAGGTGGACAACCACAACGTGAATATGTGTTCCTGCAACCAAATTGATCGCTTGCAAAACTGGAGATGAGCTCTTTAATTGTTTTGTTTTTCTTTCTGCTTTTTTTTGGAGAGTCAATTACTCGGCTTGATTGTTCGAATCATTATTTGACAAGCCACGTCAATGAAAAGTCAACTCAAGATTAAAATGCGGTTTCAAATCTATTTGAGACGTCCTTGGATCAGAGCAAGGCTTAAATTCGTCCTTGGATCAGGGCACGGCTCAAATTCCTCTTGACGGCTTTTCATCCTGAGATGAATATTCGCAGCTAAGTGTGCAAGGATTTATTATCTCCTCATTCAACTAAGACGTGAAATAATCTCAATCACCCCCCCCCCTCTCTCTCTCTCTCTCTCTCTCTCTCTCTCTCTGTGACTATTTATCCATCTATCTACCTATTTCTTACTCTTTCACACGCACACATATACATAGACAGAGAAGAACACAGAAAGTGAGAGGAACAGAAAGGGGAGGAGGAGGACAAAAGGTAAGAGTATTTGATAAGCTTAGCTTTGTCTGACACAAGGCCACGTTTTGAGGCACATAATGAGGATAAAATTCTCTAGACAGTACAACTGGTCCACTACCAATTATATAGGTACAGATAATTACATGAGATAAAAAAAAGAACGCACACACACACACACACACATACAAATAAAAAGATTGATAGATATTTACAACTTTGTCGCTACTTATCAGTTTCACGCAGCCATTGCAGTCGATGGACAAGTGTTTGTTTTTTTTCCGTTTAAATCTTACCTTAAATATATTCATCAATTCTTCATTCAACAAAGGAATGTAATTATCACTCTATCTCTCTCGACCTATGTATAAATATCACGTCCACACAAAGACATAGATATATTCAGAGGTAACGAATAATCTCTCTCTCTCTCTCTCTCTCTCTCTCTATATATATATATATATATATATATATATATATATATATATATATACATATATATATATATATATATATACATATGGTGGCTTGGCTCCGCGAACAAAGATCCACTTGAAGGGTTTTCTACGTCAGTTGCTGTCATAGACGTAGATAATACATGCACCCGTAAGTATATCTTTATACATAAAAGTGACTGTCTGTGTGTATACGCCTGTTCTAAGTTATCTTGAAAATATTTCCCCGTGGGGTTGTTAAGAATATAACGAAGTATAACGCAGATTTAGGTAAGAAATTATAAGTTCATAACTAAATAAACTACTGTAAATATTATTTTTTGCCTTTCATCTGCACTATCAAAATATATCAATTACTCCTAGTTCTTTCTCTTAACTATTTGCCCCATATATTACATTAAAAAATGCACAGCTCACGTCGAAAGCCTATTGATTCTCATGTTTCGGGTTACCACATTACCAATTGAACCATAGTTGATTGTAATGTAATAAGAAGAACACTTTGTTCTTCCATTGCATGAAAATACTAGGAGTAGATTTGGCTGTTAGTAATACGATCGGAAAACGACGACGAGGAACATTTCTATCTTTTTGACTTGCTGACTTGAGACAGGATTATAATTGTGAAGAATACATTTGTTGTTAGAAACTGGCACCACAACTGACACCAAACCAGTCAAAATAGGTTTCTTCAGTTTTTCAGGTTGACTTTGCTGACCGGTTAGCGTTGAAGTTGGCTGGCTAGCTAGCTGACTCTCTCGATCGCACTAATTAGAGAGCTAGATTTTTTCAACATTTACTCTTTATCAAGTCTAGTTTTTGTAGTCTTTTTTTTTAAATTACCCTTGGGCTATTTATGAGGGCTATAATTTACAATGTAATTTATGCTAAATTGGCCCCATATTCTGTGCCCGACACTGTTCAAACTTTTTTTTTTTAAATACGGACTTTTCAGTGATCGGCGCCCAACAAAATGCGAAAAATGTAATTTATTGATTGATCACTCCATTTTCCAGTTTTTTATTGATCACCCCGAACACAGCATGCTACCAGAAGACGTTGGTTACGAGACATTTTCTATTGAGTTACTTATTAGACCTGTATTATTCTTGAGAACATTTTATTTCTCCTGTCGTTGATCTTACCGTCGATTTGTTCTTTAGGGCCCTGTTAGTTTTAACAAAAAATAAAAACAATCATAAAATCCTGACAGATCAAGACAACCATCGGGTTAGACTTTAGGTTCTGAACCTTTTTTCCTCTATGCCCCATCTCAACAGTTAGAAAAAATGATTCTAAAGAGCGGGAATCAAAGATGTTAATTTTTAGAAACATATGAAGAAAGATCTATAATCTACAATCTATATTATTTTTATTCAGCTTTATTTGATTCCTCGAGAAACGCTGACCCCAAAAAGCTTCAAAAACTAAACATCACACTGCTTTGTTCTCTGACTAATATATCAATCGAATGTCATCTTCGTACAATGGACAGTTGTCAAGTAATCGCGATGCATGCACATGCACAATGATACTTGGGAATTGATTGTATTGTATAATAAGGAATTGATCAGTTAAGCCTCAGCTCGACTCTGTATTGAGCCACGGAACGCTTTTCTGCCCTTCACAAAGAACTTTTTAATTGCACCCCAATATGTTAGAATTGCCCCCCCCCGGTGGGATGAAGACCCCACCTAAGGAATCTTTGGGTTGGACTATGATAGCATCATGATACGCTCCGACAACCCTATACCACGTCATGCCTTTAGTTCACTGCTGTGATATTATAATATCAAATCTGAATTGCAGATTTCTTCACAATGGGATTCGTTTGACTGGGGGGCACGTGCTAAATTCTGAATTCTTTACTGCCTAACAATTATTATGCGAAGTTGTCTGAATTGAGAAGCTGTATTTCGAACATGGCTTCAATACAAACATCCCCTGTTATAACGTTGGGGTCTAAGAAACCCAACCGCGTTAAAATCAGGATGTAGTCATGTTGGAACCAAATTTAGCTGGTTTGGAGTTAAAATGATATTTTGGGGTCGGCCATCTACCCGTTTTATATCGCGAACCGCACAATAGCGGGAGAGGCTTGTTTTTCAAGAAGACAAATGTGCTGATACGCAGGAGAGTCGAAAGATTGTGTTGCGATAATCTTCCCGCTGTGAGTGACCTGCTTGCCTTATAAATACGAAATTTTGGCCTTTACCTAGGTTCGAACAATGACTGGAGACAATAAAAAAATCATAGCTTGTCAAGGGGGAAATTGAATCACATGTGTGAAATAATTTCTTTATCGTGCATCTTTATTTGCAATAACCACTGATAAACACTTATCCCAAACAACAATGATCCATATTGAAAATGGATCTACTACGAAACACGTGTCGTGCGTTTTCTCTCTCTAATCTTCAGTAAATATTGCTCTGTATTTTGATTTAATGAAAAATACTGGATTTTAGAATTTCAACTACATCACTGTTTTATTAAAATTAATTTTAAATAAAGTATCATTATTGATATTGATAATATATATATATATATATATATATATATATATATATATATATATATATATATATATATAGTAATAAAGTGAGGATTCGCTACACAAACACATCTATGTTTATGTTCTGTTTTGGCTTACTTCATCATATTGTAAGCTCTTCTCTAAATGTATCGAGCACTTTATGAAATATACCCATTGCATCGGATATTCTATTCTATGATATTTTATTCCTGATTTGTATCATGTACATATATATATATATATACAGAGAGAGAGAGAAAGAGAGAGAGGAAGAAATATGTCTCATTTTTTACTTATGCATTATCTCTGTATGCGTATTTCAGTCTGGGTGTGGACGCGTGAGCGTTTACAAATACATGTGTAATTTCATTTGCATTTGGACATACTTGAACAGAAATATTTTCATGTCAACATGTTTATCGTCTGTAATGGTACAACGACCAATGCACCAGTCCGTCTAGATATTGATAATAAGAAGAAAAACGAAAATTTTCAAGCTTGTTACATGTGATTGATATCATAACAAATGAAGAACCATAGCGTTTTTTCCAGTTGCATTCGAAGTTGACTTCGTCTGTTTTAATTATTTGGCTCTTTTTACTTTCCAATGATTCACTTCATGTGCCTCGTTCTGATTTTGTTCCAAAGGGAATGAACTCTTCACAGAATTGAAAAAACCAGGACCAACTACATTAGGATAAAACATCTATAAAATATAGTTGACGCTCTCGTTAGGTATAGGTATAGAAATCTTCACCTTTACTGATAGATATATAGATAGATAGTAAGAAATAGAATCGGATATCGAAGATGAGGAATTGATCAAGAGAAGTATGAATTGATGAGATTGGTTGGTAATTGGGGTAGATAAATAAATCAGCACATTCTTATATAGAATAATAAATTGATGGATAGTAACACTTTTGAGATAAATATCAATAATACTACACGTAGTTCTACCAATTTTTTTTACCACGATTGCGTTACGAGTGAATAAATACATCAGCAATAGCAGCAGCCTTTTAGCGTTCGCCGTTGGATATAGACTTTCCCCGAGATTCGCTAGACCTCTCTATCATGGGTATTGCAGAGCCAGCACTTTCTGAATCTATTTAGCTTGTCACACCTTCTTACTTTCAATCAGTCCTAATTTCGCCTATGATTTCTGGGGATCCACGTTGTGAGTCATGATGTCTAGCGTTTGCCTGACCTTCGTGCAACATGTCCAGCCCATGGCACTTTTTAGCTGTTTCTATGATATCTCGGATTCTCTAATATACTGTGCCGTCTTATGATCCCTCTACGTGAGATTGACCATGGTTCTCTCATGTACACGTTGCTTGCTTCTCAGTTTGAGAGACAATCTTTTGGTTACATTCCATTTTCGGGAGGACACATTGGTTGTATACTCTTCCTTTTAGGACTAGTGGGATTACCTTGTTCTTGAAAGTTGAGCTTGCTCTACCGAAAGCTTGCCAACCTAGTGTGATTCTTTATTTCTTTTGAGGATATCACGGAGGTTCATTGTAAATCAAATCAAATCATTTCAATGTAAGCATCTGGATTTTTTGATACACTGAAAGAAGATTAAAACTGTTTCACGCACACACACACACACACATACATCCTGCACCGCTCATTAAATGGATTTTTTAAAAAAACGTATTCATACACAGAAAGGGGATCTCGTCGTAATGAGATCGAACTTTCCGAACAGCGCACGAATGAGACGTTTAAGAGTGTTCATTATACGAATATTATGTAGCAGGAGCCTCATATAAGAAAAATTCATCAAGCTGCGTTTGGTAGTTTTTGAGCTACGTGAGCTGAAGTGAACATGTATCGAGTGTGCGAGGTGCTTTTATTTCCAAGTTGAAAAATGGTATCTTAAAAGAGCAATGTATTTGTGTGAAATTTTGTTTCAAATGAGGAAACATTTGGGGTAGGGGCGGCCGCGTTTAATTTTGCAACAGAAGTGTTTTCTGAAACGTTTCATTCGGGTGCTGTTTTGAAAGTAAGTTCAGTTTCTTTATGGACAGAACTCGCACGCACGGACACACACACACATATGCAGAGAGGCGAGAATGTTGCAGGTAATAGACGAGAATAGATATGTGTGTGTGTGTGTGTGTGTGTGTGTGTGTGTGTGTGTATGTGTGTGTGTGTGTGTGTGTGTGTGTGTGTGTAAAATCAGTTAAAATCACTCTCGCCGTAAACAGTTTATCAAGCACGGGCCTTTTGGGTCAAAGTTTGTCTGGAATGAAGAATTTATTGTTTATTTATTTTGTTGATAACGGGAAGTATTCACAAAAAATGTATGAAACAATTTATGTTAAGAATCAATATGTGTTCATGAACATACAGGGTGGCCCAAAAAGGTTGGGAACATTTTCAGAAGATACGTACTTACATGCATACAAACTCATTTATGTTTACTACACATTTTGGAATCAAATTATGTCAAGACAAATCTTTTCCATGTATCCCTCTTTTTGCAGCCTATTTCTGTTGGCCAATTTTTGAAATGAAGCAATTAAGATCTCACTGCTTTAAGCATTCTCTATTTTCATTTCAATTAAACTGGAGTGGTTGGCTGGCTGGATATATGGCCATATATTATTATTATTACTATTATCATTAGCAATCTCACACCAGTTGCCTGGTGGTAACCGCTGGAGTTTGAGTGACAAGGCCAAATGATATATTTACCATGTTATAACGGGAGAAAATTTCAAGTTTAGTCTCAATATAATAAAACACAATTTACAATCATTCTGTCTCGACTTTCTCATTAACATATAATATACACGCAGAAACACACACACATACGTATATATATATATATATATATATATATATATATATATATATATATATATATTCTTGTCTATTACCTGCACCATTCTCCGCTCTCTCTCTCTCTCTCTTTCTCTCTCTCTCTCTCTCAATATATATATATATATATATATATATATATATATATATATATATATATATATATATATATATATATATATATTTACAAAAAGTATCCTTTAGATTTTAACATTCTTATATAACTTCAAAATTGACAAAATTTCGACCAGAAATTGAGAATATAAAAATTTGAGGATATTGTTACAGGATTGAGCATTTAAAAGTTACGTACAAAAGTCAGAATTTTTTCATAACAATTCGGTCACTTCTTATGGCCTATAAAGGACGTTGAAATGAACTTCTGTGAATATATCGGATACTTTTGTACTTAATGTAAATCTAGAGGATTCTTTTCGTACACAGCATGTATGAACGTTCATTGATATACATAGCTACAAATACAATTAACCCTCGACCCCTATCTGTCTCGCACACACACACACACACACACACACACACATATATATATATATATATATATATATATATATATATATATATATATATATATATATATATATATATATATATATATATATATGCGTAAGTAAATGTATATATCCTTATAAATACGTATTGACAGCTATATATTATACACGCATGCGCATCTACGTATGAGCATATACACACATAGATAGATGAATAGATAGATAAATAAGAAAGAAACAGAAAACCCCTCATATTATAATTAGCAATGTGCAGATGTATTTTGTCACGCAAAGGGGCGCAACTGACATAGTAAAATAGAACCCTATTCGCGTAACTGACATATAAATTCAGATTTTCATTCAGATTCTAATAATTTTATAGAAATTCTGAATTTTATTCACCCATGATGAAATGAAGTATGAGAAAAATATGAAAAGGAATATCAACCAATATTAAGAAATATTTAAAATTTAGTCTATAGAACACTGTTCTCAAAGCACACGGCAATGTAGGTCTCTATTATCTGCGTACATAAAATCCAATGCGTGTTCATGTATAAAAATTATTTTCTTCGTACGTAGTCATCTTCAATTGTAACCTGATATAGTTTTTACGGCATGTGCTTATTAGTTAAAAAAGTCTATGCCTAGATAGATAGATAATCTCAATCTCTGTTTCTTTGTCCTCTCTATGTATGTATGTATCTATATCAATATATATATATATATATATATATATATATATATATATATATATATATATATATATATATGTATATATATATATATCCCTCTCTTTCTCTCTCTATATATATGTAAATGAAATTTTCGATTCAGAAGAATATGGTGTTACGAAAAGACGGCACTGTTTATTTGTTTAATACACCACAGACTCAAGATTTCTCTGATGTCTGTCACGATTTTCTCGCCATTTCGTGACATTTTCCCTAAATAGAGTCGATTAGTTTAAATAAAAGGTTCAAAGTAAGTTTGTGACGACATTCAAGTCTCTAATTTATACATTTCTCAAGACATGTACCTATGTAAAATTTTTCAAAATTTAACTCATATATAAACACTTGTCGGTGCGTCACAATACACATAAGCACACACACACACACACACACACACACACACATTCATATATATATATATATATATATATATATATATATATATATATATGATATACTTATATATATAAATATGTATATATATCTAAAATATATGTTTATGATACTCGGATGATAAATCGATCATACATATATGTATATATATATATATATATATATGTATATATATATATATATATATATATATATATATATATGTATATATATATATATATATATATAATTGATATATCGTCTTAGTACAATTATGGTCCGTTCATAGCATTTCTCAGAACAGATTTAAAAAGATGTGTCAACATATTTGCTTGCAGCTGTGTATATGTATTTTGATTCATAAGTGTGTACATTTTATATTCACGCGCGTGCACAAACTCATATATATTTAGATATAGACGTATATTCCCACCTATGTTAACACATATGGGTAAATGTGAGTATATATATATAAGTATATATTGATACATACACTCATACAGATGTACGAATGTGTGTGCATACATATATATATACATGTACCTCTATTCCCATATGTTCATGTGAGAATGTAATGATATATGTGTGTGTGGGGGGGCAAGCCTTGCAACTTCATGCACTAAAGATGTTGCCGACAATTTGTTTATACACCAACGCGAACATGCATTGAATTAGTTGTTTATATATATATATATATATATATATATATATATATATATATATATATATATATATATATATATATATATATACATATATATATATATATATATATATATATATATATACATATATATATATATACATATATATATATATATATATATACACACATATATATATATATATACATATATATATATATACATATATATATATATATATATATATATATATATATATATATATATATATATATATGTGTGTGTGTGTGTAAGTATAGATATAGATATAGTGGAATGATATTGTTTAATTTAATGATTTGGAAATTTTTGAAAAAATACTAAATAAGCTTCTTATATTGTTATTAAACGTGCCATTGAAAATAAAAAATATATTAAAATAATCTTATGTTGTTTTTTTCTATTGTTGTCAAATCATTAAATTAAACACACACACACACACACACACACACACACACATATATATATATATATATATATATATATATATATATATATATATATATATATATATATATATATATATATATATATATATATATAGTTGGAAGGCCATACTCCTGATGCATCATAACGACACAATATTTCACCGTTTTGAAAGCTCACCGAATACATCTTAAAAGTTTTTGAGTTCTAAGACCAACTACGTTAGTCATACTTGGACGAAGACAAGCCTCATGACTAGGTTTTGTAGCATAAAGTAACGTTTAAATAAGCATCTCGCCATAATTGTCATGTAAAATGATTCTCCGTCCACCGTACGAAACTACAGATTCGAAGTATTTCGATTATATGTCTCCTGTGTTGCCAAATTAGGTATTTTATTTATACATTTATATCATTCTCATGAGCAGAAAACCAATGAAGATAATTTATAGAAACTATGGAAGAAGATCTGCAGTCAATAATTTTCCTTCTTAGGTTCTTCGAAAACCGCACAACCCCCCCCCCCAAATCGAACTCTGCATTGCACTGTCTTGGGTGCTGACTAATATATAATAGTTAGTTGTTGATTAATCACGATGCATTCACACCTGAACACATAATTCCCCAGTTGTGGATAGATATAGAAGAGAAGTTATCAAAACTTAGAACGGAACAAGAATATAATATGCTTCATGCAATGACGACTTGAGTGTAAGTTGGCGTAAAAGCTTACGGACTGAAATGGCGAGCCGTATTTTGATTTTAAGCTGTGACTACTTACGTTCACTTGTCCCCTGATGTTCTTGAGAGCAGAAGTCGGCAAACCTTTTTTGGATGCGGAGCAGATTTGAAATGTTTTCATATCTTACAGCCCGAGGCAAATAGAAAATGAAACAAAAAAACAACTTGTTTTTAATTACTTAAATATCCTCCATCATAGAAGTATATTCTTACATACATTACTATGTACCACTATCAATCAACGTGAACTATGAAATTCTTTTGTGTGGATAAAATATTGTGGTCTAAAGTTGATGAATGCGTGACGTCAAAACATTGATTCGTTTGAGGTCAATACAAAAATGAACTTTTTCTTTGTTTCGATTCAGAAATTCAATGTTCGATAACCAAAGATAAGAATAGGGATACAAATAATTTTGTATACATCGTTATAAAATAAATGAAGTCGGTAAGCCGGACGAAATGAGGCTGTGGGCCGTAGTTTGCTGACCCTTGCTTAAGAGAAAAGAAACAATTCATTTCTCCCTATGCTCTGTGGAAGAGTGTAGGTGAGTATGCACTTGAGCAAACCACTTTCCCACACTACTTTACAGGCCCAGGCAGTTGCAGCAAAAAGATATTGCGTGCATCTTTGACATGAGCCCCATAACACCGTTCAAGATATTTTTACCGTTTTGTTCCTTTGTAATAAATAAATGTCAGATGTTCCCTTCAAACTTTGCTTCCTTAACCTGGACTGATATTTTGAAATCTACTTAATTCCAATTGATAAACAGGTAAATTTGCACATTTTGAATCACATAAAGTAAGAAAAACAGCTACATATTAATACCATTTCCCTGCTCCGAAGAGCCAAGTTTGAAGGGAATAATTGTCATTTTATATAACTTTTTTTCACATAAAAATTAGAAAATAACACCAACAAAAATTGTGTGGCAAGGTCTCATCATTGATTTAAAGATTCTGGTTCTTTTTTTTCTTTTTTTGCTATTCTAATGGTGAATTCGCTTTAAAAGCTCATTGATAAATCATACCTTTCAGCCATCATTTCATTTATATATTTATTGGTCAATGTTCACCTGTTCTATTTATTCTCACTTTTCGATTCTTTCCCGTCATAGAAAGAGATTAGGGACTCTTCAAAAAATATGTAAAGAATATCTAAAATCGCCATCACAGTCAGTTACCCCCGTAACGTCAAAATTTGAAGTCATGTGAAAAAATCAACCGGAGAATAAATATGGTGAGAATAAATTCTTTTTTATGACATCACTGGTGTTTCCACAGGAAAACACGTAGAGTTAAAAAAAATCAGGAAACCTAATTTTGATTATTGATAAACCCATCAAAATAAGGTCCAAAAATAAGTCAAAAACTTTTTTTTCCAAAAATCAAAATAAAAAATATTTTTAGGAGTATGTTTAGTGGTGTGCTGACACCAATTTTCATGTCTGTGGACCAAACGGTATGGCCAGAGGCGCTGGAAAACACAACACACACACATAAACAAACAAACAAACAACACACACAGAAAAAAAAGATAGAACCCTTCACCAGTGTTGGTGATTACGGTTGTTCAGTAGATAACGATCTATTTGTTAAGAAAAATAATTCGTTTTCAATTTAGTCATAAAGATCTTTAACAATTATCAGTTCGGAAAAAAGGAATCAGTCAACCCGGTTTCGAATTTTAATTGAAACGGCGTCTGTTGAACCGACACAATGCTCTCGGGAAAGGTATCAATCCACATCCAAGCGTTCTGCTCCATTATCAGATATCTTGACAAGGAATGTCTTGCCTCTGGCATGTCACGATCGATGCTTGACAGGGATGATAGTGGGGTGAATGAGTAGTAAATGTAACAAATCTGTTACGCCGATTGTCAACCTTGATATTAGCGCCTACCTATGGCTGAAGGGTTAACTCTCGCAACTCCCCCCCCCCCGTACGTGGCTGACCTTTCCTTATTAATTAGCCTATATTATTGAAGATGACGACATGGGGTCGGACGGAGGAGCACACATGTGTTTTGATTCAGAATATACGTCTTTCCGCCCACTTTTCTATTCAAACAAGCTCTCACGCCATCAATCTGACGATAAGAGAGAGAGAGGGAGAGAGAGAGAGAGAGAGAGAGGGACGAGAGAAAGAGAAGTAAAAAGGAAAGGTTGGTAGATGAAGAGAAAAAGTTACGTGGGAGAGAGAGACAGTGCGAGAAGTGGGCTGTTCAAGAAATCACTACTCCACAGAGAAGCATCATCATCATCATCATCATCATCATCATCATCATCATCAGTTCATAGCTGGACAAAGACCTTTCACATCTCCTTCCATGACGAGTGTGTGTCTGATCTCTTCCTACCGTCCCACGGACATCAAGCGGATAGCCTCTTCCCCCATCTGTTGTCATTTCTGCTCGTTATGTGCCCTGCCCATCTACATTCTGTTTCTTAATTACTTGTGCGATACCCTTCTCCTTGCAGAAAAGGTATTAGGCAACTTGGGAATCCATATTTCTTTCTTGATAAACAGCTCAGAGAAAACTAAGTGCCACACTACCGTGGCCTTTTGCCTGACTACACAACGCTTACTAATTAATGATTCCAGATTCAACTTATCTCAACAAACAGTCTCTCTTCTTCATTACACAGATAGACACGCAAGAACTCAGTCATCCCTGTATTCGTGTGACACATGATCAACTTTTTTGGTTCCTTATCTTGGACAATCTGTAGAGACCTAATTCTGCTAAACCATGCACCTAGAATGCGCTGCCTTGGGGCTAAAGGGCTCCAACTCTTTTGGTATTTACTAATAACCAAGATTAAAGAGTGGATTCATTCCGTTCCCAAGTGACCGTAAACTGACCAGTCAGAATTTGAACTCGATTCACCGATTCAATTGTTCGTGCCGTTAACTATCAACAGCCCCCTTCCCCATACGTAGTACGGAAAATGAAATATAATCACGATAAAACTTTTATTCAATTAAATTACTTGATTTACAAATTCAGTTAAAATAATCGCACAACAGTGTTGACATTCAGGACTGACGTCATTTGACCGATCAACATTGTAACTTGCAGTAGTCCGTACTACACTGTTGTCCTTTTGACAGATGCTTTATGTCTTGATTCCTTTTAACCGGCCACTACATAGACATACATTGTATATTACTCATTATATTAATTGCATTAACAGATGTTTGGAAATGATTGATTGAAATTGTATGATTTCTTTCACCTTTACTGTTTTATACTGTAAAGCTTTATATATATATAAGGGAAAGACAGAAGCGGCTTATATATATATATATATATATATATATATATATATATGAAGTCTGTACTTCATCGTTTTTGCTATGTTCCTGCTTCTTTTATATATATATATATATATATATATATATATATATATATATATATATATATATATGAAGTCTGTACTTCATCGTTTTTGCTATGTTCCTGCTTCTTTTATATATATATATATATATATATATATATATATATATATATATATATACATATATATATATATATATATATACATATATATATATATATGAAGTCTGTACTTCATCATTTTTGCTATGTTCCTGCTTCTGTCTTTCCCTTAAGCCGCGTTTTTTTTCTTTCTA
>OY735207.1:19915272-19982772 GCA_963457665.1 Thysanoteuthis rhombus | reverse complement strand
TTCATACATGGAAACAAACACTTCCGGATCTAACAATATATATATATATATATATATATATATATATATATATATATATATATATATATATATATATATATATATATATATATATTTAGCAATCACACATGGTAAACAAGATAAATCCACATAGTACTTAATGAAATTCTGTGTAAAAACATAAAAATCATAGAAAAAATTACAGAAATTACTGTATTACAGATATTGGAAAATAATTGACTATTTATGACTAATTTTCAAAGCTGTAAATCTCTCTAGACTCTACATATATATGGGATCCATTTATGAACAACCTCACTTCAGTCATTCTAATTGGCTATCCATTGTACCAACGCAAGACGATTCAAACGCACGCACACTCATATATGTATGTGTATGTATGTATATATATATATATATATATATATATATATATATATATATATATATATATATATATATATATATATATATATATTATTGTGTCATCCACAGACAGCTGTTTCAATGTATTATATCTCTTCAGTGTAGCTATAGATTTTCCATTAACCCATCCAGTACCGCCAAACCTTCACTTCAGACCCGGAGGCCGATATCCTACCTCTGGACTACGGAACTGGGCTCAGTATGGCTGAATTTAAGCGATATAACTATTTACACAGAAATTGTTCATCCACCAGAGTGCTCTATTCCTAATGGAAGAGCATTACTATATATATATATATATATATATATATATATATATATATATATATGCAAGCGTATATTCATAAACACATACACGTGGGCATGTATATATGTCTGCATCTATGCGTATGAGTTTCTAAATATGTATATGTGCGTATTTGTAATGTGTTCATGTATTCATTGGCTCAATCGTTTTTTCTTTTTTCTCTCCGTCTATGCATGCTATTTAGTAATATACACACACACGCGCGCATATATATCGGGAAATCTATCTCTCCCTCTCTCTCTCTTTTTCTCTGCTTCCTCTTCATCTCTCTCTCTCTCTCTCTCTCTCTCTCTCTCTCTCTCTCTCTTTCTCTCTCTCTCTGCATCCTCCTCACATTCTCTTGAACCAACCTATAGTTCGATACCCCTGGGGCGCACCAGAGGCAAGCAGGCGGGTGAAGTGCCGCTCCACCACCGTTTCCCCCACCCAACCCTTTCACTCACAACAGACCCTGTTTGCCGCCAACTGGTGCACCACACCCAAAACGCACAGGGCGTCACAGTGAGTGCAAGATCAAATTGGATCTTTGACATTCTCTGACATTCCTCCACCATCTCCAATCCCTAGTCGGCATTCCATACCATTCTGATGGCCACGGGGCTCCCACACTTTCTCTCCATCGCTGCCACCGGAAAAAAAAAGTACTTTTCAGAAAACCTAGTATGTATATACGTATCACACCCCAAATGGGCCCTTTTTCCCCCGAACACCCACCCATGTAAGATCACTTTTACTGAACAGCCAAATATCCTATCATCGTCTGTGCTCCAGATTTGATGACACGCGCTCAACACGAGGTCACAAGGATTACCTCCCTTCATTCTACGCATAACGACCAAGACTGCCAACATCAGCACAGTCAGCAGCAACATAGGTTTCTTTAGTTTTAAGTTAGTGCGGCTGGCTAGCTATGTATTTATCACTCGTATAGACTGCACCAACGGAACTAGAAGACTAGAAATTCAAACATTTACGCCTTATCTCTATTATTGTTAGGACTATCCTCATCTTGGTTGTTTTTCATACAACGTTTTGGCTGTTGTACACTACGGCCTTCATATAATAATAATACCTAATCTCAAAAATTCAGAGAAACATTTACGCCTTATCATACCTTAAAAAACTGTTTTTGCTATTTTTTTCAATTCACCCCATTAAAATAGGTTTTTAGGAGGGGTTCAGTTCAGAATGAGTTTTTATGCTAAACTGGCCCATGGTAATGTTCTCCACTTGTTTTGTTTTGTTTGTTTGTTTTTGTTTTTTTTTTACCATTCAGACTTTTTAGTGATCACCGCTCAACAAAACGCGAGTGATGTAATCTATTTATTAATTACCCCTTTTTTCCATTTCTGTTGATTGCCCCCCACGTGGCTTGCTGTTAAAATGATGTCGGTCACGTGGGGGTTTCTATTGAGTGACTAACCAGACCTGGGTTTCTTTTTACTCATGTCTTTGTTGTTTATGGTCTTATCTTGGTCAGTGTTGCTAAAAATTTGTTATAAAGTTTTAAGTAATATTTCTGATGATAATGGTAACTTCATGCCGAATGCATTTTGAAAAATGAAGAATAGATCTGAGCTTCTATAACCTAGCTGATGAGTAAAGTTCGTAGAATGACGGTCCAAGGGTTGCCAAAGAATTGACAGAAATATGATGAAATAAATACTAGTAAAAAGAATCAAGTTGTTGGTACTCAATTTTATAATATTACCACTAATACTTCTATTGTATGTAAACATTAAAAACAACGATAGTGGTGTATCAGGGATTCGGAGGAAAATTGAATGAATCCGGTATGATATCTGATTTAAGCTTCGTGGCCTAATAGTTGAGACAGCTGCCCTGGACTATCAGAATTCCTGGGGAAAGGGGAAGTGAGTTTGAATATCGCTAGAGACTCTATTCCCGATCTGCGCTGCTTACTAACAGCTGACGGTCAGAAAGTTTCAATAGAATAACAGATTGAAAATAATAAAAATACTAATAAAAAAAATGATAACTGTAATAACTGATAATGCTTTATCCAATAAATAAATTCAAATAATGTTACTTGTAACATATCGTTTTGAAATAAACGAAGGTTGTGAAACGGTCACAATTGAATTTGACAACATCCACATTAAATATAAAGAGATCCCACTTTATCCGAAGTGCGACAGTCCTCTAAAAACCTATCGTAAGCTGAAGTGGTGTAAAACGAAGAAGCAATTCCCATCATTTTTTTTTTCTTTTCGCTATTGCCCTGATTTTTTTCGTCGAAATCACAACTTGAACATCTTTAGTTTCTGTTCGTTTGGTTGACCTAATCATGTGCTTCATTGGACCAGGCAAAACATTGATATATACCTTGCGAAGTCAAAGCGCATTTCTGGATTTAATACACGGTTTAACAAGAATGTAATAAAATAGAGCTTGTTGGTTATGTTACTTAATATGATGCTTCGTATATTTTGATTGCAATAATACAATAGACTAAGTTTGTTGAATAACCAGTGATCTCCTGGCTAAGTGACTTGATGTCGAAAAGATACCACACGAAGTTTTGTTGTCGTAGTTTTGATCTAACAGTTTATTTGGAATGTCGCTCGGATATAGAATGAGAGTTCGAACAAGGGAACAATGTGATTGTAGTGCCCTGACTATGCATTTTAAAGAAGCTGGGGAATGGGAAAAGCCTACATGAAGCTTGACGGTTACAATATTTCTTCCTCCATCCATATGCGAAAAAAGGCTTTATTTTTCAACTCAAATTCTTTAAATTTCGTTCCGATAGCTATAAAGAGACTATGACACGAATATAGATCTATGAGCAGATTGAGGTAAATATGAATAGAATTAGATAGATAGATAGATAGATAGATTGTGTAACTGTAGAAGATGGCAAATGTAATTGGTATCTATTGCAAGATAAAAGCTATTGCTCATTGCAAGATAATCTGTTACAAATTATCCATTGCAAGTATCTCATTGTAGGATAGAACAGCTAGGAATGAGTCATTAGCAATCACCATAAAACGAATATTTTACTAAATAAACCATGGAACTGGAATGACAGAAATTTCCGTCATCTGCAGTAAGTGGGTTAATCATTTTTTCCTCCGACGTTATATCCGACGCAAAATGCCAAATAGTCTGTCACCTGTAATTCTCTGGGTAAGTAAATATGCGTTCCCCAAGGATCGAGTCAGGTGCTAAACTTTAATGAGGTTAATGTAACTTTAGAAGAACGGAAGCCCCAGAGGCCTTGGCTGAATTTTGAAGTCACTTCATTACACGCCTGAGGGCAAAATATCGTTTGTCGTTCATTTACAATTCGTAGAGAAAGCGTACAAAAGGAAGACGCCAAGTATTTTCGTCTCTGGAGGCTCTGAGAACAAATGAGTGAAGCGTTTCACGAAGTACGAAAACCCAGTACACAAAGAATTTGCAAGACATACGCACTCATGCTTGGAGTATCCTTTCATCTGGCTATATATCATGTGGATGGAGATAACCTCGCTATAACGGCACCATCTTGGATTCAAGTGTCGTTATAACGAATTTGCCGTTGTATTGTTTTGATTTTATACGATGTGTATTGGTAATGAAAAACCAAAAAGTTCCCACGAAAATCACTTTTATAACCCTTCCACAAATGCAGGTTTACTAATTTTTTCTTTTAAAAATAATCCAGTAAAATCTTTATGTGTTGTTACCGTGAACTAATCTGATCTCCGACATAAGTCTGGTTAGAAAATAAAAAGAATGATCCTATCAGAACCTGCTCGACAATAAATAGTGCCATAAGAACGAGTGCCGTTAAAACTAGATTTTACAGTAAATTGTATTTGGGGCAGATGCAAAAGTTTTCAGCGCCAGCTTCTGCACAATGTTGAAGAAATCTTAGCGATGTCTTCCAGGTTTAAAAGCATTATGAAAAAAATCGGAGAGCAAGAAAATGAGGAAATGGACGTTGTTCGGCTTATATAAACGTCTTTCTCCTCTGGTTCGATCCCGAAAAAAAACATCATTTTTTGGAGTTTTAATCACTGACATAATTGCACGTGCGCTCACGTTTTGCAACCAACGGACAAAGAAAATCAATCTACTCACAAACAATTTCATAATTTGACGGGTTCGTACGGGGAACAGCTGAAATACCCACGTGATGCGATGTGATGTTTTACAAAAACGAGGCGTGAATAATGACTCACGCAGTCATTGTGAATACAACGGTCACACAGTGCACAAGATCACTCAATGGTGTCTCACTATCGACTGAGTAACCTCACCACTGGAGAATATATGTTTACACATGCGCAATTAGATTCCTTCTTATCAATTGCCAAGTTGTACCAAAGCTGCACTACTATCCAAAGACAAAGAAAGGGAGAGAGAAGCAAGAAACAACGCCCATGATAGAGAGATCCACCGAATGACAGCCGTATATAATAGCAAACACAAAGCAATATGTTGTGATGAGTCAACCAGACAGTATTAGATAAAATAAAATAAGTAAAAATAAGTATTTGAAAAAGTGGCACCCTTATGCTGACCACGGCTTCAGATGTTCCTGTCTGGGCTCCATATATCACAAGTTTTTCTCTCTCTCTTGGCCCTGTTTTGTGATATGCAGAATAGACTTATCGGTGACAAGAACTCGGTGTTGATTTTTGAAGACTGTGCAGCGCCAATAATCTTAACGTTTATCTCGAGTCGAACACTGTTCACAACACCATGCAGATAGATAGATTGATAGATAGATAGATCTGGTTATTCAGTCAGTAGAAACCATCAAATGACCAATGCGTTTTGGCAGTATGTCGTGTTGGGGGGGACCAAGACGGCTCAATATAATAAAGGGAAAACAGGAGTCCGAGATATCATAGAATCCATTGCAAAATTAAAACAACTGACACAACCACAGGACATCACGACCCACAATGCAGATCACCAGAGATCACATACGAAACCGTGGCCGACAAAATATCTGATGGCTTGACGAAGTAGATAAATTCAAAAAGTGTTGGCTCCTTGACGCTCATGATAGCGAGGTCTGGCGAATCTTTGGGGAGTTGTTAGTCCAACGACGGACGCCAAAACACTGCTGCTGCTGCTGAACCACTGACACCAATCGTTGGAAAAAAAGCATGCTATTATAACAGCTGCCAATACATGAAATGGTCAAGATGGATTTATAAATAGATATGAATTGACTGGGATAGATAGATAGATGGAAACGAAATTAGATGCAAACGAAGTGAGATAGTCGTAAGCAGATTGAGATAGAAGCATCGATACTCATTAATGAGATATGCAGGTTGTGGGTCGGTTGTTTGAAGTGGAGATACTATCTGGTCGGAGAGTAATGCAGCTATGAAAGAGTTATGGGCAAATTTCTCCCCAATTCACCGATCCAGAGCTCGTATCGAAGTACCTGGGCAATTATATATATATATATATATATACATATATATATATATATATATATATATATATAGAGAGAGAGAGAGAGAGAGAGAGAGAGAGGGGGGGAGAGAAAGAGAGATTGAGAGAGAAATAGGCTGAATGACAGCCGTACATAAAAGCAAATATAAAACAATACGTTGTGATGAGTCAAGCAGACAGGGTCACATAAATTAAGATACGTACAAATAAATATGTTTTTAAAAAGCAGCGCCCTTATGCTGACCATGGCTTCAGCCGTTCCTGTCCGGGCTCCACATATCACAAGTTCCTCTGTCTAGGCCCTGTTTTGCAATATACGGAATAGACTTAACGGCGACAAGCACTCGATGTGGCGTCACTCATTTCACCAACCGCAATATAAATTCAAATAGTTTATCTTTTATTTCTCCACCATTTATTCCGTTCTACATTTATTTCTATTGCAAATCTGTCACGGATTTTTTTCCCCTTCTTCTCTTTATTCCATCAATCCATCATTTCTTCAAATCTGTATAACGTCTTTTGTATTCCCTTTGCCCAAATGTCGTTCGTTTGTACTAACGCCCCGTTACGCTGTTTGTTCTAACGCCCTTGACGCGACAAGGATATTCTTTAATCGAAACGGACATTTTACACTTCTATCAGATTGAAATCCTACGTTGTTTGCAATCTTTGTCAGCTCATCTGATTTCCGATGTATACGTCTATCATTAAATGTACCACCCAATTTTACAACGCACCAAACATGTTTGTTTCCTTCTATAGCAATCTGTTCCTATTCATTCATCTAATTATCCATTCAAATCTGTGCCCTTGTGTGTCTTTCTGTCCGTATCTATCTATCTATCTATCTATCTATCTATCTATCTATCTATCTATCTATCTGTTTGTTGCTGTGCTTTTATTTATCTCTCCCATCACATTTCGGTCATATGCCTTTATCAGTAGTTCTCAGTCTGTTTCAATCCATCGACTCAGCCTAATATACCATCATCACCAAATCCTTTATTTTGGTCAGTTCACTTTTGCTTTTCGAATGGACGAACTTTTTTCTTCCGGGTCCAATTTCTAGCAGCTGCTCTTTTTTGATTCTTCGAATTGGGGTCAATGGGATATCTAAATTTCTTTCTTTCAGTTTCTTAGTTTCGTTAAAGCAATGGCCTTCTTCATAAAATTAGATAATCATCACCCCTTCTGAAGGATAACAAGCGCTTACGACCTTAGTTAGGGGTCATCAAATTTGAAACGAATAGATTAGATTTTGCACTATCCATTTACGCCTGAAATATTTTTTTTTTTAAATGGAGCATGCTTGCATACATAAGCAGGTCAATTGCTCGGTTCTTCACATCATGCATAAATATGAACTCCTCACAGGATTAACCAACCCAAAACCTCCTCCTTTGAAAATTTACAATATTTCAACAAATAAAACTAAAAAGTTGTTAAAAAAAACTGTGATTTATTTTATGTTGCAATTTTTTCCAGATTGAGGTTTTAATTAATCTTATCGGAATAATTCTACAAAAAATTAGATTGATTTAAATTCTTAAAACGTTTTCACAATGTAAACAAAATTACCCCACCCCCACCCCACTTAGGATCGATATTTGTTGAGATTTCATAAAATAAAATTACGTGGGTTCTTACCTAAGAAAATATATTTTCTCTATCTTGTAACGTTTTCATTTATAAATTCGGTAACTAATGAAAAATCTAAATGAAACTATTGTACAGATCTCTCCAATCACATTGTTAGGCATACAGTGAGAAAGACTGACACATAAAAAGTCAACAACCCTGAAAAAGTCAAGCAAAGATTGATTATTGGGGACTTGAAATTAACTATGTATGTTTTTATCCAATTGAAGAAATTTAATATCTTTATCATACTAATCTTTTAATGATATTCTTCTTTTAATGTGCATTTTTTCAAGACGAATGGAAAATAATACAGGTAAAACCTACCATCTATCCGTTTACATCGCGAACTGCACCATGAAAAACTGCGTTATAACGGGGCCCTGTATAATATATACAATAGATAGATAGATATTGAATATGACTTGAATTGAATTGAGTTGTGGGATTAATCGACGATCAATTCAATACGCGTTATGCAATTTTCCGCCTGTAATGGTTCCTCTACAAATATCTCCTTTTTTTTAACAGTTATTTTAGGACAAGAAAAAAAAAACATTTCTTAACTTGGTGGCCTCTGTATTTTGCGGTTAGTCTTGTCAAGCGTGACTCCTAGCGTAGGAACAACCAGCTATCTTTGAGCGTGTTGGTTTAAACTGACGATGTTAGGGCAGAAGTCATCACAAAATAATGTCTCGTTTGGGCTGTGACGACTTGACCGGTTATGTAGCTGTCGATCAATGGATCAGTCTGTCAACGGGACGACATGCTAACGCCTGGTCTAACTGACCTTTTTACTAATCTATCAAATCTGTTAGACTTGTCTAGTGGCTGAAATGGTAACAATTTCGTTTCCGGCGCCAGCTGTCTGTTTTAGTGTATCTAAGTGAAAAACAGAATTCCGAATACTGCTATTCGAGATAAACAGACCTCCCACTTGGAAGAATGGCACTATGCAACCTTCCTGGATTCTGGTAACCATCAGAGAGATGTAAAAGTTTCCAGCACAAATCTTGAAGCATATCGGAAGTTAATTCGGTTCTTTATTTCAAAACTGAAGTACGTCTTTTGCAAGCCTGAGGAATAATTCTGAAGCTATGAAATAGGTTTCAAATTAACTTACAAAGATAAATATCGGTCAACGTTTGAACAATAGACCACGCGTCTCTAACAGGCACTTCTCGGTCCGTCGGTCCCCTGTTGTGTTAAATATCAATTTTCTCAGCCGTATCATGTTGGGTCGATATGCAACTCGGTCCAGATCTTCGTGTTCAAGATCTTCTTCCTCTTCTCCTCCTTTTATTCCTCTTTTTGTTCCTCCTGCTCTTACTACTACTACCACAGATGGTGGACGAATCATTGAACTTATGGTTCTTTTTTTTTCTCACTCAAGACGAAAAAAATCATTTCGAACAAAATAGTCATTCACGATGAAAAATGGATTTATTAGGAATATTCGAAATAAATAAAATCATGGCTAAGTTCAGAAAAGTCCTCAAGATCAAAACCTAATCAGATTCTACTGCTGACCTTTCCTGTGTTTCTGAGATTCAAAGGCAAATTGCTAGTAACTACATAAACACAGCTACCCAAGAGTGAGCAATTGACTCGTTTCAATGTCGCACTAGAATGGAAAATACTGGTGTCTGGACAGGAAATTTGATCCGTTGCATCAAAATAACCGAAGTTCCAAGTTTGACGAAGCATTCAGCAAACAATTTTTGAGTTGGGAAAAGGAGCTCACGCTGGTTTAAAGGGTGCAGTAAAATTGATCTAATCTTTTCATGTGATTAGTTTGCTTAAGGTGAGTTTGTATTGACATTTCTAATAATAGCATACTTTTTGTTACTAAATTAGACAATATTTTGCAGAGGTTTTGGCGCTTTTTTCGTTTTTGATCGTGAATATCCACTGTATTTTTTGCGTTTACCTAAGAGCCCGCCATAGACGAAATTTTACCGACTGCCCATCCAGACCTTACGGGTGGCTGACTTTGGTTTACCTGTTGACATAGATCTAGAATAACAAATTCTTTCGCCACAGGATAAAAGAATCATTTTCCCATGTGGGTTTTTATCATTGCTAATAATCTTGATAATTACTTTCCGAACTATTTCATATTTTCCAACTTCCAGGTACACATAAATAAACCCAGTGTTTAAAGTCAGATCACACTAAAAGTATCTGTTTTCGTTTGATCGGTACTTAGAATAGGAATATTTTTTCGTTAGCCCCAACTGCACCAAATAATTATAGCAATTACATCTCGACGGATCTTCAAGTTTGCAAAATACATGTAGATAATTTTTGAAAACGGATAAAAGACACCTAACTTACTTTTGGCCTAGACTTACTAACCCTAAACACTAACATTAGCCCAACTCCATTATCATATCGATAAGATAATAACAGCCGAGTTGCAGAAACTATTCTTCAATTTATAGAGAGCCTTAATAGCTGTAACTAGTTAATATGTTAAAGTCTGTCGAGAAAGACTTGATTGGTTATCGTTTGAGAAAGTAAGGTACCGTAGGGCGCCCTTTGCCGGACTTATCAAACCTTGATATTTCATTGCCAAAAAAAGACAATATTTTCCTTACGAGCTCATGCTACGTTACTTTACGGAGGAATACCTGTAAGTCTGTGTTTGTTCGTGTACCTGTATATATGTGTGTCCATAGATGTCTACGTTTGTTTTTGTTTGTGTTTCCCTGGATGTCTACCTTTGTGTGTCTCCATTAATCTGAACTTATGCGTCTGTGTGAACTTCCCAACCTGCTTGTAAATGGGACTGACTGACATTTCCCTTTTTTATCAATACACCACAAAAAAAGAACGGGTAGTTTTGCGTGTACGGGGTGGTGGGGATGGATTTTTGATGCACAGCAGCCAGTCGGACAGGTCCCTTCCCAAGTTGTCAGCAACCTATTCAAAGTTTTCTTGTGACTCCCTCAGCCTTTCTCTCTTTCTCTATCAATCTAGCTATCTTTATATATATATATATATATATATATATATATATATATATATATATATATATACACACATACACACACACACACACACACACACATATATATGTGTGTGTTCGTGTGTGTGTATAATTCAGAAACGGACATACTTGGTCCGACAGAATGATCTATTAATTGCGTTATATTATAGAGAAACTTATTTGAAATGATCTCCCGTCGTTACACGGTTAATACATCACTCAGTTTAGACAACGTAAATAGAATAAACTCGGTCTATTCGTCTTTTTCTTTAATTGTTTATTTTATTTACGCTGTCTAAATCGAATGATATATTAATCGTGTAACGACGGGCGATCATTTCAAATAAGTTTGTACATAATATATCGTAATTTATAATTCATTCTCTCAGACCAAATATGATCATTTATTAAACACATAATTGTCGTGTTGAAAGAGACGAATAGACTGCAAATGAACGAGATGAGAATTTGGGTTGAAAGCAGTTCTTTGGCCTTGACGTTATCGGTAGCTGTTTAGCTCAATGGTAAGAGCATCGCTACGTTGAAGCGGCTACTCTATTGGTGGCAGGCTCGATTCCTGCAGTAGCTCCAATTTAATCATTCATTCTATTTACGTTATCTAGATTGATTTATTGACCGTGTAACAGCGGGAGATGATTTCAAAGTTTCTGTATAATATAACGCAATTCATAACACACACACACACACATATATATATATATATATATATATATATATATATTCTAGAAAGCTTTACAACCCTAAGCACTTTCAGAAAAAACCTTTCTCAAAAATATTTTGCAGACACTGAGGATAGCGAAACGTAAGTACTTCAATACGAGCCCACGGTGAGAGATTTCTACAGTGAGTAAGGGAGAAACGTCTTTTTTATGATTGCTTTACTCACAGCTCGAAGTGTCTCGACTCGTAACTACCGACCTGCGACCCTCCTCTCTTAAGTGCAATAGGGAGGTTGCTGTCATGAATTTTGAAACCCCAGGGACCAGGCACTGTTCATTCGTCTCCACTCCTAACTAGATTAAAAAGTATATCACGATGGCCTTTCATTTTTTGTCTAATTTTGAACTATTTCACCCGTCTATATTTCAAATAATATACATATTATATCCATTTACATAGATGGTTAAATTGAACATCTACCGTAGAGAGATTTATTTGTCTCTCCACAAGGGCAGATGATAATTTGAATGTGGGTAAAGCCAAATATTGCCAAGTCCCCACGGCATGCAAAGGAATGATGGTGACCACTATTTTCAGTGCAATGGGGAGGTGTTGCCTTTGAGTTGGTATCTTCGGGGACCAGGTTCTCTTCATTTGTGCCTCGTCTCACTAAAAGACGGAACTCTGAAAGCCAGTTCCGATTTGATAAATGGACGCATTCCCACCGACCAAGATTTCTGCATTGTCAAATTCTACAACACCCACGTTATTTCTGTTTAGCGCAAAATATAAGTGGATATGACCTCTCATCTTTGATGTTAATACAACGTTTCGGTTGAATCATTCTCTGGCTTTCTTCAAGTGTAATATCAAAAAGATCTGTGTGAACATCAAAGATGGAAAGAACAGAGTGAATACTTCGAACAGCAGATCGAATGTAAATAACTCTACTTGAAGTTTTTAGACAATATAAGTGCATTTATTCACAAAAGAATTGTTAGATGTGGTTATTTTAATGAAGCGATCTTTCCGTTTATACTTTTTACTTTAATTTTGGAATTAAAGAACCAAGGCTTTAAATAGACATTTATCTTTGTTGTTTTTCTTTCGTCTTTTTTTTTTCCTTTCTACACCCCTAAATAGGGAGGGAGAAGTCTTTCTGCAGATCTACTGAAATTCAGATTCGTTGGTGGCATGATACAAGATCTCTATGACACGTCAGATATTCTGCTTCGGAGCAAGGAGCGTCCGTCAACGAGGAAATTAACACAACAACCATAAAATAAAATTTGAAAAAAAAAACAATGTCTTAATAAACAGTAACAAATGGCTTGTCTTGTTAGTCACTCAATAGAAACTGTCACATGACCAATGTTTTTTGGCATCATGCTGTGTATTGGGGGTGATTAATTTCTAAAATAAAATTTTAAAAAAGTAGGAGTGATCAATGAATGTATTCTGACCTTTTGTTAGGCTCCGATCATTGAAAAAGTTTGAATTTTCAAAAAGCATTTGGGAGCACTGCTGGGAACAAACAAGGGGCAAATTGCAAATTGAGCCCTCACTAAAAACATATTTCGGAGGGACAATTTTCGAAAAACAAAAAAATCTGGACATAAGGAGTAAATGTTCAAATTTTCAGCTCTCTATCTACATGATATTTCAAAAAGTTATTAATGAATTTCAATGGAATTGTGTTGAAAGGTGGGCCATGCGTTTTTGATTTTAGATCTGGTACGGAATTAGTAGAGGTGTGAACTCTCTAGGTATTTTTTAGTTTGGACTGTTTTCAGAACATCATGATTATTGGGACATTTTTCAAACTTCATGTCATGTATTTTTCTTTTATCTTTCTTTCCTTATCTTATCTTTTCTTCCTTTCTTTCTTCAATCTTTCTCTTCTTATTTTACCTTCTTCCTTCTTTTCATCATTCTTTTCTCCCTTTCCTTCTTCAACCTTTCATTATTTCCTTCTCTTCGTTTCCTTCTTGAATCTCTCTTTTGTTTTTTCACCTTCCTTCTTTTCATCTTTCTTTTTTTCCTCCCCTTCTTCTACCTTTCTTTATTTCCTTCTTTCTGTTTCCCTTCTGCTTTTTTCTCTTCAATCTTTATCTTCTCAATTCCATCTGTTCTTCATTCTCTTTTTCTTCGCTTTTCTCATTTTTTTCTTGACACTTCATTTTCTATCGCTCTCTCTCTCTCTCTCTCTCTCTATATATATATATATATATGTGTGTGTGTGTGTGTGTGTGTATATATATGTATATATATATATATATATATATATATATATATATATATATATATATATATGGAGCTGATGCCTGGATCATATACCAGCACTATTTCCGCCTTCTCGACCGCTTCCAACAGCATTGCCTCCACCCTCTCAATGTGCACTGGACTGACTCCACTGCTAATACCGACACAAAATAGAAACTAAGAAAGAAAGAAAGGAAGAAAGAAAGCAACGTTGGATAAGTGGAATAAAGGAAAAATGATAAATGATTAATTGAAAGACGAAATAAAAAAAAAAAGAGGGACAATGCAAATGAAAGAAAAAGTGAAACAAAATGAATTATTTTCTTAAAGTGGGAAGGAAAGAAAAAAAGAAGAAGCGAAAAGGAAATGTTTAAAATGATTAAACCAAAATAAAGAAAAGAAAACGGAAGAATGTCGCACTTGACAACACAAGATACGCAGTGGAGGAGAAAATATTATAATAGAAAGAATTAAGAGACAGACACAACAAAGAAAACTTCATGATTTAAGGGAAGCAAAAAAGGCAGGGGGAGAGGGGAGAAAATATGGAAGGAAGGAAGGGATCATAATTGCGAGCAAGGCGTGTAAAGACTTCATCATATGGGTAAAATAGTCTCGTAATTACTTTCTTGGCTCGGAGATACGCCAGTTGTTCTCTCTCTCTCTCTCGCACTATCTCTCTTTCTCCCTCTCTCTCTCTCATCTTAAACTCTCTCTATCTCTCTTTCACACACACACAAGGTCATTCACAAGGTTTGAATTAGTCTGGTACACAGCTGCCGTGATTGGACGATCGGTGAGAATCGAATTCAACCCATTACAATAAAGAATTGGTACATGAGACTAGCCTGGCAACTATTGCGTAATACGCACATACACACGCATATCTATCTATCTATCTATCTATCTATCTATCTATCTATATATATATATATATATATATATATATATATATATATATATATATATATATATACGAGGATTGATGAATAAGTCTACAGCCTGACACATTTACTACATGGATTTGGATCAGCAATGTTCACTGTTCAATTTCCAATCTATGTAATCAATGGGAAAGCGTTGAATTAAGTGCAATGGTAAAGAAGGAGATTATGTTGAAAATGAATATTTGTTATCAAAATAAATACATTATAGATATATTGAACGTTTCGTTTAATAACTGTCTTTGTACGTAATCTACCTAGTTCAAATCAGACAACTACTAAGATACAATATAATGTAATCAAAATATGACGTAAACGTGTCTGTTATTGAAGGAGTTATGTAACAATATTCGAAGCGAGCTTTGCTGCACTAATAATAGAGTCCCTTGCTTCATTAAAATCTAAAAAGTAAACGAAACAGAATAATTTCTCCGTGCAATGTTATTCCAAAACTACGTGTCTCATTTCAACTCCTTTATTAATAGCTTCCATAAATGGGATTTGCTGACTTCAGCAGAACAAATCAACCTGAGTTGGACGTTAGAAGTGGGAATGGATTCATCATCAGTTTTTGCGTACGTTACTGTATCACTATTATTTGTGCATGACGTCACTCGTTTTTCTTCTCGTCATTGTCATCCACCATTATTGCAAACGAAAATAAAGTCAAAACTCAATAGTAAGTGTTTTAAAATAGGAAGAAAGAAAAACCTGGCCTACCTAACCTAATTGTGAACCCAGCACTGGCATTGAAAGTAAGGAAGGAAAGAAAGGCTTACTCAGCATAATGGTTAATTCACCACTGACCTCGAAAGTGAGGAAAAAAGATAAAATGGTTTGCTCTCGACTAGATTCGATCCTGAAATCCGCAGAACGCCTTAGACTGCTGCGTGATAGAAACATTACTGACAATGGAAATTTTTGATATCATAAATAATATGGTCGGACGAGTACCTCAAAATCATGGACTGATATCTACTGCTTCTCTCTCACATCGTTTAATGGTTTTATTATTATATTAACCGTTTTAATGACATCCTTAGTAGCAAGTTGATTTTCATCGAAAAGAAAAATGAATAAAAAATATACATTTGATATTATATAAAAATTATGTTTTTCATTGCAGAAATTCAATGTTTATAAACAAAAATGCCCAGTACTCGGAAACGCGAGTTGACGCAACATGACGTCACGGAATCACTCTTTTCCATTCTCTCTGTTATTCATATCTAAAATTCACACATCTTAAATTTCCTGATCCGACAAATTGCAATAATAAAGTCGTCTCTGAGAGTTTGACAAAACACACTAACAAAAGTACTCGTACAGTTGATATAAATAGATTTGGTGCATATTTGTATATATATCTTTATAGAATCGGTTGACACATTCGCATGTCTTAATTAACCGATATCTTTGGTAACATAAAGAATTTCATCGTCGAGCCTCGTCTTCGAAGCATCATATTATTCACGTTGTAATTATTTTGAACTTGTTCCACTATAGTGAAGACAAAGGAACTTAGTGTTGATTTGGGGCAATTGATTGTTAATAAAAGCCCAAGAAATAAAAGATGTATGACAAGATTTCCAAGGAGCTGGGTGTCGCCTATTTGACGGTACAGTCCATAATAAAGAAATTCCTAATGGCTGGTAATGTGAAAAATCTTCCTCGAGTTGGCTGTTCTCGTAAATCTTCCACCAAGACTCATGTGCCAGATAGACAGGGACATCCGTAAAGATCCACGGATGACGCAGGAAAATGTGACTAATGATTTGAAATCACAAGACGTAAATGTTAGAGAGTGGCAAATAGTATATTGCATCTCGTTGGACTGAAGGCAATAGGCCGAGGGAGCCACCTTTATTGCGCCCAGTGTATTTGAAAGCTGGGTTAAATTTTGCTTAAGTGTCCCTAAACAAAGATTGTGCATTTGGGGGAAAAAAAAGTCTCGTGCTATGATGAGACGAGGCTAGAATTTTTCAATCATTCAAATAAGTAATACGTACGGCGGAAAGAACTCTATCACGACTGTGAAACGTGGACGAAGTTCCAATAAGCTATGGGGTTACTTGAGTGCAGAAAGTATTGGTCAACTTGTGCCGATCGAAGCAACCATGGAAATAGAAAAATTATCAGGATATTCTTAATTGTAATCTGTAAGGTTCGGCTCGAAATCTCCACAGGAGAAAAAACTAGATATTCCAACAAGACAATGATCCCAAGCATAGAGCTGGTGAATGATTGTTGAAGACAAAGATCCACTTTTAACCATGGCCTTCGCAATCACCTGATCTAAACCCTATTGAAAATTTGTGGTATGAAGTGAAAATTAATGTTTGGGGGAACAAATTCTTAGAACATATTGAAAATTAGAGAAGTTCAGCAACGAAAAATGGCAGCTCCACACACCATAATGTACGACCCCTCCAAAACATGCACCTTTAGAATGTGCCCTAGTTATAAGCAATAACAAATCCTCATTGTGAACCGAATCCTTGATTTCCTTGTTAATCATAAAGAAAGTTTATGGAATCTTTGTATAAGTAATAAGTTAGGGCGTCTTTAATACGAAGGATAGTAAACCCGTTTCACGAACCAATTCACTAGTGTAGTATGTTCGATCCCCATGGATGCTCCACTGTTGTACTGTTGTGTCAGACCAAGCTATGCTTAGTAAATTAAAATACCAACCATTCTTAGTAAATCCGTATTGCAAACTGACTCGCTTGTGTAGTGAGTTCGATTCTCAGTGGATGACCCCCTACTGTTGGATGTGCCAGATATTTAAATCTAGGCTTGGTAAACAAGAACCAAGCAGTGCGTGTGTACACGAATACACTCCGGCACACGTAATCGCACACGCACACACACACGCCCACACTCACACAAACAAATTTATACACTTGCATATACACACACGGAGACATAAGTGTACTCCCTCGCATCTGGAATGTCTATCAGTGTTTAGATAAGCGTCAAATTAACGTCTCCCTCTTTGGGAAAATTCATACAAATTGTCTTAGACGCCAAATAGCGAATTCCCCCAGCTTTTTTTTTTAGAAACCGTCAATAGTAACTGTCACCGAAACCGTTAACATTAGTTTCTTTAGTTTTCAAGTGGGTCTGTCTGACCTGCTGGTTGACTGTGTATGTGTCCCGCGTACTAGCAGCATCAAAGGGTCTTTGGCCACCCCAACACACACGCACACTTCAATATGTTTTTAGTGGGGGTTCAATTAACAATCTAAGTTCATGCTTAATTAATCCCTCATTTTGTGTCCGGCAGTGTTCACGCTCGATTTTGTTTTGAAAATTTCTGACATTTTAAGTGACCATTTAGAGAGCGGAAGAAGTAAATGATGACTAACTTACTTCTTTCGTCTTTTGTTGTGCAGTGATCACTAAAATATTTACAAATGTTAATTCTTTAATTAATCACCCCCAACACAGCCTGCTGTCAAAAGACGTTGACCGCCTGTCAGTTTCTATTGTGGGACTAACCAGACATGTTTTTTATTGTTTTGTTCTTGTTTTTGTCTTCAATTCTGTCTTTTCTTTTACTGGGTATTTATTTTTGTCATTCGCGTATTTTTTTAAATTTGTTTTCATCCGTACAGTCGTTTGCATTTTTGTACTTTGACTTATCACTGTTAACCGTCTTTCTTAACACTCTATTGTGCAACTTTCTTTTCTTTCTTTCTTTTCTTCTTCTTCTTCTTCTTCTTCTTCTTCTTCTTCTTCTTCTTCTTCTTCTTCTTCTTCTTCACCCCCTCATCTCTCTTTCAACTCCCATCTTTCTCTTACCTCTGCCAATTTTTTTCTTTTCCTGTCTCTAATTGTCCTTTTCTTCACAGCTCTATGAAGAAATGAATGAATGAATAAATAAATAAATAAATAAATAAATAATAATAATAATAATAATAATAATAATAATAATAATAATAATGATAATAATAATGATGATGATGATGATGATGATAATGATGATGATGAGATGACGATGATAATAACAACAACAATATTAATGACATTATCGAGGCCCTTGGAACAGTCATGAAGTGCCTTACGAAAGAGATTTTAGAACCTGGAATTTCATCGAAGAATCAAAATCACTCCAAGGACACCATCAGATGAATCAGTTAGAATACTGAGAATTTTGTTGTCATTTGATCTCCTGTTAAAGCTGCCAGAGATGTGAAAACTCAATGACTACATAAAATAATCGAGTCGAGTCCTGAGGTACTGGGCAGATTTGCTGTCATTTGATCCTTAGTAAAAGCAACTCTTTCTACCGGTACCAGAAGTTGGTGTGCAATCCCAGGTATGTATTCTCCACATGGAATATTGGTAAGACAGTCCTCCTACATCAATTTCCTCTCATTAGGCCTTTAAAATTGGCTAGATCTGGCTGATATTTTCCAGTTTAGCCGATAAAAATCTATGATAGCCGTTTAAATCTGGTATGTTTATTAAAAGTAAGCGTTCAATTTTTATTAATAATTCGGTGTACAGTCTTAATATATACCTATTTCATTTAATAAATAAGCTTCAAGTGAGTATAACATTTTAAATATATAAAATTTAGCAAATTTTAACCATTTTTAAAGGCAGTTTAGCAATGAATAATCAACCATAATTGGCAATACCAGTTTCTTCCATTATTCAGCCTGTGCACCCACTTTGTCGGCATTTTGGAGTACTGAACGCCCACTTCGTCGGAAAATTAGAGGCTTGCACCCAGAACAAAAATGATTAGTTATACCCTTATTCCAAATCTAATCATTTCAGAAGACAAGGTTTAATCGGACTCCCTTAAAATAACCGGTCATATTCAATTGACCGTGTACTTTACCTGGTTCCGAAGACCCGGGGCTAGAATACTTACACTGACGTATCATTCGGTAAAATTTTGCTAAAAAATTAATGTAGAAAAAATAGTTGAATAGACCTTCCAACTAATTTGAATATATCTTGCTGGCTTGATCGCGATTTAAATGAATTCTCTTATTCATTTATCATTCATGAAATTTGATAATGTTTTTACTCTTTCTAGGGAGGCAAGGTGAATTTCAGTTGTGTGAGTGGTGTAACTGAAAGTTATTTTAAAATATTAAGGGCACTTAGTACTTTATTTGACCAAAAGTTTGAAGTTGCAATTTTAGCAAAAAAATTTGGGAATTGATGTAATGGAATCTAAACTCTCCACATGGTCCAATAGAGGAAAATGGTACGTTCACTACGATATTTGCCAATTTTCTGGGATGAAATTTAGGAAAAATATGTAAGTTACTTAGGGAATTCATATTTCATCTCTATATTTTTGTAAGACCCATATTTCCGAGGCAACTGTTCCAATGGCTGATCAGTCGAACAAGTTTAGTTCAGCAAAACATTCATTTCGAGTTGTGCTACCAATTTAACCCTTTCGGAACTGGATTTAGCTTTTTTCTTGTTTAGCCACTAATTCCATAATTTGCTCCTAACAAAATCTCATATCAATTGATATTCAATTTAATTTTACAATCAAAATGTTGGCCCCGGTCAAGTGTAATAGCAGTAGTAATATCATCGTATGTCAAGTTAGAGCTGATGTTTACAGAGGCTCAGATTGTCAAAACTGAAGGGGCTAAATTTTGATCCCGAAATAGCTAAATTGGCAACACTGGAATGGATCAGTGAGAATCAAAGTTGGCGTACGCAAAACTCTCTGATCCAAAACTCTTTAGATAAGTTTGATTCTTAAAACATCAAATTTCAATGCAATCAGTTACGTAATTTTGTGAGATTTATTTATCGTCGATTTTTTCACTCATGAAATATTTATTCCGTTGTGTAACGTAGTAAAATACACAGAAGACAGAAGCATAACCTGAGTTAATTTTTAAAAAAGCATGGAGAATTTAGATCAAATGTATTTTCATTATTTCATCATGGGTTGGGGGCGTCTGAATGCTCAACAGACCGAGGTGTCTCACTGAACCACTCGCGTGCAGTAGAATGAGGCGATCATAGCTCGCCAAAACCTTCGTCAAAACAACATTATCTATCATACTTTGGAGTACAAAATATATCAATCGACGGAGAATCAATCAAGGAACAAATTACAATCATTTAATGTAGTAAAATGTTTCACGGAAAGAAAATCTCGATTAATTTCAATGACATGGTAGCCATCTTGTACCGATCTGGTTATCTATCATGTGACTGACTTCCCTACTTTTACGAAAAATGCTCGTCAATAGAAACGGTTTGATTTTTTTGATTCAGTCAGAGACTGTGAGAATAGTTTATCATGGACACTTAGCAACAGCCAAAGAGATATTTCACGAAATGTTCCTCTCTTCATCCTGGGTCTTCTTATTCTGGCAGAATATAGAAGAGTGCAGACTGATTATTCATAACCGTGTAGTGAGTTCAATCAGCACTGGGTGTCGTGTACTCTTAGTCGTGTACCGTACTGAGCTAGATTTAGTTAAATTAATATTTATAGAATATCATCAATGCCGCAATAATAGCTTTTGGGGAAAAACTCGATTCAAAGCAAGTATATACCAACAGCCGAAAGAGACGTTCTTTAGGTAGCAGGGTTGCCAAATAGTTGGAAACGTTTCTGGCCCAAAACATGCAAAAATGGCTAAATGTCAAAATTGTTTATAAAACATTGAAATGCTGGAGTACACATAAAAAAATGATTTATTAAAATACAAACGCAACACAGTCAAATGGTTTGTTCGGTATGAATGGTAGAAAATAAGGGTCCAGTTTAGCATTACAATAACATTGAAAATAGAACCTTCTATAAAACCTTGAAAATGTCTTTTTTTCAAAGTGTCAAATTTCTGGGGGGGTAACGGAAGTCTTATGGATTAGGAGCACAAAATAATACTGACGAAAAATATTTCTTGTTATCTTTTTTAATAAAATGTTCAAAGAAAATGAAAAGAGTACCAAAAATGGCCGAACCTAAAAGCTTTTCAAAAAGGTCAAATTTGGTCATTTTCTTGACAGACAGGTGTTGGCTTTTGAAGTTCTGTAGATGATGGACCGACTGTTCTAACCAACGACGCAAATGTGAGCAATTAAAACGGTTTCTTGGATTCGTGGCATGGGTCATTGGTTTTATGGCTTCTGATCACTGACTTCTGGTTTCTTGAAGGCGCGGATTACGTTTCGGTGGTGGATAGGTTTCTGCGGAGAGAAAGAAGGAAGGATTATCATAAATCAGAAAACCACCCCGAAAGTGTCGACACATCGGTACAGATTTGGGGGTCGGAGAGTTTCCCCATTTTACGTGAGGGCGTTATGGGTCTATAGCACCCATCCTAAGCGACGTTTAGTGTCTTATAGTGAACGTATCTCTTAGAAGTGCTATCACGGCAGTTCCGTCCGAGTGATTGCAGGGCAGGGGTGGGGGTAAACCTGTTCTTGTATATAATTTTCGTTTCCTTTCATTTGGGGGGGAGTTCAGAGATTAAGGAGGCCGCTTCACAAATATTTCCTCTAGGAGTTTGTTTCAAAGTGGGATATTTTGAAAATTGTTTTTTTATTCTAATCTCTTATTCTATTTTACCTTGTGTATTTCATTTCCTCTAACACTTACGAACGAGGAGGTCGATTTTGCTCTTTGATTATTCGACCAATTCGGACTGGAATATTTTTCAAAATATTGTTTTGTGTCTAGGTGTAAATTGTTTTAAGACTTGTCTATGTGTGGCATCATATTGGCGAGAAATCTTGTCAGTCACTCCGCGAACATTGAAATTCTTGCGAAATATATTGTCAGCAGCCCTTGATCCAATGATTTCGAGATATCTAGTCAGCTCTTTCAAAACGGTTAAATTGACCATTTTATGTAGTTAACAAGTTAATTCCCGTGGAAAAAATCATTGACATATTTGAATTTCGGTAAGGTAATTTTTCCTTTTAATTTTTTTTTTTTTTTACTGAACTCAACTGAATGAGTCTATTGTTTCAATAGTGGGTAGGAGATACCTTTATCAACAGCATTATAATTTTTTAGAGGAAGAATGTATTGTTATAGACTGAGAGACCAAAAAAATCACGCTGTTCATTATGTATACATATATATCCTAGTTATTACCCATAAAAAAATAACAGATATTTTCAAATTTCTATGGAACGATTTTCCATTATGGAATATTCATGTTTTGAATTAATGACTTTCTTCACTATCAAATGGCATAAAAGCCGATCAGATATGAAAATTAATAAAATTCGACGTTGCACGTTTTTTAAAGAAGTATGATGATATTAAGAGTTACATTACAAACGTCGACAGAATCATAATGGCTACTACGTTTATTTCGTTCTTCAATTTCCAAGAGACGAGTGATCGGGATAGCTAGCATGCTTGTCTTCAGTGATTTGCATAAAACTCATCATCATCATCATCATCATCATCATCAGTCTTTTAACGTCCGTCGTTGGACATAGGCCTTCCCCACGATTCGCCACTATTCTCTATCATGGGCATCACGGAGCCAGTACTTTTTGAATTTGTCTAGCTCGTCTCTCCATTTAATATTCTGCCAGCGTCAGTTGCGCGTGTGATCTCGGGGGGTTTGATGTTGTGAGTCGCGATGTCCATCGGTTGTCCGCCATTCGTGCAACATGGCCAGCCCACTGCCATTTGAGCTTTTTAATGGATTCTATGAAGTCTCTGACTCCTGTGAACTGTGCTGTCGTGTGGTCTCTCCATGTGAGGCCTGGCATGATTCTTTCATGTGCACGTTGCATGGTTCTCAATTTGCGGATCTGTCTCTTGGTTAGGTTCCATGTTTATTGCTAAAAATCTACTGCAGGACAAAGGCCTTTCACATCTCATTCCATGACGGCCCACAAATCTTAATCTCATCCCTCCATCTTGTGTCTGGTCTTCCCCTACTGCATTTACCGTCCCACACCATAGGCACCAATCGGATCTTTATGTTGTCCTTTCTTCTTGCAAAGTTCTGAACCCATCTCCATTTTTGTCGCTTGTAAGATATCCTTCATTTTAGTCCGCTCGTAGTTCTGTCTTGATCCTCCTCTATCGCTAAGAGTTATTCCTAGCATTGTTCTTTCCATTGCCATTCATGCAATTCCAGAGATGAAGCTCCTGCCCTAGCGCGATACTTTACACCAGTGTCACGATTGAGATCATCACTGGGTGCCTCACTTCTGTAGATTCGTACCCAACTCAACGAAGCTCTGTAAATAACTATGAATAAATGATACAAGGCACCTACCCTGAAGTGATAGTAAAAAAAACTTTCTCGCAGGCCTATCAACCAATGTGAGGCATCCTTACTGGTTGCCTCATTTCTATAGCCTTGTGCCTGACTAAAATTAATCGGCTAAGATGTATAAAGATAGTACATTAGAAAAGAGCAACAACAACAAATAATGTTACGTATGGAAAACTTATTATTAGTTTTTCTCCATTGTATCATTGGGGCTTTTCTGATTAAGCATGGTCGTTGATTTTGTTTTCTGGCAATATAGACTCCATTATTATTATTATTATTATTATTATTATTATTATTATTATTACTATTATTATTATTATTATTATTATTATTATTAGCGATCTCACACCAGTTGCCTGGTGGTAACCGCTGGAGTTTGAGTGACAGCAAGTCTCCTCAAGTCTCCAGCCCTCCTCTCCTAGTACTCATAGGTCGCAGTAATACTGCGATTTACAGTTTCACACTGGTTGCCCAGTTGTCATTGCTGAAGGCTGAGTGACAATAAGTCTCCTCAGGTCTTCAGCCAACAACTCTTCTCTCCTTTGCCTATCATGCCAGTGTTGTGGTTTACGTTTCTGCAGCAGTAATGTGGTTTATAGTTTCACACTGGTTGCCCAGTGGTTATCGCTGAATGCTGAGTGACAGTCTCCTCAGGTCTTCAGCCCTCCTCTCATCTCATCACTCTCTCTCTCTCTCTCCTAGCTCAGTAGTGCTGTGGTTCGTACCTCCACCACCATTTGGATGATGCTTTTTTTGTGTTTTTTTTCCTCCTCCTGTTAGGCCACTGTTAACAGCTGGGGTTGTAGATATCATATTTCTAGCAATTTCCCCAGTATTCGTGCAGTGCTGTAGACTGCACATTCTCAATCCTTCCTTTTATTCCTAATTCATCCAATCTCGCCTTCACTGTTATTGGTACGGTTCCGAGTGCACCAATTATTATTGGCACAATCTTGACTTTCATGTTCCACACCCTCTTCAGTTTTCTTATCGGGTCCTGGTATTTTTCTTGTTTTTTCACTCTCTTTCCTGTTCTCTTCTACTTGTCCACGATTACTAGGTCCGGTCTTCTCGCTTGGATGGGGCAGTCTGTGTGGATGTCAAAGACCAAAAAAATTTGTGGTTTCCTTTCTCGCTGTCTCCGGTTTGTGCTGGCTCCACTTTTCCGCATGGTTAAATCCCATTGGTTTACTTAGTTCCTAGTTTATCACTATTGCTACTTTATTATGTTAATACTCCTTCTGGACTGCATTCACTAGTTATGTGGTTTATGGTCTCATACCTTTCCCCACATAGGCGGCATTTACCGTGCTCTGTCGATTTATGCCTTGATATAGTTTGTTCTAATGCATATGTTTTGGGTTGCCATGATGAGTGATTCTGTTTCTCTCTTCAGGTTTCCTTCTCGTAACCATGTCCATGATCTATCGTCTGCAACATCCAGTACCTATCTTAAAAATTCTCTGTATAGTTTCTTTCCTTGTTTCGTATGCTGCTCCATTGTTTTCTACTTTTTTGTTATTCGTTGCGCTGTGTCGGGCGCTCTTCATGATGTCTTCATAGTTTGTTTGCACATACTCTTCTAGACCTACTTTGGCCCTCTGGACACAATATCCTATGCTGATGAGTCTTTTGCCGCCTTCTTCACTCTTCACGTACAGTCTATCCGTGTCATCTGTGGGGTGTAAGGCTTTGTGCATTGTTATAAGCTTTCTTGTTCGCCGGTCCATTAACTGGAGTTCATCTAAGGAATGGTCCTATGTATCGTACTACCGATACAGCCCATGTGTTCATTCCTTTTATAAGGGTCTTGCTGTTTAGTTTGGTCTCTAATATTTTCCTTATCCTCCTAAGGCATTCGCTTCTTATTTTCTCCTTCATTTCTTCCCGTTTTATCATGTCGCATTCGAGAGCTCTTAGGTATTTGTATCGGTGTTGTGCGATCATTGCTCTTATCTCCTTGCTGTCCGAGAGTTCGATTCTTTCTGATGCGAGCCTTACTTTGTGTATTACTATTACTGCACATGTTTCAATTCCAAACTCCATACCAATGGCATCACTGTATTCCTTCACTTTGTTGTGTAGCGTTTCGAGCTCTCCCCTGTTCTTTGCAAATAGTTTTATGTCCTCCATGTACATTAGGTGATTGACTTTGCCCTTTGCTTTGGAGAATTAGCATTTTTTGCTGTTTTTCAGGATTCTGTTGAGTGGTATCATAGTTAGAACAAATAGTAATGGAGTCAGCGAGTCTCCCTGGAAGATTCTCCTTTTTATGCTTACCTCTGCTAAATTTTCTCTTGTGACTGTCGAGTCTTCTTTCCATTTTTTCATAGAGGTGGTGATGAATTTCACCACTGGGTCACTGATCTTTAACGATCTGAGGCATTCGAGTATCCAGCTGAGTAGAATTATGCCATGGGCTTTTTTATAGTCTATCCATTCCATTGCAACGTTCTTCCTTATTCACCCCTTTGGTTCCTCTCCTGCATTCTTTGTGTTCTTCTGGTAATAGTCACCTTCTTTCCATGGATATATTCTCTCCGCTATTTTTTCAGTCAGGATTTTTTACATGAATGGTAAACACATGATGGTTCTATAATTGCTTGCCAGGTCCATTTTTCCAGGGTCCTTTTTTACGAGGGTGTTTCTGCCTCTGGTCATCCATTCTGGGACCTCGCCTTCATTTAGGCAACTTTGGAGTTAGTGGGTGGTCCTGTCGTGTACTGTGGTGAATTTTTTTGACCAATATCTGTGGATTCGAACAGACCCTGGTGCTCTCCAGTTGGCAATTTTTTGAGAGCGTGTTTCATTGTAGTTCCATGTGATACTATTGGTTTTCCATTGTCTATGTCATTGGGTTCGCTTTTCATGTCCCCTAACCATTCCAGGGCTTTGCTGTGTCTTTTTAGGTGTCCCCATATGCTGTTCCAGTAGTTCTTGATCTCTGTGGCATCCAGCTTTATGTTCTGTCTTTTTTCTCCGTTCAGATCTTGGTAAAACTTTCTCTAGTTGTTCTGGAATGTGCAATTCTGTGTGTATTGGGTAGTCTTTTACCTGTATCTCTTCGGTCTTGCCTCTTTGGCTAGTTTCCTCTGATATATCTCTTCCACTGCAACGGGGATACTTTTTTGTTTCATCTTGTATTTGTCCCATGGTCTTACACGTGATTTATTCATGTATAGTACATTTCTCAGTAGTAATATCTAATTGATTTCTTTCTAATCTTGTTTCTGAGTTGGGTTTTTCCTTCCCATTATTATTTGGAGTTCTTTCTCGTGTTGTGAAGAGCTCAGTTACCATTTTTGTTCTAGCATACAGTAGGTTGTTGACCTCTGTAAGGCTGTTCGTTTCGATATGCTGTAGGAGGCAGTTGACGTGTTCAGCAGCTTCTTTTAGTTTCTTCGTATCATTGTCTCTAAGAGTTGGCAGTGTTGTTTTTTCTTCTTGCATAATTTCTGCCAAAGTTAGAATCTGATTATCTTATTAGTATTACTCACTTATCAGTGATGCTTTTTAGAATAAGCATTTTCTCTTTCATAATTGTTTTACTGGTTTTTCTCCAACTGATTGCAGTTGCTTTTTAGATGAAACATTTTCATTATGATATTTTTTTGCTAGTTTCACATTAATGTATTGTTGCTTTTATCAAAAACTATGAACCGGAAATGTTTTAAGAAATTCTAAAGTCCAATGACAAAGAACACCAAAGGCGTAGCAAGAGAGATCCCAGGTGTAAAGGAACTTAAAATTTCCTTTAATGTCTGATTTTTAATTAAACTCTCCCCTGGGATATCATACAACTGCCCCGGGCACAGTTCTGAGAACCCTTGCTACGCCAGTTTGCAGAACATCAGGACCTGAAACTGATGGTGCGAAGGTTCCTGTTGAATGACCAACAGGGCCTGTTTCTTTTATATTCAGTTTTAACACTCAGATTGTTTTTCTATGACTATTCAGTAAGCAACATAGATCTGAAATTTTTTTTTTAAATCTTTATTTTCTATTCTTGTTAGTTGAAAATCAATATTGATGATGTTTCATCTCAGGAATTCGGAGACATCTAATATTGCATGTAAATAAACAAACAACACGAAAGCATTGTAGTGATAGGAGAAGAAGAAATATAGCTGTATGACTTATTTGACCGCCCCTTGGGGGTGAAAGCCTTCATGGTTCCATTGGTAATGGGGCTCTCAAGAGTGAGTGATGCAAGTATACATTTTGCTAGAGTTTTTTTTTCTAATTTTATTTCCAGTCTATTCCATTTATTTAACCGTTGTAGAGTGACAATCTGGGAGTTGTGAACAAAAGCAACAGAAATCAGATGGAGAAAAGACAAATCAAAATTCATGATAACGACAATGCTTCATCAAAGAAATCCATACAACTTAAGAGTATTGCAAGAATTATTAGTAGGCGTAAAGCAACAGAAATAAGATGAAAGAAAAACTAGTCGAAATTTGATAACTGCCAGTGCTTTATGTACGTAATAGACTACTAAACCCTAATTATTGCGTCATTCTTAAGCTTGCTGACCAAATTATTGTGTCACTATTTACTTAATCATGAGTGTGAATAGTATTTTTGACGAATTTCTATAACACAGTAGTTCCCAACTATGGTGGTGGTGGGGGGGGATTACCCCTGAGGGGTAATTTACGTAGTGTAACGGGGAATAAGGCTATCTGGTAGAAGTAAAGGTCGAAGTGAATGTTCAGGGCTCAAAGGTAGTAACGATGTGTAACAGAAGGTAAAGATGTTCCTTACCAGAGTTCTTCAATGAAATAATGTTTAATTTAATTATAGCGCCAGCTTTTTGTCGTTATGTTCAATTGTTTTTATTGGATAGAAGGGGGACTAGTAATCTTATTGACGAAAGTTGGGGAACGTACTTGAAAAGGTAGTGAACTCCTGGTGTAACATATCCTATCCATCATATTGCTGGTTATATAAACAGTTGTCAATGAAAATGAGTTCAGTATAACGTCCGTACTTCGATCATCGCAACCATGGCAGTTAGATGTTTTTCTTGTTGTAGAGGAATAGTTTCGTTTTTTGTTTTTTATTTAGCATGTCCTAGTTTGAGGCAATGCTACACCGCAGGCATAATTGATGAGGATCAAAGGAATTGGTTTCATTGAAATTTAGTGACTACCTTTTGGAGATATTCTGTAGACAGGCATGAACCTTTGGTGATACCATATGGTGTAGACATATGACTCGGACATAGGGAAGATAACTGTGACTGGACCCACCTCCTAAATCTGATCAATCATTTTGAGACCTATTGTCCATCTTCCCACTGAATTTCATAAAAATCCATTGAGAACTTCTGGAGATACCGTACATAGAGTCATGAACGTATTTTTGAATAAAAATATCAGTCAATCAAAAAATTATTCTAGGGTGCATCCCCTAATTCAACTAACCCTTTCTTACTCCATTACTCTCCCTTCCACAAAATCTTTATGAAAATTCATTGAGAACTTTCGGAGATATAGTGTGGGCAGCCAGATGTTTCATTAGAAAGAGAATATACGAGAAACCTTTTGACGGGCCTTGGTGTCACCCCCCCCCCACTCTAATTGATCTAATTTGATATAATCAAAATTGATGTTCCACCCGGCCACAAAGCAAAGAAGTGATTTGGGTTGACTTCAGTGATTGGGCAAGACTCTCTTCTTTCAACATGATTTGACTATAAGAATTAGGCATGATACGAGTGAAATAAAATGCTGAAGCAGAGGTATTGTTGCCCATTCGACATGGACCTGACTAGATTCAGGTTATCATCGACAGAGAAGAGGGAATACACCAAGAGGCTCCAAAATCCATCAGAGGTTGCCTTTATATAGATCTGGCTTTCAAACATTGGAGAATCAACAAAGGCCATAGTATTGTGAGGTATTACTGGAGTGTCCTGGATTAATGGTAATGCTTAAGCCCCGAAACTATGCCTGATCCCAGGATCATCTGATGAAAGCTTTGTTGGGGGCACTACTGCTTTATTTCGTAACAGTAGTCGTATAAATTTAATTATTTCGAACGCTTGAAATTGGGTGTTTTGGAATGTAGAAAACGACCCAAGTTCTTTTTTGTTTAGATTTAGTTTGGTTTTGCTTGTTGTTTGTCAGTTTTTTTGTTTGTTTGTTTTCTTTTTGGTGTTTGGTCCTGCTTATCCGATGAAATCGAAACTTGTCTACAATTTTCACCGTTATAAGATTAGAAGCGTTATTTTTGCTGGAAAAGTAATGAGGTAGAAGACCTTCGGATAACCGTTTCATAGGAATAAAACCTATGTCTTTTGACTCGCCAATAAAGAAACAAGAAAGAATCAATGCGAAAAAGAATGTTCAAAATCTGTCCCCAGTCCTGGATACGCGATCTGGGTCTCAAATCCTATGAACAAACCAATGTCTTTACCAGATTAGCCAGGACACCCGACCTTCACAAATTGGACAAATAAGTGTCCTGTGCTTGTTAGCACGATTTACAGTGGTAGAAGGTGGGTGTGGTTTGTTTGCGTACGTGAGTATCTTATTTTGCTTCCTTGCACCTTCGATCCCTTACCCTATCCCCCTCATCTGTCAATTAACTTCCACCCTCAACTCATCTGTCTGTCTGTCTCTCTGTCAGTCAGGCCGTCTCTTACGATTGTCTAACGAATCAACGTAATTGCTGTCATTCGGTAAGACTATATGAACACCCACTGATCAGGGGTCTTTTTTTTACGAGCTGTTGTTTTAGGCCAACTTTACGAGACTTTTCTGTTTTGTCTGTCAATTGCTCTGTTTTTCGGCCTTCCCGACTTTTCAACTGTCATGCTTTCTGTTTGAGGCTTTTTTTTTTCAAAAATACGCGTGTGTATGTGTGTGCGCGTGCGCGCTCGCTTGAGTGAGAAGGTTGTGTGATACATTTAGTAATAATCTATATAATCATAATTAGATTTTATCAATTTTCGCGCGTATAGAATCTGATGTCGTTCTCTTGGGTTGAAACAAAGGTTGTCAAATCAGATGTGTTTGTTGTTTGTTTGTTTGTTTGTTTGTTTGTTTGGTTGGTTGGTTGGTTGGTTGATTGTGTTTTCAATTTGTGAATCGAGTGATGACAATATTTACATCTAAATTTTTTTCTAATGTTTTTTCAAGTCCAGTGTTGAGATATTACTTTTTTTTTTTTGATTTTTCGAAATTCAGAGTGACCTCCATAATCAAGAAAATTGTAAAATCACATCCAATTCGGCAAACCTGGGTCCAAGTGATAGAAAGTCTTTTCAAAATTCCATCACACTCCTTGATATTCTATCATCATTTGAGTCTTCCCAACAGCAGCGACTGGTGGTTTTCACAACAGACCAAGCAACAGCAAGTCTCTTTAAAACTCCAAGACTCTCCTCAGTATTCTGACCGACTTCAGTAGTACTGTCTTTGGATAGTCTCAGTTCTTGCACGGATTCCTAGTTCCTTTAATGTTTTTGCCAGGTTATTTGGGACCGTTCCCAGGGCTCCGATCACTATTGCAACTACCGTCACCACGATGCTTCATAACTTCTCCAGCTCCTGGGCAAGGTCCACATATTCATCAAACTTTTCACCCTCTTCCAGCTTCACCCTGTGGTCTGCTGGAACAGTGAAATCTACAATTCAATATTTTCTCTTCAGTTTATTTACTACCACAAGATTATATATCTACTTATTCATCTTTTCCTTAGACACTCTGTGGCCGTTCAAAGTGCTCCAATAATGATGGGTACAACTTTATGTTCCACAATTCGATCACTTCTCTCGCAATATCCCGATACTTTTCAGTTTTCCACTTTCTTTCAATTCAACTCTTGCCTACAGAGAATCTTATACAGATTCAGGTTTGTGAAAATATGATCGGTTTACATGGTTAAACTCCAATTATTAGTAGTATTAGTGTTAGTAGTAGGAGGAGGAGCGGTGACTGGTCGCATTCACCAATTATTATTAGTCGTATTAGTATTAGTAGGAGGAGGTCAGTTTTAGCATCAGCGGTGACTGGTTGCATTCACTGGAGGTCAAATCCTAATTCCTCCAATCTGTCAGCTCAGTTTTTGGAGAGCGTTCCCAGGGCTCCGAGCACTATTGGCACTGCCGTCACCCTCATGTTCCACAACCATCTCAGTTTCCTGATATGGTCCAGAAACTTATCAAGTTTTCCACTTATTAATATCATTATTATTATTGGATTTGTTCATGCATTTTTGTGATCGAGCGCTTCTGGCCCAACCGTTTTGTCTATAGACTTGAAAACCGACGTCAGAATGCTTTTAGAACCCGCCTGAAAATGCGTTTTCAATTTTTGGAAGAAAAGCTCTTTTTTTTAAAATCTTTTCAGGGCTTCATTTTGACGGGTATTTTTTTTATTTGTAACATCTAGATTCTGGAGAATCTAGATGTTTATATATATATATATATTTTTACTCTATCTCAGATATTTTCCAGTCAAGAATGTTAGTGATATAGATACAATTTATTCTGACCATATTCATTCTTCGAAGGATTTTTTTTCTACATGACTTCAACGGTTGTTCAATTATTGACTGTGATGGCGGATTATTATTATTATTATTATTATTATTATTATTATTATTATTATTATTATTATTATTATTATTGTCTTGGATCTACGGAAAAGCGAAAAGGAAAAAAATTACCCAGTTGATTACGCATTTTTAATTCCGCTACCAAGTGTCAAATAATTGAGTTTCTCCATGGAGTTTTTTTCGTAACCCGATTCCCGTCCTGGTGGGTCTGACACGACCTGTTGTAACAACTGCGTGGGTGGTGCCAGGAACCTTGTTAGACATGATTTAATAGAGCGAAAGAAGCGTAGCAAACGCGTTTGGAATTATATTTAAAAGTAAAAAGAACAAAAACTTGAATACCTATATACATACAGCATGGCATTATATATATATATATATATATATATATATATATATATATATATATATATATATACGTTTGTGAGTTTGTACAAATTACCACAGATGGTGAAAAGACTTATTCTTAATTGTACTGATACAGATATGAACAGAGCGAAACAGACTCGAGTCGACTGAAATAAACAGATATCTCAATTGATAAATCTCTACAGACTGAAATAGACTTAACCGAAAGAATGAAATTGATATAAACTTACTGAGATAGATAGATAGATAGATAGATAGATAGAAACAGACTGAGATTTATATGAACAGAATGAGATAGATTGATTGATAGTGAGTACACATGTAGACGTATTCAAAGTTAAATGTACGTATATAAATGTATGGTATTTAGAGAGTAATTGGTTTCATTTTTTATCATTACCACCAACACTAGAACTTTCTCAAGGAACTTCGATGATATCAAAAAGTTTATACGCAAACTAGAAAAAATTAAATGGAGAGAGTGTGTCTTTTAAATTTAACTATGTATTTCCAATTTGAAAAATTGCTGCAGCGTTATATACTCTCTCTCTCTCTCACACACACACACATATATATTATAATGTCTTCCACATCGTTGTATTGTAACTTTTCAGTGTGGCTATAGACAATCCAATAACCCATCCAGTACCACGTGGTAGGATCGAAACCTTCGCTTCAGAGCCAGTCTCTATCATTTTAGTGTTTCATCCCTGCCCTATGCAGAACTGGACGGTCAGTAGGACCGAATCCAAGCGATGTATTCACTTATACACGATTCCCCATCCTACAGAGTACTCCAGAGTTGGAAGAGGATTGCCATAATAGCTTATAATGGACGAATTGTCCTACTTAAAGGATGCTCAACCCTGAAGAAAGGAGCGTTAATTATGATCATTAATTATAGTATCATCCACAGCTGTTTCGTTATACTACAACTCTTCAGAGCGGCTATAGACTGTATAACTGTCACTCATTGATAAGTATTGTGTCACTCCATTGCGAGAATCAATGCTTTTGTTAAACTCCAGCTGAAATCTGAAGTTGACTTCTACTGTAACAACAAGAAGAATCCACACAAAATTTCGAAATTTTTTTACTATAAAAACAAGACTTTGATCAATCTTCATTATTGTTTCTCTACCGTGATTTGGACGGCGTCTCTCTTACCGAATGATCGTAACTGACAAGCCTTACGTATCTCCAAAGATTCATGTCACAAATACGCATGGGCTTATTCAATACTCATGAATGAATACACTTATATCAAGGAAAAAATTATCATCAGTTATTTATTAAATAGATAAAACATGTTACAATATTCCCCAGTCCAGATAGACGAAGGAGTGACGTCTGGCGTGTTTATTTTGAAAAGTTGAAAGAAACTTACTCATGATCCCTTCCCGCCCCCTCTATTTCTCTTCATATATGTATATACCTTTCCATAGGAATAGAGCACTTTGGTGGATGGGGAATATAAGCTAAATAAGAATAATGATGTATATCGCTTAAATTCAACCTTACTGACCGTCCAGTTCCGTGGAGCAGAAGGTAGGATACTGGCTTTCGGGTCTGAAGCGAAGGTTTCAATACTGCCTCGTACTGGATGGGAAAATAGATAGTCTTTAGCCACATTGAAGAGTTGTAATACAACGAACCAGCTGTCTGTGGATGACAATAAAAATAGATATATCAATAGAACGGACAGTTTATGTCCAACAGAATGTGATAATTATGAAGACATTAGAGAGGGGACTATGTTTCATCTGGCACCGGTGTTAACCGAATAGCATATCGAAAAGATGGCATAAATGAATTGAGTAAGATGAGTGCCGTGCAAGACTCGAACCTGTGTCCACCAAGGAAGCGGCCTATACGCGACTCTGTTCTTACAATCTGATATAGAAACGCAGGAAACCCAAAAAGATACTGAAGTTGCTCATTCAACTTCATCATTTTGCGATCGTAAGCACAAACATATATATATATATATATATATATATATATATATATATATATATATATATATATATATATATATATATATATATATATATATATATATATATATATATATATATATATATATATATATATATATATATATATATATATATATATATATATATATATATATATATATATATATATATATATATATATATATATATATATATATATATAAATAAGCAGTGAGGCAAATATTCTGATACACTTAGTGGAACCATTGATGATTTGAATTGCTCAAGTTTGTGATATCAGTAAATGGCAAACCTATTTTAACAGAACTCACTGTGTGGCTCATAACTGACCCCATGTCACACGGACCATATCGGGAGAAAGTCAGCTTCCTCATTGAGCAGAAAACAATTCACAAGAACGCTGAGCAGAGCAGTTTTTGCATTTTCTTTCTTTCATGTCTCATCCACTCAAAACATTGAGACACAATCAAATTTCTGACGTTTCAATTTAAAAAATCTGATCCAAACAAATCTTGAACAAGTTTAATTTTAATGATCAAAATGTTTTTTTTTTTGCATCTGCCTCATCAGTCCGCAACATGTGCTTGCCAGATTTCTGGTATAGGGGGGCATGTGACATTGCCATGGGAACAAGATGAATAAAAACTGCTTCAGCTTCACATAAAAGCCTGGGGTCCGACTTACCTTGGGGCCCAACTACGCAGTCTCATATATACATATATAAAAGTGTCAGACAGAAACAGCTTTTCAGTAACTATATTTTAGTCGTCATATATGTTGTACATACATATGAGTATACCAAATAAATTTTGTTTAATATGTATCAGCTAATTAGGGGAATTTTAAAATTCTGTACTTCCATATATATATATATATATATATATATATATATATATATATATATATATATATATTACCCTGGAGGAACATTCAAATACAACAACACAGAAAAGGAAATTATATTTTATAAAAGAGTCAATAAATTTAACGAATTAACGAGTAGGGTACCCCCCCCCCAAAAAAAAAATATAACATCACGGAAAGGAAATTATATTTCATACAGAATACATAATATCAAATAAAAGGGTTAGCTGGTGTGAATTTATTGAAAAAAAATCTACTTGTCTCTCTTAGATTTGAAAAAGTCATAATCCGAAGATGACTTGTCTATCTTAGATTTAAAAATGTAAAAATTGTCCTGACCCCATTAGACAAAGTAACATTAGTCATGAACGTTAATAGTTAGCAAATTCGTCTCACTGACCAATTCGCGAATTTAAAAAGATTGATCCTTACGATTCGATATATAGCTGCCGGAAGCGGACGTCTAGACCTACGCAACTCAAGTTTTGCTCAGTTGCTGTCCATGTATTTGTAAAATCCAGGATACCCGATATCACTCAGGAATTGATATCCTTTTTGGAGATAACTAGCCACACCCCAAGTTGTAGGTGTTTGGTATCCGTCCGGTTTGGCAAACCTCTAGGTGGGGTTTACCATCCAACTGTATAATTGAATGTACCCAGCCGGTTCTCTACCTGGGATGCACCCCGGGTGGCTTTACCATATGTTCATTGTTCACCAGCGCACGATACCTTCCGTTATCACAGTATCACTTTCAGATAAAATCTGCAGGAAATGCACCGTACAACCTTCGGTGAGAGAGAAAGAGAGAGAGAGTGAAAGGGAGGGAGAGAGAGTGAAAGGGAGAGAGAGACAGAGAGTGAGGGGGGATATAAAGCACACGAGAGAGTGAGCGTTCATGTTTCGTAAATTTTCCTAGAACGCCGTCAATCATCTTCGGGGAACTCATATTTTCATGAACCCTCCTGTTTTATCCTTGATAAGGTTATCGCTGCAGGAATCGCGAAACGCAGTCTAAGTGTGAATAAAGAGTATGAAGAACGTCTTCGAAAATCCATGAAAGGTTTTTAATTTTTTTTATCTTTCTCTCAAAACGAAAACTTATCAACAAAATCAAACTAGCTTGATCTTGGACAACTACTGATTAACTCCATATAACGCTGATAGCCCAACAGTGACCCACGAACTTTCAATGTGGAAATACGTTGATTGAGCACTTCTTTTCATCACAGCCAACGTAGAAGGTAAATAAAAACAAATTTCAAGTTCTATAATTATTTACTGAGTGTGAACTGTGACCCCACTGGATTAGAATAAAAGTTTAATGTTCATGGTTATTAAAAAAAATATTCAACCATATTAAATCCTAATAGAGGATTTATATTGGATGAAACAATTATCGGGCAATATTTTGAAAACATTTAGAATGTATATATTTTCTTAACTGAAACTTAGACAAATTAATATAGATAAATAAATATTGCGTGCATATACTTGTAAATATTCTTATGATATTTTAGTTATGATGTATGTATGTAACAATAAAAACGCATGCATGAATTTTGTTTGTGTCTTGCGGCTCTCAAACATCACACGTTTATTGATTGTGGCTCTTACATTCAGCAAGTTTGGCCACCCTTCCCTGTAATATATACAGCATCTGTCAAAAGCATTTGAACAAACAAAAATTTTGTTCGCGTGGCTTGATTTCAAGAATTAAAAGCAGAAACTTCACGCAAGGACCAAATTTCAGAGCAATCTGCGCAACAAGGCATGCATTTTAGGCATGCTTTGTTCTTAATATTCTAGTTCTCAATACTGTATTCTAGGATTTTTCTTAGTGAATTAAATTTTCAAATAGATTAAAAACATTGTCGTTTTTCTATCATGCTGAAATTTTGTTCAGAGATATCTAGGAAATTGAAAAGGCTACTGAATAGTCTTTAACCAAACCATTACATATATAGAAACAATCCAATAAAAGGGGAGACCACACAGAGTTTGTGCTTGTTCAAATACTTATGAGTACATTTTTTATATCAACCAATTGAATAATTTATATCAAAATAACACACACGCCTGTATATATAAATCGAATAACAATTTTATAGCAGTCTAACCTACTTACATGAGCAAAATAACTATCTATCAATACAACGCCAACATATAAACCGAATATCTACCTATATAACACATGCCTACAAGAATATTCATCAGCTCAAAATTTATGTGTTTTTGCCAAAGATTGAATTTTATCCATGTATGCATTTGTCTAACAGTGGTTTCTGAACTCTGAAAACCCAAGAACCCCCTTCTATAAAGTAAATATTCTGGCGGACCCTATTTCCAGAATTTAGTTTCAAGATTAATTGAGGAACTACAATGAAAAGCAATTTTTGACTTTCAAAAATCATATTCATTTGAAATGGGTTACATTCATTCGAATTCTAAATATACGGTAGAGATCGGCGAACACCAATCATGTTATTTGATTGCTGTGCAATTCGTGATGTTTTCTTCTGCCAAAAGATTCGCTATGTGAGGTTTAGAGGGAACATTGATGCAGACCCCTGAACGTTATTTGACTGATCCCGCCCCAGTGGTTCATGGGCGTCAGTTCCGAATCCACTGGTCCAATGCAAGGCTATTTCGACTGGCTTGTTTTGCAACTCTTCAAAATAACAATGTTAGTGGACCCTTTTAATCTCTTTGATTGATTTTGAATAAAATTTCAGCAGAATAGAAAAACAATACTTTCATTCAATAATTCTATTCGGTTTTTTATATTTTTTTCCTTGAAATATGGCATTCAGAACCGCAAAATATACTCAAATGCATGCCTGGTTGTGCCGATTGCAATAAAATTTGGTTCTTGCGTAGAGTTTCTATCTTACAATAATTTTTCAATGTTTTGTTAAATTCCCGTATATATCAAAATTAAATGTGACCCAAGAGTTCATGATGGTGATGTTGATCGTCAAATTAGGTATGATTCAATAAATTCATGATTCAAATTCCCCATTTAGGCCTTCCATAGGAACTGACTGGAATCCTGCCCATGAGACGGGCTATCAACTAGTTTGCAATAAAATGTCTGGTGTGTGACGTTAATGCACTTGCTAATGACTGGTGGGGTTGTCGAAGGTCTGGTTTCTGAAAGCCAGAGATTTTGTGGTTTGTTTTTTCGTTTCGGATATGAGAACAGAAGCCCCCACCAACTGCTGGGCGCTAAGAAGGTTGTTTGTGTGCAATATAAAGTTGATATGATTCGTACGCAGCTTTTATTCCGACTAAAAGTCGCCCGACGTGATATCGGATTCAACGATTGATGTTTTCTGATGTTCTGGTATGAAGGATTTCCAATATTCCGCCAGTTATTTGAATTAATATCCTCATCTTCGGTTTTTTGTTGTTTGTTTTTTTAGCTCAACGTTTTGGCTAATATATTCTTCAGTCCTTTCAGGTGTATTCTAATAAACTTTCATTTTAGTTGATAAATAAATGTTATATGGATTGTAATATACAGCTGGTTAAGATTCAGATTATAAATAACTCTCTACAAGATTCAATTTTAGTCTTATAATTATAACACACACATATAAACCGAAAAACTACTCTATATCTACATGAGTCATACAAATGAATATGTTCATGAGGACAAACTCTGTTTTTTCCCATTATTGCACTGTTTTCTTATATGCAACTAGTATAAAGTTATTTAACTAGCGTGCTTGGCAGTTCTTCCCAAGAAATATGTTTGTTAGCCCTTTCAATCTCCTTGATTGTTTGTGAGTAAAATTCCAGCGAGGTAGAAAAACAATACTCCTTTCATTTCATTGAAGAACTTTACATTATTCGTATGTCTTCAAGTCATATTGTCTTCAAGTCGTATGTTTTGGCTGCACCAAATAGTAATAGACGTAATTGTCTCAAGCTGTCCACATCTTTCATCAAATGAACCATTGTTATTATTTTTGGACTTGGTTTTCTTTCATTTCATTTCTGTTTCTTTTAATCGTAACGCTCAGGTTGTTTTCACATTCCGCACCCGTAGAATGTAAAAATGAACGAAGCGTTACGTTAAGAAGCAACGAGAACTGTTACAAGAGGTTCTGCACGGCGGACTTGTTGGTCCAAGACATTCAATAAATATTCAATGGGATTGAGATTTGGGAAGTTTAGTAACTTGGGTAACACTTTGAAGTCATCTTAATGTTCTTGAAACCCATGCAAATCAAGCAGTGTGGTCGGGCTACAGGGAAACCGTTGCCAATCAATGGGACATATATGTATACGAACAATGATAGCCGGTGTTGCCCGGGGAGGACAGAACCTCAAATTGGACAGCACAGGGAAAATTGATATTTATTCCTTCTTACTGAGCCCAACACAAATGGATAAAGTATTATTTACACAGGAACGTAAATCTTTACTTCCAGTATGCTCTGTTGATTGACTTTCATGGATTTATGGCCTTACTGAAGTAGTGATCAAAGAAATCTGTTAAAAAATCCTGATGAACATCAATAGTAGTCGAAAATTGATAATAACGTCTCACAAAACTGCACCCAACAAAAAAAAAAATAGAATAATTACTTTCAAGTTTATCTTAGAAAATGACCTGATTCTGCATCACCCCAGTACCAAGTTGCTTCCACTATGAACTGAATTTCGTTGAATTTTTATCAACGAGAAATCAGAGGAGGTAGAGAAAAATTTCCATTCACCATGAAATTACGTTGGATTATTGTCAATGAGAAAAAAGAAGGGATAGAGGGAGAACGAAGACCTCCACGGACTTAGCAGCAGTTAAAACTAACACGGTCTACCATTGTCACAATTTAAGAATTTATTTAATGGTAAGACATATTTGTGCTGTTCGTAGGGGGAACGAATGACGGAAATCCTGGTATAAAAATCGTTTTTTTTTAAATATTTAGAATCAAACATTGACAATAGTATGACCTCCTATGACCACAAAGTTAGTTATTGGAGAATTCGGATTATCCATGCCAAATATCAGGTCAATCGCCCTGGTAGTTTTCGTAGAGAAGAGGCACGAGCAAACAAAATAAACACTCAAATACATATGAATGTATATAAATATATGTGTGTGTGTGTGCACGTGGATGAAATCAATAATGGTCTGAGTAAAGCGTATCTCTTGGCTATTTTTAGAACGTTATAATTTGTATTAGTTTTCAAAGGAATTTTTCCAGAGGCTCTCATTACCTACATTAAATGAGTGAATATATGAGAGGTGCGCATGTGTTCCCACTCGTCCTTATCTAACATAATTACTTTCAATTACTTTCCCATATCTCTCCTTATCGATTTCATCCTATATCCACAGTCGTTTCAAAACCCACCTTCATCATCGCAACACCCCCAGAATCAGATGCTCCCTCCCCAGCACAGGACACAACCCTACGACACATTCAGCCTTTTCCGCTACCCTCCGACCTTTCTTTTCATTCACGATCCTTTTTTTTTTTTTAACTGATTTTCTTTTTTGCTTTCCTTAAATAAGGTCCAAGCCCATATATCATCCATTTTTGTTTACGACAGGTTAGGAACACCATCGCTTGATTATCTCTTCACGGGCAGGCCGTAACACGAGCGTATTAAATTCGTTATTATGTAACTTGAGAACGCCGGCGAGTTAGGAAAGAAAGAGGGAGATAGACTGAATAGAGGCTATTGTGGCTCACCGATTAGCTTGGCCCATGTTGGAAAGATTGATTGCGAGCGAAATATAAGCTGCGGTGTTGAGTTTGGATGATGACAAGATATGATTAAAAATGACGAGTGATGTCTTGTTTGGGAACAGACAGTCGAAACGAAGGGTTGGTGGAGAGAAGGCAAGATGATTGGCTTTGGTAAAGAGCGTTCTCGTAGCGAACATTCGGTGGCCCTGGGGTTGGGTCCAATACTTGATGAGGATAGAGATATAAAGAATCATTCAACAGTGTGAAAGTAGCAGGAGTAGACGAGAGTCAAAGATACCAATACTGATCAGACTATCGGGGGTACTGAGTACTGATCATGTGTGAAGTTATATACTTAGTAGAAATGATACGAGTTTATTTCACCATTTTCTTATCTTATTTTTCGTCTTCTGTTTAAATCTGAGTCTGCTTTTCTTTCTTTATTCCCTGTCGTAAGTGCATTAAATGTTCTGCACACAGCTCTTAGTCTTGGTCTCGTCTGATGGAGGCGTGGTTATGGTCAGATATATCCAAAAGATGGAACTGCTTTTGAATACTGTCCTGGTTTTAATCGGGCTGCAGATCATATAAATTCTTTCTGAAACGCCTCTGATGTGTGGGAGAAAGATCGTGGTAGATTTTTGACTATAGTCAACCACTCTTGTACAATGTGTTCAAAGGTATTTCTGATACAAATCATCTCCTGCTGATACGTGGCTTGATTACCACTCTGGTTTTGGTTGATGTTGTAGTTTGAATGAATTAATATGTAGTAATATTAATTCCTCAACTCAGAAATTCTGACAGAAGTTAACTATAATCTTAGAACGAGAAACGGAGAAAGAAAGATAAATAGAAAGAGGGCAATACTTTTTATTAATGATGATATATATATATATATATATATATATATATATATTTATATATATATATATATATATATATATATATATATATATATAATTATGAATTGCGTTATATTACATACAATCTTATTTAAGATAAATTTACTGTCATTACACGGTTAATGTATCACTCGCCCTAGACGAGATAAATAGAATGAATGATTTAAGAAAATGTACATTTGTGGTCCAACAGAATGATTATAAATTGCGTAATATTACATGGAAAATTATTTGAAATGATCTCCTGTCATTACGCGGTTAATGTACATCACTCACCCTAGACAACGTAAATAGAATTATCAAATTATGATTCATGACTATTCCTTAATATACAACTGTCACATTGAAAGAGATGAATCGACCGAGGATAAACGAGATGAGAATTTAGTGTGAAAGCGGTTATTTGAGCGCTTGCGTTAGCGGTGGTTGTTGAACTCAATGGTAAGTGCATCACTGCGTTGGTGCAGCTACACTATCGGTTGCAGGTTCGATTCCTGTAGCAGTCCCGTTTTCTTCAATTGATTATTCTATTTACGTTATTCAATGCGATTGATATATTAACGGTATAATTACGGGAAATCAAAAGAGTTTCTGTGTGATATAACACAATTTAAAACCTCTCTGTCGCACTACAAATTTACATTTCTATTTCATTCTTTTATTCATATTCTCTCATATATATATATATATATATAATGGGGATGATGCTTATAATTGTTTATTTCTGTTTCCGCCGTCTAGGCCGAGTGACTTGTTCTCCTTGTGACAACGGGAGGTCATTTCAAATCGTGTTTCATATAATATAAGACATTCATAAATATTCTGTCGGATCATACATCCATTTCTTAAAAATGATAATGATAATAGTAATATAGACAGAGACAGAGACAGAGCGAGAGGGAGAGACAGATAGGCAGACAGAGATAGAGACAGGACAGAAACATAAACGTGTTTGTGTTGCAGATCCTTACTTCATCATATTTCAAGCTCCACTTTGAATCAACCTAATGTTTAATGTTGAATGTATCGAGCACTTTATAAAATAAACCCATCATTCATCGGATATTGAATTATTGTATATTACTTGGTATTCCTGTTTTCTCTTGTATATATATATATATAGAGAGAGAGAGAGAGACAGACAGACATAGACAGCGAGAGGGGAGATAAACAGACAGAGAAAAAAAGAAATATAGTCATCACCTTAGTTTTAGCATAAAATATATATACAAGAAAGATTTAGCAAAACAAACTTAAATTTCCAACACCTGGAGTATATTAGCAATAGATGGGGAGTAATGGTACGCTGTGATTTTCGTGACAACGTTGAAATTAAAGTGAAGGTGATGTAGGTGGCGTGTTTTGTTTTTTAATTAATTCACTTTCTGTCCCGTCGTAAAAATATTACTAATTATAAGCAGTAAAGTTATCCCACTTCATTTATTTGAGCAATGAAATTCTCTCCAAGTTATCGAAGTGTCACTGGTTGCGCATGCGCCGTCTGATGCTTCTCTGAAATTTTTATAAGCAGAGATATACGGAAATTGTGGAAATTTCGATGTGTACTATTTAACTCTCGGAAGACCCGACAAAGCATTTCAAAATTGAATGTATATAATTTAATGGCGAAATAATAACTATATGCGATTTAATAATACTAAAGCAATAGTTCATTGTTGTTATTGCTGTTTTCATTTTGAAGGAGTTCGTTAAAACAAAATTCCTTTTCATTAAGCTGGAGGTTAAATACTGGTTCAAGTGTTGTAGAAAGTTTGGATACAAGCGTTGTTGTCAATAAAATACACACACACACACACATATATATATATATATATATATATATATATATATATATATATATATATATATATATATATATATATATATATATATATATATATATATAAAAATAAATATATAAAAATAAATATAAATAAAAGAAATGGATATATGATCCTAAAGAAGTAATGAATTGGGTAATATCATATTGAAACTCTAATTTGAAATGACCTCCCGTTATTACACTGGAATGTATCAGTTGACTTCGACAACGTAGATAGAATAAACAATCAAAGAAAATGGGACTGCTGCAGGAATCGAACCTGCGACCGATAGGGTAGCTGCTTCAACGCAGCAGTACTCAATAATAAGAGTAACAAGCATATATATATGTGTGTGTGTGTGTGTGTTGCTCTCTCTCTATATATATATGGAGATGTACATCCGACAGGATGTTGTAGAAAAGTTGACAATATGGAAAAAAAACTTGAGACTACTTAGCACACTTCAATTTTTTTCATTTGATGAGTTCAATAGCTAACGTCTGTTTCACCTGTGGAACTCCAGGTTTCTTCAGTGCTAAGAGAGGGAGAGTTTTTTGGAGAGAAATAGTGAAAACTACATAAAATTTCCGGATCTTGGTTGGGGGTAGCTCAAGGATAAGAGTGTTTTTTATTATTATTATTATTACTCTGTATTTGAGGGGAAGGTTTTTTTCTGATAAATGTGCGTCGTCCGTAATTTTCATCATTTCTCTCCAAACAACTTTCGCTCTCCAAGCTCTGACGAAACCAAGTGTTTCACGGGTGAAACGTACGCAAGCTATTACACACTTCAATAAAAGTAGCTCCAAGTTTGTTATTTTTTTCCTTTTTTTTATTTTAATAGCGTCAATTTTTCCATAATACACACATACACACGTATATAAATATATATATATTATCATCGTTCATTATAAGTCTACTGCTGGACAAAAGCTCTTCCCATCTCCTTCCACTTAATCTTTTAATACTTAAATAAAAAACAGTCACTCTTATGGTACCTTCTACATGACAATTGTTGACTGGCTAGTTTTGTACAATAGTATTTAAAAATCCCAAATGAATTCACATAACGCCATTTTACTACACAGATTGGTTGAAAGATGAGAGATATTATTCTTCTTGCAACTCATTGCTTTCTTTAGCGATGAGGTCAACTACCCCCGATTACAATTTCGTTAAATCCACTTTCTTTTTATTTCCATAGCAAGACCTTCATACTTTATCATTTTCTTTGCAATTTTCATGAACCCATTGATATGATTTATGGACCTAAAAAAACTAATACTGATAAAAACGACATCTTGTAGATGCAGCCATATTTTTTTAGACTGACAACTAGATTGCCTCTGTTTACAAGAATCCTTAACACTCAAATCAGAAGTTATGTATTAAAAAGCTCCAACTGGATTAATCAAAACATATATAGAGGGTGAAAATGCATTGGACTAAGTATTGAGACTGTTTTTCAGATTGCATATATACTTAAGAATACTTAATACCCAGATCAAAGACATGTTTCTCTCCAGCTCCTATAGTCCATATTCGAATCCTTGTAAAGATAACCTTTTCAAAATGCTAATTTAAAAGTAATTCAAACTTTCTCCACTCCAAAGATTAGCGGAAATTATCCTACACCACTTGCAGTCAGCATATTTATAAAAGAGAAGAAACAATTATTGTTTCCTCTCTTTTATGAATGTTTGATAAACTTCAAAAGAAAAAGGTAGAAGAACACATCAACCGATAAATATGAGAATGTCTGAATAGGTTGTGGATTAGTGGTATTGAGTGTTTTAAGCTTTTCAAGACTCTTGGGATATATATATATATATATATATATATATATATATATATATATATATATATATATATATATATATATATATAGTGCCTTATCATCATAGTTATTTGAAAGTGTTCTCAAGCTGGCAGCGGCTTCAGCTGTCTCTGCCTGGGCTCAGCATGCACCAAGACGTCTCGGTTCCAGTTTGCGATAAACGAAATAGACTTAGAATCTTTAGAGTGAAAAGCACGCGAAGTGTCGTCACTTGCTCCCTCCGCGTTATTTTACACATACCTGAGGGTAAGAGATGGGTTAAGGCCTTTCCCAAAGGCTTGAATGTGAAGTGAGACACGAACTGTCCCAGCCTAAGCTTTGTACCCTTACCTGATTGGTTATCTTGCACCTCCTTTTGTGTATCATAGGATCTTTTTTATTCTTGGTGGTGGTGGTGGGGGGGGGGTAGATCACCAAAGCGCTTGACTTTGTTTTCCCCCGTAAAAACAACATAAAAAAACGAGCATTACTAAAACTTGGGGAGGAAACTCTCCACTCTTTCTTCGTGCCGTCACGTTAAACCAAACCGATAAATGAAATTAACATTTCCCTACCGTGATTTGAAATCGCGATCCCCCGATTGGAAGGGGCTGTTTAAGTGCGCTTGAAATCATGCAAACTTATTCATTATACGTACAACACAAAAGTTGCAGTATTCATCTTCAGTTGGAACAGAAGTAGGATTGGAATTTGACCGTGCAGTAGGCAGACTTGTTACTATAATTATGGTTGGTGTTGACGTTGAGACGGTTATTAAACTGAATCCAAATCCGAGCGCCTGTCATAAACGTCGGATTAAATTAAAGGATTTCGGTATGTCAAATGAGAACAGGTCAGTACTCGATCAAGGAATATTTCGAGTGCCCAAAGATAAAGCCCCTGATAATAATTTCTTGTCAAATGTTTAGTGAGTGAGATATAGTAATATCTCGGTTAGCGCTCAACAGATTTCGTGAAAAATACGGCGCTTAATGAAACAGCGCACCAAGAGCACCGTTTGGCTCGCACCCACTTCCGGGAGAACCTGCTCAGGCCCACGAACACCCCTTCTTAAACTTGAGAAAAAATTTCTCAAAACTGAGAATTCATGTGCTCACTTTTGACGTTAGTAGTCCGCACGTCAAAGCGAACCATCGATTTAAAATAATGCCATGTTTTATTGCCCTCTTTGGAATGGTGTTAGGTTTAAAAGTGAGGGTAGTTTTTTTCGTTGCTCAAAGAAAACATATGTTATTGTCAGGTTGGGGTCAGATTAGTTTACTGCCAATGCGTACGCGCCTGGGTTGGATGGCTGCCTCTGTGTGTATTTCAGCACTAAACCATGATACCTTTGATGGTAGTTATCTTGCTAATTTAGTCTTAGGTACTCAGATATTTGTTTATATTTACTTGTATCACTTACTTAATTTGCCAACAAAGTTATTGAGAGACAGAGAGAGAGAATATGTCTTGCTATTAAATAATCACCAGTGCCAAAAGAACACGATGGTTTAATAAAAAAGCTTTCTCGTCTATTGTATGTCTGAAACTGACTCTTATCAAAAGATAGTAAAATTCTAATACTTTTTTTTTTGCTTTTACTGGTAACAGGAATCATAAGCTCAAGTCAACTAAAAAATTGAGATGAAGATAAATAATGATAAAAAAAATAATAATCAAGGTTTAACGTTGGGCTTCTCAAATATTTTTTATATGACATATGTTTCACATCCCTTCATTCAGTGCCATAAAAGCAGTTAGTCGTAATTTTACAGTAATGGAACATAGAAACAAATTATCCCCTCCCCCTGAAAAAATTACAAATCATGGTGTTTGCTCTTCATTATGGAAGAGTGCTTTCTTTAAACACTATCTATCAGAACAGAATGTAATAGAAACGAAGTTTGTCTTCATAAAACTATTGAATAGCATCGGGTCATTCCATAATATGCAACAATACGAGTAAATATTTGTATAAAGACGAAACAAAAAATAAAATGTAGTTACTTATTCGTAATTCGCAAATCCCAATATTCTTTTGGCGATCCCTATAGGCGTCTCGACCTTCAGTCCGAAAAGCGCTGGTTTATAATGCTTTGTCTGATGAAAATAAATAAGCCGGTTCTTGCTAGTTGTTGCTTTTGGTACTGCTGCTAATTTCACGTTTATATTGCTTACCCTGCTCCCTTTTTCACCACTGTCGAGTAGCAAAAAGAAGTTTTAACCACTGTCATATACCGAATTTCCACATTTAATCGATATATATATATATCTCGATTAAATGTGGAATATGTATATATATATATATATATATATATATAAACATCGATTAAATGGGGAAATATATATAGTACATGAAGCATCTGTTGTCTCAATTTGTAACAAATAAACGGAAGACAAATGAAAATAGATTTTATCTGTAGTAAATGTTTAACCACAGTGTTCAATATGTAATACAGTAAATAGAGCTATTAATATATGACAAATAATATTTACAAGGACATACACCCGTTGAATGAAAACATTTCGTACCTCTCACACTATATACGTGAAAAATATTGAGAAATGCATTATGTATATTTATGAATATGGATATGCAGTATATCTAAATGCATATACATGTGTATGTGTGTGTCTATGGGCGAATGTATGTGCACATTTGTGTCAGTGGAATGTCTCCACAAATATCTAAATATGATGAAGTCTCATACATATTGGTATATAAGACACATTGTTTTCTTTTTAAGGTAGAGCGTTCAGCATTTTTCTGCATGATATGCACGTAAGGTTATAAAAATATACGACTGTATTGTTTTATTAGTATTTGTCTTTCAGTGTTATTCTGTGGACTAGCTTCCGTCAATATACCCATTCGAATGAGAAATTCTTCTATCTATCAATGGATGTAAGTAATGTCAAATTATGTTTTAGGTCCATTTCTCAAACATTTCTATTAATCTAATTGTCTGTCAGTCTTTACCCCCTTTCTCTCTCTCTCTCTCTCCCTGATGAAGTAAAGGATTCGCTATACAAATATGTTTATGTTTATGCCCTGGTTAATGTTGACCGTATCGAACACTAAATTAAATAAACCCATCACACATCGGATATTGTGTTATATTGTATTCCTGACTTGTACTAAATATATAGTCATATTATTAAGAAATGGATACATAATTCGACAGAAATAATTATAAATTCGTTATATAACTTTGAAAGTCTATTTGGAAAGATATCCCGTTATTACACAGGAAATGTATCATTTGGCCCAGACAGCGTAAATAGAATAAACAATTGAAGGAAATGGGGCTGCTGCAGGAATCGAATCTATGTCTGATACGGAAGCCACTTCAACATTTAGTTGCATTTTGACGGTATGAATTTCTGCTGAAACCCAAATCAGCCTTTATCATGCTATTCTTGTTTCAAGTTATCCCCGGTTTACAAATTATTTATGGTAATGAGAATAAAAACGGTGATGCACTGAAAATTTAGAAATGAGCCCTTGTGGGATTCGAACTTACATTGGAGCGTTTGTGTAGCCTTGAAGTGCTCGAAGCGCTTGGGCTATCAGGACCCTTCCGATGAGCAAGGGTCTTAATAACAACTCCTTCCTTCCTCCTCCAATCACTGGCCGGTTATGTTTGTGTGCCCTGTTGGTCTCGGAACCACTTGAATTTTTACGTATTTCTACGCATATTATTGTCGGATATTGGATATTAGTATTCGCCGATGTGAATAAGGAGAGACACTTCAGGAACTAAAATTTGCTCAGACCGAATCTATGTAACATCAATGATATTACTTCATTTGAAGATTATTTCAGTTAAAAAAAAGGAATGCAGTTAATTTTCTTCATTTTTCTGAGATGTTTTCTCTCCCTAATCATATATATATATATATATATATATATATATATATATATATATATATATATATACATTTTTGCTTTTGTCTTTGTAGGTTATTCCGTGGACCGTCCTCCCTCAAGAGAAGAGCATATGCCTGAACCTATGTGAGTGTAATATATCCAGTCGAACGAGTGATTGCCCTAAAAAGAACGCTCTTGTGTTTACTTAACGAACAAACGCTACCAACTGGGTTTTTGAAACAGTTTTCTGCATAACGGTTTGTTACGTCACTGACCCTTATCTAACGAGCTTATGCCGCGCTCATTACATATGGCGGACACCCTTGCCTGACTCAAGAGACATCCGGTTCGAGCAGCAGGCTGTCACTTGGCTCCTTCCTTCTCTTGTCTACCTACCAACTTGTTCTTCATCTATCTATCTATCTATCTATTTATCTATATGTATTAATATTTATCACATTGTGTTTACCGTCTATCTCTTAAAGTATATATCCATCGACTTCATTTTGTCATTTCTCGCCATTTCGTATCTCTGTCTGTCTGTCTGTCTGTCTGTCTGTCTCTCTGTCTGTCTCTCTCTCTGTCCGTCTGTCTGTCTGTCTGTCTGTCTCTCTCTCTCTCTCTCTCTCTCTATATATATATATATATATATATATATATACATATATATATATATGTATGTGTGTGTGTGTGTGTGTGTGTGTGTATCAACGTTTGTCACATTGTTTTTTTCCGTCCATCTAAGTATATATCTATCCACTTCAGTTATTTCTCTCTTGCCATCTATCTATCTATCTAGCTATCTCTCTCTCTCTCTCTCTCTCTATATATATATATATATATATATATATACAAGCCCATTCTCTTCTATCTATCTATCTATCGATCTATCTATCCAAGACTTTTCATATCTATCAACCAATCAATCTATCTATCTATCTATCTATCTAAGCCTATTCATATCCATCTATCAATCTATTCATCTATCTATCTATCTATCTATCTATCGCAGTCTGTAAGTTATTTGTTTGTCTCTTACTCTTTTAGTTTCATCAGACTAGTACCATATGTCACCCTAGATATAACAATATGTCACTACTGACTACATATTCATATTTTCAATGCTATAGCATCAGTGCCGGATAAAATTTTTGAAAGCTCCAGGTACTGTGAGGTCCCCAGTAATATTTGCAAAACGAAAAAGTAAGTTAAAGAAAAATTAAATGTTAAACTTCAAACATTTGCCTTGCGGAATTTGATAGGGACAACTTTTTTAAAAACATCAATAAGCTGAAATTTCTTGTGAAAATAGTTCCAGTTGAGATGAGATTGAATCTCTTTTAGTCGTTCTTGGACGTCACAAGCTGCCATAAGATTTATATGTACCGAGTACAGTTTTACATTTTTCTGTGGTATGTTTATTACATATATACACAATATATTAATCAAACCCTTCTTTTAAATAGATGATTTTGATACTCTTATTCAGTATTCACAAATTAAATAACTTTTCACTAAATTTCTGGAGATCCCACAGCTCGTGAAGACCCTTGGGCAGCTGTCTCTAAAGCGCATGTCCTAATTTGGCATAGTTAAGAGTTAAGTTATTAATAATTGTTGATAATATCCGCTTTGCTTGTGTATTGTTCCATCAAAAATGATAAAATCATGCTGTGTTTGGTTGAGAGGGAAATGAACTTTCAACTGAAAAAAACAAGAAAGGTGTATTCATTCATAAGCGATACTTCATATCAGATTAGCCCTTCTGATTTCGGGAAATGTATCAATTCTATTTTTCCAGCGCTTTTTCCAATGATTATGGTCTTGTCGCTGGTATGCCCTCCTGAAAAGAATGGTTGAATGGGTTACTAGGTAATCTACACTCCTATTATTACCTTGTCTACCTAGGGAGTCGCAACAAAATGGCTGTCTTGCCCATTGCCACCCTTGACTGATGGCCAGTCAAATACAAATTTGTGTCTGTCTGTCTTTCGGTCTGTCTGTCTGTTTGTCTGTCCGTCTCTCTTTCTCTCTCACTCTCTCTCTTTCTCTCTCTCACTCTCTCTCTCTCTCTTTCAAAGTCTTTCCCCCTTTTTTCATACATGAGTGCACAAATTAATTCGAATAAAAAAAAAGAAAATCTATTTTTCTTTGCTATCTATCTATCCACCTATCTAGCCAGTAGTTATCTACTATTTTCTCCCTCTTTCATCTTTTGATTAACTGTGCTTGCTTTGATTTTGGTGTTTTTGTTATTATTGTTGATACTTCATTGTTTATAATAATTAATTTTTCTTTTTGTCATTTGCAATCATTTGACTGAATAGGTGGTTTGCAGGATAGTCGGCATACAACATTCATGAATGAGATATCAGACGATGGCATTCGGAGAAGAAATTGGGTTGTGATATTTAAATCAGATATATAGTATCTGTAAATAGCTTGCTAGAGCCTTTACACCAACTATGGCATCAGTCGTCCCTACTCAGGCTTCCAATATCGCAAATCTCAATCGTCACGGCTTCAGATATGCGAAGTGGCATCACTCGTTTCACCAATTCTCATAGCACCTAGTATTTTCAAGCGGTCACCCATCCAGGTGCAATCCAGGTTCGACGTTGCTTAATTTCGATGATTGCACGCGAACCAGTGTGTCTGGCGTAATCTAAATTTTTATAGTGTTCAATACAAGTCTTCGTTAGCTCATGGGTTCGCTCACGCACACACACATATGGATCTATATAGACAAAGGTTCCTGGACGCTACATGCTGTGATGCGTGCAACTGACACTCACTGTTACCCAGCCGACCGTGTCAATCCGCAAATAGGCCTCGTGCTATCTATTCACGCCCTCGTATTATGCGGTATTTTGTGACTTTGCGTAAGAACATTTCTGCGATCTGTATCAGAATTTGCATGAAGCTCAACAACTCTGCTACGGAGACCCTCGAAATGCTTCGTTTTGGCAAACATTCTTCAAGTCAAACACTGGTTCTTGAATGACACGTGCATTTGTAAGCCAGGTGAGTGTCAGTTCAAGATTACTCATCATCATCATCAGTCTTTTAACGTCTATCCTTGGACATAGACTTTCCTAGGATTCGCCACAATTCTATATCATGGGCGTTGCAGAGCCAGTATTTTCTAAATTTGTCTTGTTCATCTCTCCATCTTGAGTTCTTTCGGCCTCAGTTTCGCATGTGATCTCTGGGGATCCATGTTGTGAGTCATGATGTCCACTGGTTGTCTGCCATTCTTGCAATACGATCTGCCCGTTGCCATTTAAGTTTTCTAATAGATTCTATGATGTCACGGACCCCCGTTTTCTTATATATTGTGCTGTCTTGTGATCTCTCCATGTGAGGTTGAGCATGTTTCTCTCATTTGCACGTTGCATGCTCCTCAGTTTGCAGGTCTGTCTCTTGGTTAGGTTCCATGTTTCAGCTCCACGGGAGACAATCAGGAAGATGCATTGGTTGTGTACTCTTCTTTTTAGGATTAATTGGATCGTCTTGTTTTTGAAGGTTGAGCTTGCTCTGCCAAAGGCTTGCCATCCTAGGGTGATTATTCGCTTGATTTCTTCTTCTACAATATACTAAATGTCTTTTTGTCCATCTATCATTGTATAATTCAAGGACGGTTGGAGAGATGGCCATCAAATAGTTCCTAGGGTAACCTATCGTATCGAGGGGGCATATTTTAACCCATCATATGTTTTTAAAATTCCTAATTTGTTTTACTTAGTCCGGGAACTTTCGTATATCCCCTCGTACACACGTATGATCTTATTTGTTTTAACGTGGGCGCTTTCAGAGAAACATATGCTCCTTTACAGGTGCACCCATGTGCACGCTAGTATTCATACTCTGTTCTACCCCGGTAGCCGACCCCTACCCTCTTACGTCTTGCATATCCCCCTCCCCCACCACATACATGCACCTTCCTTCTCCACTCGAAGACATTTGAATAATGGACAGACGCCTGGGTTCCAAACCACGTGACGGCTGGAATTGCTCAAAGGATTCATTTCTTAAATGGCTTGTCTTTTAGTTTTGTTTTCTCCTTTTTCTTCTTTTTAATGCAAGATTTCTGTTGTTGGTTTTATAAAGTAACGTTTTACAGCTTTTTCGTATAAGAGACACCTGTTCCGTTGAAGTGGGTCGGGGGTTAGGACAGAAGAAGAAAGAAATTGTTGGGTAGGATGGTGGATTGGAACGAGGGAAAGGCTTAAAGAACAAGAGGGGAAAAATAACTGTAAAAGAATAATAAAGACATCTTTAAAAAAGGAAAATGGACCAGAAGATGTTTTTAAGAGAAAGAATGAGAAAAATAAGACAGAAGAGAAGGAACTTGAATGAGAAAGAAGAAAGAAAAATACAGTAAAAAAAGAAAGAAAAAGGAAGGAAGGAAGAGCGAAGGAAGAAAAGTAGAAATATAGAAAGAAAAGCAAGAGAAATAAACAAACAAAAGAAAGAACGAAAGAAATAATGAAAACAAGGAAAGAAGACTGAAAATAGAAAAGTCCGATGAAAGAATGAAAGGAAGATGGAAAGAATGAAAGAGAAGAAAACGGGAAAAATAAATGATAGAAATGTAAAAAGGAAAAAAAAAGAAAGATAGAGATAAAGGAAAAGAAATATATAAATCCAGAATCCAAAATTGAATGATGAAAGAAAGACGAACAAGAGAATAAAGAAAACGTGTTGTTCGAGTAAACCTTATCAGAAGCCGTCTATCAAAAATGTCAATAATAGTCAACATAGGTTTCTTCAGTTTTTTAGTAATTCTGGCTGGCTGGCCATGTATATATGAGTTACACGCTTGGGCTGCACGAATGGAGATAAGGAACCTAGCATTTTTAACATTTATTCCTAATTATGTCTAGAAATCTTTTCGTTTAAATTTTCCAAAAATATTTTCCTACATTTACAATGCACGTTTATGTTAAATTGATCCCTTGGTTTGTGCCCTTCAGCGTTCACACTTGTTCTTTGGAGATCCAGACTTTTTAGTGATCAAACAAAAGGAGAACGAAGTCACTTATCCACGGATCACCCCTTTTTCCTATGTTTTAATTGATCACCTCCAATGTAGTATGCTGCCAAACGACGTCCATTTTGAGTAACTCTCCAGATCTGTAAAGTTAACTTTGGCTCAAATTCATATTCATCGGACGCAGAGCGTAGTGACATGGGAACTTGTTGGTACGGAGTTCCCTTGCTTAGTTTGGCAGAGGTGATGGTGTTCCCTCGTTATCAAACTACCAGAGTCGGCTCCGATCCCCAGATCGCTACGCCAGCTAGAGCAGACAACCTTGCGTTCCCCCACTCTTTTTTAACACTGCATCAGGGATCGGACGTCTATCGACGAGCCAAGTCACAATTAACCCTACAAATAAATTAATTGCAATATGATGTACAGCGATTTTGCAATGAATTGAGATTTGTAAAAGATTTCGATGATTTCTACCAATAAGAGCGCTGGGAGAGATCGTAAAGATTTATCCCGATTGTTGGCTACTGTAATGCACTAAGTCATAGATGTTGTCATGAGGGGTCGTGGTAAAATACAAGAAGCAATGGAGAGCATTCGGAATCGAAGCAAAGATATCATTTATTGCCATTAACAAATGCTCTAATCAAAGAATAAGTCAAACTCTAGCATTAACTCTAAATTCCTTATTTAATCACTACAAACTTCTGTATAAAGGCTTCCTTACTTTCCCTTTGATTACAGTTGCTTTTTGTTGCTAACCCCTTGCTACCGATATTTGCCACCTACATTCCTGAGTGCATTAAAACCGGGGTCACCAACATTTTTCTGCACCACGGATCGGTTAAATATCAATGATATTCTTGTTGAAAAGCCAACGGAGAGTGTAAATTACGACTGATGGGTCAACCTAAGTCATTTATAGCTGGCTAATCCACACAATTTCGTTCCTAAGACGATTTATCTAAATAACATCAAGATGCAAGGAAATTATTTTGTTTTTATTTCACGAAGAAATGTCGCCAAATCATATCGTTTACCTTTATTTCACACGTAGCGATGCATTGCAATGAAAGTGCCATACGTTTTTCAGCAACATTTTGGCAACATTTTTCAGCAACTTTCGACAGGCATGTACAAGGAAACGTTTTTGGAAATTTCAATGGTAAAGTCCATGGGAAGTCTTTTATAACTTTTTACTTAGAAATTATACATCTAAATGATTCGCCGAATAATTATATTGATGAGGAAAATATATTATTTTTCTCTACTTCTTTTTTAAACTTGCATTACTTCTGATATAATAAATGTCTTTAAGAATTATGTCTCGATCTTTCTTCCAAGGAAAACTTTTTTTTTCATAGTGAAAAGGAATATTTTTGATACAATGAAAATGATTGTATGTGGTTGGTTCTAACTAGTTTCCTTGTCTTTGATTTTGTTTTTCTTTCTTAACATCATTTTGGTCGTGTACTCTCCGTTATTAGAGAAGCCACCGGAATTATTATCGGCGGACATAAGTGTAATAACATACGCTAAAAAGATGGCATTATGTTGAGCACAAATTCAGAAGGAAAACTGAAAGTACTGTTTGGCAAGGTAATCTACGAAAGCAAGAAGAATGAATTAAGCATTAATTGTTAAAGGAAGGAATGTATGTAATCCCTAAGAATTTCTTTATGGAATAGAAAAAGACGACGCAATTCCGTCAGATGATATTGATATGTACATATTTTTTTCCTTAAATCAGCATGCACCATGAAAAGCTTTAATGAAGATTGTGACATTTATGATTATATTTCATATTAAAAAAAAACATCATGGATGTCCCTTCAATATCTTTAAAATGAATACCACAAGACAGAATGGATGATACGTACCATTTGAACCTCTATCTATGGATTTGAAAGCTTTTAAATCTAATCAATGTTGCATAGATTTCTTTTCTGCACCTTCCTATGTGTCTTCTCAAAAAAGTCTTTTTTTTATGGAACTACAACTGCTTTCTCTCGTTTTTGGTCACGTGATCAAAAAGTCGGCTCCTGTGGGCAATGAGGAGTTATCCCCACTGGAACTGAATTTTTATTTTATTCATTTTTCATCCAAGAAAAGAAAGGGTTGCTAATCACAAATCAGCTTGGTGTGCGGGGGCAGCTGCAGTATCGTTGCGAACAAAACGGAAAGTCCCAGGTGTGAGACGCTAATCAGTAACGTCAAAATCAAGCAGGTGCAGAAATTCAACTACTTGGGTAGTGTGGTAAAAGACGACGAAAAGTGTGAGACAGAAATCCGTAGACGCACAGAATTGGCGAAAGATGTTCTTCAGAAACTGAGAAGGCATCAAAGAATCGAAAAATAACATTGGAAACAAAGAAAAGTGTGTTGGACTTATATGCAATGTCTTATTTCCTATATGGCAGTGAATGCTGGACAATTTTGTTACAAATAAAGAAGAAGACTTGAAGCAAACCGAAATGTTAGGAATATTATGGACAGAGCATGTGACAAATAGAGATATTCTAAACAGGGTATGAACTACATGGAAACTGTTGGTAACGGTCAGAGAGGGTCATTTTTAATTCTTAGGATACATAACACCCACTGAGGACATCGAAGCAGCAGCTAACCTGCTTAACAAATGTGACCTAATGGGTGTCGGAACGAGCATCAGAAAGACAACCTGAGAACTATTCCGCTCATCCATCTCCAAAGACTATTCAAGACGTCAACTCTCTAAGTCATCTCTCCGTTATTCTTTAGCTGGAAGATAGGTAATCAAGACTTGCCAGAGAAAAAACTGCGTGTTTCCGTATCTGTCAATTCACCCTTTGTTTCTATGAGGGATAAATCACGTTGGTTGAAATTTTATCAGCATCATTGTCATCAACGACAGCAGCAGCAGTCTCAGTCAAAAGATCGCTGTCGGCCTTTCCCATCTCCTTCCATGACCGTGCTAATCTCTGCCACGTCTTGCCGGTAAGCCTTTCTATCCCATCTTTCCATCTCCTGTCTGATCTTTTCCTACAGTGTTCACTATCCCGAGGGAACCAACCGGTTAGCCTTTTCTCCTTTCTTCTCGTTTGGAGGGTGAAAATATACAGAACGAGGCTACTTTTCTTTTGCTCTTTCCACTGATTCTTCCTTCTCTTCGTCATTCTGGCACTTGTTCCTCCTTTTCAAAACAAAAGACAAGTAAATTAGCCCGAGCCAACCGCAAAAAATAAATAAATAAGTAAATAATAATGATTATCTAAAAATTCCATTCGACAAAATTTAGACGAGAAGGAAAAAAACATTTTCAACACGGTTGGATTTCAATTTTTGTTCTGCCTTCGTTCTGTATATTTTCACCCACCTACCGAGGAGGCTAACCGATTGGTCTCCACGGTAAACACGGTAGGAAAAGATCTAACTCAAGATGGAAAGATGAGATGGAAAGGTTTGCTGGCAAGACATGGCAGAGATTAGCGCAGTCACTCTCGTCATGGAATGAAATGGGAAAGGCCTTTGTCCAACAGTGGACTCATGATAGTGGCTGGTGCAACTGCTAATGATGACAAAGATGATGATAATGATGATGATAATGATGATGAAATTTCAACCAACGAGATTCATCCCTCACTGAGACAATGGGCGGATAGAGGAATACGCAGTTTTTTTCTCTGGCTAGTCTTGATGACCTATCTTCCAGTTAGAGAATAACGGAGAGGTGATTTGAGGAGGTGGCTGCCGGAATAGTCTTGGGAGATGGGTAAGCGGAACAGTTCTCAGGCTGATTTCTGGCAACCTTTTTGACTTCCTTCCGTCGGAAAGGTCGATGTGAAGTGGCCAGCGACTTTAGTGCGGTCCCGTGTTTAGCTAGTGTTGGCTTAGGAATTGAATATGACCTCAAATATATTATATAGATGTACATATGGGAACGATCGGGATTACAGACATTGTTTGGGTGGGTGGCTAAGGAGAGAGAAAAAGAAGAAAGTCGAATAGGAAAAAAAGAGAAAAGGAGAAAGTGAATAGACTGAAGAATCAAGAAGAGAAGAAAAAGAAAGAGGAATGGATAGAACGATAGAAAAGGAATGAGAGAGAAAGGAGACGAAACTAATTAGAAAGAAAGAAAAGAAAGAAAAATAGTAAGCTTAATCTACCGAAAAATCTAATTAGAAGAAATATGTATAAGAAAGATTGTGAAAGAACGATTGCGTTGTGCCAGTATCTCAAACATAGACGACCTACCTGCCTTGAAAATCAGTATGCGAAAACTTGATTTTTTTTTTCTTGGGATCGAACAATGGGGTGAATTTACGTATCTATTTCAACTTTGGATCGACCTGACTGTGGATCGAACTTGCTACACTGGCGAATCGTCTGTAAGGATCAGTCTACTAACAATCCCACTGCGACAGGTACCTTATGTACGAAACTCAGCTTAGGCTGGTGCAAGGTCACCGTGATTAGGCACTCAAGGAAGAGTGAAACAACTACACACTGGAATTGGTTTGCTAGACGAGATGAGATTGCCTGTTAAAGCTAATTAAACAAATGCAAATATCCCCCACTTTCTGAAAATTCATTTAACGCCTCTCTTTCGATTTAACGAAAAAAAAAGGCGACAATTGAGAACAGCCTCTAGCATTTGTTTTCAACGATCCACTACAGAGGTAACACGCACCCTCTTCCTTTCATTTCTACATCTCTGCCTCTTGTATCACTTAACCTTCAACAACTCAGCCTAAAATACCATTTCGGTATCTGGTAACGCTCAAAATTTTTTCTCATATAAATTGATAACAATTGATTCTTCGCTTTACACCATCTCTGCTTACGAAACATTTTTATACGAAAGCTCTACTTTCGGATAACGGGGGAAATCGCACCCGATAATCTTCATATTTTTCTTCGTTCAATAAATACCACCGCACAACTGGTGTTGTAAACGCGAATACACTTGAGAGGGCCGGAGAGTCGACAGACCGGAACGTAGTAATCCGAAAAACAAACATGAGGTTACTGATCCGGATCTTTGAGGCTACCGTCGGTCAAGATTGACCGTGGGTGAACAGCGAGGGTCAACTGCCATGCCTTAGTATGGAGGAAGTGTCGTGCCCAATTCCCATTCTACACTCTTGACTTTGATGAAGGATTCTTTAGGAGAGAAGTGTTTGATACGTTTTGAAATCGGCATGGTCGCTCGGGATGTTCTCCCAGCTAATCACAGCACCCGATATTCGTAGAAAGTCACCCATCTAGGTACTGACCAGGGTCAACATGGTTTAACTTCGGTGATCGTGCGAGAACCGATAAATCCAACGGTATTTGCTTGTAAATACTGGGTTGTAGCTAGAGCGAGTTTAGAGGGATCTGAAAAAAAATGGTCAGTGAAAGATTTACGGTAGGGGAGGGATAAGCTCATGGGAAGTAAAAATGTACAATATTGATCGGAGCAAGAACATTTTTTTCTAAGGAAAAATTCAGCTCAAAAGTCTCTCTCTGGTACAAAATTTCAAAATCGATGAAATTAGGGGATACAATTAAACTTGGTCAACCAAGTTACTCCTTGCATTATTTAATAATTGTTTTTTGATGGGAGGCTTTTGACAAAACAGTTGCCCCCCCCCCTCCAACCATTAAGAAAGAGGGATTCTGAAAAATAATCGATAGAGGAGATCCTAAAAAGAAATAGGGGGGTCCCAAATTATCAAGCGGGACAGAGTGCAGTTAAGCTTCTGAGAGTAAGATGTATCTGATTAGGGTAACATAATGATGATATTGTTTTTGTTTTGATCGTGATTTCTCTTCGTGCAGCTTTTGCAGATTGTCTTTGAAGGAATGTATATTATTTCATGTACCGTAAATCCCCGTATGTAATCCGCTACCATAGATAATCCACACCCCCTGATTAAGATTCAATTTTGAATGAACAAAATGAGAAAGGTACCGTGTGTAATCCACTTCTATTCAATTGATGTTATCGGCATCTCCGAAAAACGCAAATTTCAACCTGATCCTCGCTAAGTAAAATTACTTTTACCATGAAAACGACATAAATAATCATTATGAATGGTGTAATTAACTATTAACGGAGAGTATGGGGATTAGAGTTAGCTGAATGAATTAACGGAAATTTGTTTTAACACATGAAAAGATAAGTCATGTATTTGCCTTGCTTCAAGTTAGAATACTACGTATTTGCGTCTTGATTGTATGTGCGTGCACGCACATTTTTAAAAATTCATCATGCATCGTTGTTATTGCATCGACTGCTTGCGTATTTACTATTTGTATTTTCATTAAAAGAATCCACCCAAAATGATTGAAAAAGAGTAATTTTAGCCAAACCCAAGCTTTTACAATTTTATTATTCTTGTTTCTCGAAGAAAAATGATTAAAAGAGCTGTTTCATCGTAAATTGCTGTTACTACAGCCGTCTGGCGAGTATGTCTCCAGTTTTCAATATCATCGATCACCATCATGGAAAAATGTTCTGCAATTGTTTCCGTAGATAATAGACACCTGAAAATTTTCGAGGATTAGTGTGGCTTATACAGGGAGAATCCCCGATAGTCACTTATGGAGCTGAAACATGGAACCTAATCAAGAGGCAGACCTACAAACTGAGAAGTATGCAACGTGCACATGAGAAAATCATGCCCAATCTTAGATGGAGAGATCACAAGACAGCACAGTATATAAGGAAGAAAACGGGAGTCCGTGACATAATAGAGACTATTAAAAAACTCAAATGGCAATGGGCAGGCCATGTTGCAAGAATGAAAGACAACCGATGGACATCACGTCTCCCAACATGGATCCCCAGAGATCACATAAGAAACTGAGGCCGACAGAACACAATATGGAGAGATGAACTGGACAAATTAAGGAAATACTGGCTCCATGACGTCCATGATAGAGAATTGTGGCAAATCCTGGGGAAGGTCTAGATCCAACGACGGACGTTAAAAGACTGATGATGATGATGATGATGATGATGATGATGATGATGATGATGATGATGATATATGGAGAATAACAGTATATAACAGATTTGTGGCTTCGAGCCACATTGAGCTAAATCAGGTAATACACGTATGGGTGTATGTATATATTAGTTTAGTAAAGATTTGTCCCAATGCCACATGTAGGGGACACTCAGTGTACACCAGAGTCACTAAAAAGTTATAATAGTCTACTATACAATCTCACTGAATGCTACCCAAGGGAAAAGGGCTCTATCGTCGAGGTGTTATCCAATTGTTGGTGGAACTTGGGGTGCAATAGCTTCTCCAGAGTGAGAGAAGAATTGATAGAAAATGAGGTTCTTTATTCCCTAGTGGAGTGATTTCGAGAAATGTTTGAAATATTTAGCAAGACCAAAAAAACGATTGTTGACCTAATAGATGAACAGGAACTCGAATATTCCAAATTTTGGGGTAGTGCCTCGTGTGTGTACTTATGCGCATAATGCTCGTGTGTATTTGTATACATAAATACATATATATATATATATATATATATATATATATATATATATATAAATGTATTTATAAATATTTATATATATATATATTTATCTATATATGTATAAATATATATATATACGTGTGTATTATATATATATATATATATATATAGATATATACATATACGTGTGTATTATATATATATATATATATATATATATATATATATATTGATATATACATATGTATATATATATATAGATAGATATAGATATATACATATGTATATATATATACATATTTACATATATATATGTGTGCATTATATATATATATATATATATATATATATACATACATATGTGTATATATATATATATATGTACGTATATATATATATATATACATATATATTATATATACACATATATATATATATATCTTTATATATATATATATACATAAACATATATGTGTGTGTGTGTGTGTGTGTGTGTGGTCCCCACGTTGCTCTCATCACTACTGACCACACAAAAAGGCTGTAAAAGCGCTTATCGCTGTCGTCACTTCCAGTTAGATGGAAACAAATGACAGAGACAAGAATCCAAATATGAACGAAAGAAAATAAGATTTCAGGTTGGAAAAGGGTCACAGTCCGCAATGACCTCTCGACAGGCCACCATAGCATTGACTTAACAAGGTTATATATATATATATATATATATATATATATATATATATATATATATATAGATAGATAGATAGATAGATAGATAGATAGATAGATAGATAGACAGATAGATAGATAGAGAGAGAGAGGGGGGGGGGAGAGGACTTGCAAGAGACGGGGCGAGAAAAAAAAAGAGACAGAATTAGAGATAGAAAGGGGAATATGATTAGAGAGAACCAGGATATGTGCGTGTGTGTGTGTGTGTGTGTGTGTGTGTGTGTGTGTGCAAAGATATATATATATATATATATATATATATATATATATATATATATAGAGAGAGAGAGAGAGAGAGAGAGAGAGAGAGAGAAAGAGAGGGATGAGAAAATGAGATTTAGACAGATACATTGATAGATATGAACAGATAGATAGATATGTATGAAAAGACCGAGATAGGTAGATAGATAGATAGATAGATAGATAGGAAGTGGACGTGACAGATAGATCGAAGGAAGAGATTTCAAAGAAAATCCACACTGGATACAGTCTTGTGCCAAATACATTAACCTCTGTCCATATATCTATTTACCTCCATCTACGTTGGGTCGGCGGTTAACGCATCACTTCTTTCTCGATTTTATCGCCCGAAAAATTTTTTTCTTTCGGTGGCCACCAACAAAATTCTTGAAAGATCCCCCACCCACTCGCACGTGTTATTCTCTTCTCCACCTCACCCCCCACCCTGGATTCCTCTCTTTTGTCCTCGTCACTCCGGACCACAACGACGACCCCGTCACTATCTTTTCTTTGAAGGAATTGCTGCCGGACGATGAATCTTTTTCAGGCTTCTCGCCGGCACAGTATCCACCGAGCTCTCTAGTAAAAAGAGATGAGAAAAATGTATACACTTCTGGTTTTCAACAGGCGTAACATCTTTTCACACCCAAGATCGTTCTTGGACTTGGAGTGAAACGTGCCAGTCCAAAAACCGGCTTAACATCGAACCTAAACCTTCAAACATGAAACTGAAAATATCCACCGCTCCCAAATAACAAATACATGTAGAAACAATAAATAACCTCGAAATGTAATAATAACAATAATACTGATAACCCAAGAACTCAGTGACCTGCTGTGGGGAGGTTAGTGTAATTTGATGAGACCTGAATGAACCCGTTTTTTTTTACGCATTTGCAAATAACTAAATAAAAGTGGGAAACTAAAGTATAATTTGCTTTTGATAGTTATATGCTTTAACGATTCGTTCCTTGAAATATATACGTAGGAGTGAACTCGAATGCAGACCTCACACTATTATAATTCAGTTGCTAAAATCGTGTGGCATTACCGTATCGGCTACTTAGAGAAAACAGAGCATCAAAATCAGACTATTATTATTATTACTATTATTATTATTATTATTATTATTATTATTATTATCATTATTATTATTATTATTATTATTATTAATCTCACACCAGTTGCCTGGTGGTAACCGCTGGAGTTTGAGTGACAGCAAGTCTCCTCAAGTCTCCAGCCCTTGTCTCTTAGTTATCATAGGCCACAGTAATACTGCGATTTACAGTTTCACACCGGTTGTCAAGTGGTCATTGCTGAAGGCTGAGTGACAATAAGTCTCCTCAGGTCTTCAGCCATTATTATTATTATTATTATTATTATTATTATTATTATTATTATTATTTGGAATCTCACACCAGTTGCCTGGTGGTAACTGCTGGAGTTTGAGTGACAGCAAGTCTCCTCAAGTCTCCAGCCCTCCTCTCCTAGTACTCATAGGTCGCAGTAATTCTACGATTTACAGTTTCACACCGGTTGCCCAGTGGTTATCGCTGAAGGCTGAGTGACAATAAGTCTCCTCAGGTCCTCAGCTAACGTCTCCTCCCTCTTTCGCATATCATGACAGAGCTACTATTCGTTGCAGTACTTATATCTCTAGCACCTTCCTCAGTATCCGTGCAGTTCCAAGTAGCGCTGTGGTCTGTACGGTCTCTATCCTCCCCCTAATCCCGATCTCCTCCAGTCTCTCCCTCAGCGTTTTGGGGACAGTTCCTAGTGCGCCCACTATGACCGGTACTACCCTGGTTTTCATGTTCCACATTTTCCTTAACTCCCTTGCTAGGTCCTGGTATTTTTCCCTTTTTTCACCCTCCTTCTTTTTTACTCTATGGTTTGCAGGTACAGCAACGTCTACTATTTGGCAGGCCTTCCTTTTTTTGTCTACTATTACTAAGTCCGGCCTTCTTGCCTGGATGAGGTGGTCAGTTCGGATGTCAAAGTCCCACAGTAGTTTGTGGTTGTCATTCTCCAAAACTGCCTCTGGCTTGTGCTGATACCACTTTTCCCCATGGTTGAATCCCATTTGTTTACTTAGTTCCCAGTGTATCATCGTTGCTACTCTATCGTGTCTATGCTTATACTCCTTCTGGGCGAGCTGACTACATTCACTAGTTATGTGGTTTACTGTCTCATCTCTTTCACCGCACATGCGGCATTTGCTGTTTGTCTGTGTTCTGTCGATTTTTGCTTTTATGTAGTTTGTCCTTATGCTTTTGTTTTGGGCTGCCATGATGAGCGATTCTGTTTCTCTCTTAAGGTTTCCCTTTCGTAACCACGTCCATGATTTCTCGTCTGCTATATCTTTTATCGGTCTTTTAAACTCGCCGTACAATTTTTTCCCTTCCCACTTTTCTTTTCTAGTTTGCTGTACTGTTCCATTGTTTTCTACTTTATTGTTTGTTGCACTTATTAGAAGAAGAAGAAGAAGAAGAAGAAGAAGAAGAAGAAGAAGAAGAAGAAGAAGAAGAAGAATGATATAAGCAAATATAGCCCAGAGAGAGAGAGGGAGAGAAGGAGGGAGACGAACATACACACAGTTCAAAAATAGGCATGGTTGGGTTGGAAAATTGATCCACTGGGAACTGTGCACAGTCGAAGTCGAGTTGTATAACGCAAACGAGGGGTATTTACACAAAACAGAATACATCCAATAGAATTTTAAAATATATTTAATTCTTGCTGAGTTCAAATGGATCATCCGATCCAGATGTAAAATCAGATAAGTTATTGTAAACAAAGAGACGACAATTAGTCAAAACTAGCTTATTAGCCCATAAGTAATGTAAAAGCAGACACGATTGGGTAGGAATCCGATTGGAACTGTGCAAACGACTGAGATTTGACCATGGAGATCAATGATATATGGATGTCACTGTTTCTGCAGACGATAGAATAAAATTGAAGGAAAGTGAAATGCTGGGAAAATATCAGGACATTTTGCAATGTAAAATATGAAGGTAACAGTCACGTTATCTTCCCAGAAAAACACCAGTTATTTCTGGTGTTGAATAAAACTCAACAAGTACAAATTTTAATACTAGACCAGAGAGAGCCAACCGCTGAATGTATAACGATGATCTGAAATTGTTTGCCAAAAATTAATCTGAATTCAAAATTTTGGTACAAACTGTCAAAATCTACAGCCAAAATATTGGGATTTTGAGTCAGATTTGTGATCAACAAATGGAAACAAGGAGGAAAAACAGAAAGATTTAAACGGCATATAGATATTCGAATCATTAAAAAGGAAATAGCACTTCTAATATCTAACAACCGGTTCAATAAAACATGATAATATGAAAGAAATTGTCTCTTGTAAGATATTCGTTGCGCTTCTTAAACTGAACGAAAAAAGAAAAGAGAAATTAAGACCTAAGTAAGGATGATTTTGTCCAGTGGGCAAAACTCAATTTATGTTGGAGAATATGATACATGCACATACACACACAAGTAAAACTAAGTAGGTGATCTGTTAAATATTGGATATTGTTCAGACCACGAAAAGATTGTACTCAGTCGAAAAGTTCAACTGTCGACTAGAATTCAGAAGTGGCGAGCGATAAGGAAAAGAAACAAATATCTTTTTAGCACAAGAGACAATAGTAACTTGAAGCACTGAAGCTGATATTCGCTGAGACGGGCCCGAGAATCTTGGCACGTCTAAACCCATCAAAATAAGATAGAAGCCTTCCACACCCGTCTTTTTCTTTTCTTTTTTTTTTTTCGTCTTGGATGAAAAAAAAAATGAAAGGGAGAAAAAAAGCAAAGGGAAAAAAAGCAATTATTTACTAACGAGTGATACGGGTCTTTAAGTAAATAAATGGATTTTGTTTGACCTTGTGTTGTTTTTTAAGCTTTGTAAATATCGAGAAATGGTGTTGTCTGAAGTTTTGTGGTTAAGTATTGTCATGAACTATCCCCCTCCCAGCTAATTAAATTGTGACAGATTTTCCAACCCCTTGCTTATTCCAACCCTCCGACAACTAAGCACGTAAGAGTAGCTAGAGGAAGGATGAGAAGGCGATGAAAAATGTAATCCTAAGACACATATATAGAATCCAATAAACAATTGAGACCCAACATGAATTACAAGATATTCAAAACATACAACACTACAATCATATTACCGAAGAAAAAAAAATCACCTATGAAAGACCATAGTGTATGGATTCACATGTATATTGGATA
>OY735207.1:19882772-19907772 GCA_963457665.1 Thysanoteuthis rhombus | reverse complement strand
TTGTATGCTCAGTCCTCTCAATATACTGTCTATATCTTTCGCCGGCTTTACAATTTGGAAAAAGATGGTGAATACCTGGTCATTCGTGGCAACGGGTCAGTAATAAGTAATTATCAATTTCTTGGGGGTCCGTCTCCATTGCAGTACCTCCTCATTGCACTAAAATGGGGTGGTTTCAGTGCTATTCCCTGATGTTCGCGGTAATATACTGGCAGAATTAATCTTTCTCTCCTTCTGTATGCGAGGAGTGCCACTTTCAAAAAATGTTGCCGAACATCACATTGGGATGATGTCTAATGTTGAGTAATCAACGTTATACGAAGAGGGGGAACATATTCAGCCAATATACATCCAAGTCAAGCGTATAAATCACGCTTGGTTATGTTAGTTGCTTTGATGTTTGACTTCCTATTGTTCTGTTTAAGGGACAAATAGTGGACGGCGTTGAAAAGTGGATATTCAATATGAGATATGTAGGGCAGACTAAAGAACCATTACTAACCGTGCCAAAGGTCGATTTTCATTCAAACACAGTGGTTCTGTGTAGATAGTTGGATTGAAATAAACTACTCTGCTGTGAGTTCCTTGTGAGAACCAAACGGTTGAATTGAAGAAGTACTGCTCCTTGTTTGACCTGCTGAAAGCAGCATTCGACGAAAAGCGTCCGAAAATATTTAAGAAGAGCTTAATATTCAGGATAACGCTGTTTCTTTGGTGACCAGGTAAAAATGGTTACAGCTTGATTAAAATGTTTTCCGTCATCCACCGTATTCAGAGGATATTACACCTTCGACTGACCATTCCGTTTTTCACCGAATTCTCTCCAAGTAAAAAAAAAGTCACTTCACTTGAAGTCCACAAAAGGCACCTAGGGTGGTGGTTTCGATACAGGGGATCCGTCAAATAATGATTGGGGATTCGCAGCGAAGAAAACAGAGAGCCAGAATCATCCATCGCATAAATATCAAAAAACACGATTATTGTACTCAGACCTGAATCTAATGTTTGAATTTCGATAAACGTATTCCATCTCAAAAAGAATGGGATGTCCGATAATCAAAAATTGCTCATTATTGTAGTTCACAGATTATGGTTCAAAAATAAATGCTTAAAATAAGGGTTTATGGAAGGAGTCCTTGAGTTTTTGAAGTTTCGAAACCACTGACCAAGAGCAGTTCTTTGTTGGGAAAGATGAAAAAGTTGTGGGTACATGGAATTATGAAGTTGCTTGATGATGGTTGAAAATAGTAAAAGAAAATGATAAGTATTTTTTCGGTAAGTTAGCCAGTCGAAAATGAAAAAAAAAATGTCTTCTATTTTAACTTGATAAACCGGACGAATTTTTTTTTACGTTGCCAAATCGATCGATAGATTGATTTACATGCATATAAAAACACAGAACTTATGCTTGGATGAACACACACACATACGCACACACATACGCACACATATACGTGTGTGTGTGTGTGTGTGTGTATGTTATTAAGAAATGGATGTATGATCCGACAGACTGATCATAAATTCTGTTACATTATATTGGAATACTCTCCATTTATCACACGGTGAATGTATCATTTGGCCAAAACACTGTAAATAAAATAAACAATTAAAGAATCGATCCTGCGACCGATAGGGTAGCTGCTTCGACGTAGTGTTGCTCTCATCATTGACCTAGACAGCTATCCCCTCTCTATCTCTCTTCTCCCTCCTGCTCTCTCTCTCTCTCTCTCTCTCTCTCTCTCTCTCTCTCTCTCTCTCTCTCTCTCTCTCTCTCTCTCTCTCTCTCTCTCTTGTAAAATTAGGCGGTGCGAACTCCTGCATCAATTTATCTATCTATTGGAGTACGCGTATTCAAATCTCCTTTTCTTTTTCCATACACATATTTATATATAGATACATAAATAGATAGATTGATTGGTAGATGTGTGTGTGCACGCGTATGTGTTTGTGTTTGTTTGTGCGTATGTGTGCGTGTGTAAATGTGCGTATATTCATGCACACATGAAGACACGTACTTATCAGTGAGTGAGTTCATATATTTGTGTGATATATGTGTGTACGCACACATACATGAAAGTGAAAGAAGTATGTACGCACACAAACAAGCACGTATGTGTATGTGGGTATGTTAGCGTGGCACTCTAGAAAACTAATCCTTGGAATAAGTCCATAAACATCCTCGCTTTTGCCCCCTTCCTCATCCCGTTTCTTTTAGCGTTGATGTCTTTGTTAGACCAATTCCCTGTCAGCGCCTAGCTAGTACTTTGCCCTCGAAAACACCGGCGGGAATTCCTTGCTGGCACTGACCCCTGAAGGAATGGTCCCAGCCTGGAAGAAGATTGACAGAGAGAAACTTCTTGCGGTATGATTTGGAGGGATAGGGGGTGGGGCACACCCAGAGCATCATTTTCAGCTTCTTCGAGTTTCTTGTCTGGAAAGCCAAGTGAAGGCTGTTCATTGGGAGTTTTTTTAGTTCAGGTTTTTTCATTTATTTATTTATTTGTATGCGTGTGTGTGGGGGGGAGGGTCGTTTCTTTCTGTGAAAGGGTAGATGATCATCTCAGACGAAGCAAGGAATGCTGCTGGCTTAGTGAAGGAATGAAAACCCACTTATCCATTTGGAGTGATATCTTTTAGGATAGGTAAGGCGACTGATAAAGGGAAATAAATGAAGTTAGATAAAAGGAAATAGGAAGGAAAAGAAAGAGAGTGAGAGGAGGATAGAAAGAAAGAGGAAAAGAAATGAAGACAGAAAGAGTAAAAGAAAGATAGCGAGAGAGTTGAAGAGAGAGAAACTTATGAGAAGGAAGGAAGGAATAAAGAAAGAAAGAAAGAAAGAAAGAAAGAAAGAAAGAAAGAAAGAAAGAAAGAAAGGAGGAATAGAGACAGAGAGAAGGAAGAAAGGAAGGAAGAAAGAAAGGTAGAAAGAAAGAAAGAGAGAAAAGAAGGTAGAAAGAAAGAAAAAAGAAAAAAGAGAGAAAGTAAGAAGGAAGGGAGAAAAGAAGAGTGAAAGAAAAAAAGAAGAAATGAAGAAAGGGCAAAGAAAGGAAGACAGGAATGAAGAAAGAAAGATAGATAAAGAGAAAGATGGAGAGAATGGAAGAAAGAAATAGGTAGAAAGAAAGACGGAAAGGAAGAAGAAAACGAAGGAGAAATATAAGTAAAAAAAAGGGGAGAAAGATGGAACAATTAAATTGAGAGAGAGAGAGAGAGAAGTGGGGATGAAAAGTACAACGCAAACCAGAAAATAGTTGACAAGAAGAAGGAAGATAAAAAGAGAAAGAAAAAGGAGAAAGAGATTCACCAATGAAAAGAAAGAGAGACAAAGAAAGAAGAAAATGAAGAAATGCACGTAATGAGAAAAAGGGGAAAAATGGAATACTTAAACTGAAAGAAAGAAAAAGAAAGAAATAAAGGATTATTGGTCTATTTAGGCACTCAACAGGAATCGTCACGTGACTTACGTCTTTTGCAGCCTGCCGTTGGGGGTGATCATTTGAAAAATTGGAGAAAGGGATTATCAATGGATAGGTTACATCTCTCGCCGGACACAAACTAAGAGAGCAATTTAGCTTAAACTCACATTGTAAATCGAACCACCAACGACACTAAAAAAACTATTTCTGGGGAAAATTTTCAAAAAAACAAAAAAGATATTTTTATCTTAACATAATAGAGAGTAAATGCTCAAATTTTCAGCCTTCTAGCTCCATTGATGCAGCTCGTGCGCGTGATGCATACATAGATAGCATGCCAATGAGTCTGACTTGAAAACTGCAGAAATCTGTGTTGACGGCTTTTGGTGACAGTTTCAAAAAAAAAAAAGAAAAGAAAAAGAAAGAAGACAAGAAGCTGAGACGAGACTGACTTGAAAACTGCAGAAATCTGTGTTGATAGTTTTGGAGGACAGTTACTAAGAGAAAAAAAAAGAAAAAAAAAGAAAAAAAAAGACGAGAAGCTGAAATGAGACTGACTTGAAAACTGCAGAAATCTGTGCAGACAGTTTTTGGTGACAGTTTACAAAAGGAAAAGAGGAAAGAAAAGAAAAGAAGATATGAAGCTGAAACGAGACTGACCTGAAAACTGCAGAAATCTGTGTTGACAGTTTTTGATGATGGTTTCTAAATAAAGAAAGAAAATAGAAAGAAAGAAGAAATGGAGCTGTAGGATTGAAGAAAGAATGGGAGGAAATAAAGTAGAAAGGAAGGGAAGCCTCTTCACAATCAAGTTCCCTTCATCTATCCCAAGTCTGACGCTTCCGTTCTTACCAGTTTTACACTGTTGTCGGAAACCATTAGGTTAATAACCCCCAATCGGTATTCCTATCTCTTAGTCTCTATTTTGCTCTACTTCATGAAGATAGGAGTGGTTATTTTTTGGGGATAGACGAGGTAATCAGACAGATAATGATATTTTATGTTCCCTACGATAAGCGCATGAATTTTCCACGTATCAAAATCCTTGCAGTGCCTTCGCGTCCACTGTCGCCTTTATTAATCACCACACACTGGTAAAACAGTGACACATTTCTTTCAACGTGGACGACCCACCCAATACAGTACACGAGTCCGAATTCGTATTTTATGACGGGTCATCTAGCAATTGTTCAATCCCTCTTGTAATTGCCACCGACATCAAGTCGTGTCCTTGGCTCTGTCTATCTTAATGTAATGGAAAGGTGCTGTCTAAAGGATGGATACCCAGACAGCAGGTTCAAGTGGGGTAAACAGTGACAAACAGAGCCAGTGGTTTTATCAATAGTGAATAAGCAGAACACCTCTCCAAAACCCTTTTTTCTCTCTCCCAAAGCTTTTCTATTCTCAAAGGTCAGTGGTTTCAAAACTGGGGTCCCGTAGAGCCACGAGGGTCGGACAAATGAGGCTGGGGTCCGCGGCAGTGTTCCTTCTGAACCTGACATAGCGAATCTTGTGGCAGAGAAACATCATTCATCGTCTAGCTATCGGAATATATAATTGCTTTACACAGATCTATACCATCAATTAGAATTCCAATGAATATAATCTATTTAAAATATATTCTATTTTTAAGGGTAAAGAATTGTCCATTATTGTAGTTTATTGATTAGAGTATAAAAACTAAATGCTGAAAATAGGTGCCCATCAGAATTAATCCTTTTACAGAGGGGGGCTTCAGTTTTCAAAGTTTCGAAATCAAAATAAGATACTGTATTAAAATTGAAAGGCTACTGATACTTTCGGATTTTTTCCATTCAAATCATTATTTCTACTAATTCCAATATTTTCTTCCGCAAAATCGTTGACAAAATTATACTTAGTACTTATTACATTAGTTTTGAAAATCATAGTTGAGACAATCTTAGTCAAGTCAATCTGGCTTTCGACAATCTGGCATTTGACGAAGTGAATGGTCACCGATAGAATAATATACAACTAACGTAAACAAATACGTATGAAAATAGGGTGAACTCGCCATTACAGTCAATGATTGAACAACCCTAGCGTCAAAATTTGAATTAATGTTAAAAAAAAGTTCCATTGAAAAACCAATGTGATCAGGATAAATTCTATTTATGACATTACTGTTGTTTTCCACTGCAAAACATCTAGAATAAAGTTTGTTTATTGTTGTTGTTTTTTTTTCAACTCTAGTGACAACTAAATTCTAGAGAATAAGACCCCAAAAGTCAAAAAAGTTCTTTTCCCCCAAATAAAAATGCCAATTTTCAAGTCCATAGACAAAACGGTATGGCCCAAGACGCTAGAACATACTAACATATGAACAAATACACGAAGACATATTGTGTTAACAAACAGAAAAAGATGAGAGGATGAATTACATGAGAATAGGTGAAAAAATTAAAATATCTCTCAATAGAAAAATCTTCGCTCCGCCCTCAAACTTAATCAATTATTCATTAACTCATGGCCCATCTTTCCCCAAAATTTCAGTGAAATTCATCAAGAACTTTTGGAGATATTGTGTGGGTAAACAGAGGAGAGAAAGGAACATTTATGAATACATACGAACGTATCCTTTTTTTCAGTGTTAAAATATTTCTGATTCAAAAACAAATTCCTGGATCCACCCTGATATTTTATCTATTCTTTCTTATCTCACGGCCCACAAATCTGAAAATATAGAAATTCATCGAGAACCTCTGGATACATTGTGTGAACAGACAGACAGACTGGAGTGGATATGTATACCTCATCCAACTTCATTGACGAAGGTAAATGTGAAAAAGACAATAAAAAGACTGATTAAAACTATTAATAAAATAATAAAAAAGCGAAAATCCTTAACCTAATTTGCAACATTAATAAGAGTAAGGCCAGCAATAAAAATAATGGTGAAAATGTTCATCAAAAGGGCAACTCTAGTAATAAAGTTAGATTATTGAAAATGCTTCTTTCAGAACATTTCAAAATAGATGGTCCACTCGTTGTGTTAATGCTTTGTTGGCGCCATGGTCTCACCCCCAACTCTATATCGTACCCTATGATAAAAAAAGATTAACAACGACCGATCTAGATTGTGAGGTGTGGGTTCAATTGATTAGGCTCAAACATAACATCGCTCTTCAGAATAAAAGGAACAATCTGACAAGACGTTCTTGATGATAGTGTTGTTTTCCTGTATCTTTCCTGATTAAAAAGAAATTATTCATAGGACAGTGTGAGAATTCGAGTGAATTATGACACGAACAGGTATACATATATAACAGACAAAATCAACCTTGGGAAATAGTGATTATCTAAGTTACAATTTACAATCACCAGCGAAATTTTCTAAATGTTCTGTTTCGCTGTGGTCGGTCAAAGAATATTCATATGTCATGCATAAGGAGAACATCGGGCCCAAGATAAGAAAAAAGAAACACTGGATAAAACTCAGGACAAAAATCCCACCTTTATGGACAAAAAACCTACTTATTAAAAACTATAAGAGAAATTGTTTAAAGTTTTCAATAGTTATCTTACCAGTCCACTTTGATACCACCGACAAGTTACGATGTGGGACGGTCAAAAGGCATCAGTCGACAATGTCAGCACGGTAGTTCGAATGTTTTAATTGTATTTGTACGAATAAAGAACAATGTACTAATTTTGATTTTTTTTTTTTTTGTAAATTAAATGAATGGAGATTTTATCGTGATTTTATAATCTTATTTCGTACCATATGTAGCCGGAAGAAAAAGTAATAACTTATTTTTTATAATTCATAGCAAAAAAAAAAATACTTTTAAATGAAATAAGAAATATTTTAAGACAATATCTTTTAATTCTTTTGATTTATTTTGAGACTTCGTATGATTTTTATGGCCACTTAAAAGCCAAAATTAATTTACTATTTTTATTACATAATTTTATTATTCTAAAATGTTATTTATTTCTTGATCAACATTATAAGTTGCAGTAGTCTGTACCATCAAAGTGGATTTGTAAGAAGATTATTGAAACTTTGAACAAATTCTGTTTTATTTTTAACTGTGTCCGATAGTGTGGGGGGTTCGTCCTGTGTAGTACTCTGGGGGTTTTGTCCTTATTACGGGAAAATCTTATTTCAAACAGAAATAGAAGCTGCCATGTGACCAACAGAAATAGAATTCATCATGTGACCTATGTCCTTTGGTAGCTTGCTATGTTGGGGGTGATTTGTTAAAAAGATTGAAAAGGGGCTGATCAACGAATGTTACTTCTCGCGTATTTTGGGGGACAGTGATCGCTTTAAAAGTCTGAATTTTCAATACTAGTGTAAATGCTACTGGACCCAAACTAAACGACCAATTAGGCATAAATTTTCATAGTAAATTGAATAACTCTAATGAAAACCTACAATGGGATTAGCGATTTCCTAGATTGAGAGTAAATGTTTGAATTTTCAGCCCTCTATCTCTAAAGGCGCAGCGTGTGCACACGATGGTACAGGGTAAAAATGATCCAAGTAAAAATGACACCGGTAAAATAGCCCAATAAAAATTCACCGGTAACAATGAACCAGGTAAAGATGGCCCGATAAAAATTTCACCGGTAATAATGACCCAGGTAAAAATGACCCGATAAAAATGGCACTAATAATAATGACTCAGGTAAAGATAGCCCGATAAAAATTACACCTGTAATAATGACCAAGTAAAAATGGCCCGATAAAAATGGCACAGATAAAAATGGCACAGATAAAAATGGCACAGATAAAAATGGCCCATGTAAAAGGGGCTCAGATGGAAAATGCCCCATCTACAATAATTAGTTCATTAGAAATAAGTATTGGCTGAAAATCATGTATCAACATCTAATTTATCCAGTTAGATTAGATAGACCCGTGGAAATAACGTTTCAACAAATCAGATTACCGTACATAAATAAATCTGCGGATTAACGAACATAATATATCACTTTAGTATTTCTTTAATTGTTACGCTAACACACGCATGCGCATACACTAACATACGCGTGGTATTTTGTTGGCAAATGACGATTATCGAATTTATCGAGAGTAACTTATCGTATTCAATGCTTGTAAACAAAATCAGCTCAAGAATCTATGGAAGGTAGACTGCCTTTATTTGCTTCTAGCATCGAATAACGTCATAATCCATCCACATAGCCATACAAGTAGTTCAGTTGATTAGTTCCAAAAAATTCCACCTTGTACTCAGTTGCATTAATTTGCACAGCAATACCTTGACCGTACAACATCAAAAACCGTACTAATTCTCTATTCAATGTATCAAGTGACCTCTGTTCTGTCTCTGCAGACAATGGAACGACACTGGAGTGTCCCTATGCCCGGGTGAAGGGCATTGGGTGCCCAGCCGTCAGAATCACCCTCTCGGCCTCGCTGATGTAGTCATGAGGACAGCAGGGAATGCGGACAAGACAACAAGCAAAAAAACTTAGACAAAACAATTGACAAAAAAATATTCAGACAGAAACCCAACCCTACCGAACAAAAAACTCACATAGTAAAGAAAATGAAATAGAATTCGTTTGAAGTTTTCAATAAATTCCTTATGAATCCACTTTGATCCGCCATTACTGTCCTCAGATTCTGAACGTACTTCAAAACAAAGATTGTAAGTTTCGGTTAATTGATCTTTTTAAAATAGAATTGAATCGGCTGATTTTTTTTAATTAATTCACCGATTTAATTTTATTCTAAAAGATCGATTGACTGATTTCGTGAGTTGATATCAACTCATCTTCAATTTATGTTTGAAAATGAGAATCTAATCGCCTTTTGACCGATCAACATTGTAAGTTGCAGTAGTCCGTACTATAAAAGTAGATTTTTAAGAAAATTATGGAAAACTTGAAGCAAATTATGTTTTATTTTTTAACCATGTGGAGTTTTTTTTTTTGTCCGATGGGTGGTTTTGTCTGGTGGAGGGTTTGTGATGGACCCGGAAAGCAGAGAGACATACGTCTGGAGCTGTTTGAAGAACGTCAAACTGAGCATCAAACGGCCTTGAAGGCGTCCCATTGCCTGGTTTAGAGCTGTTTTCCCCCTTGACGGATTGCCTTCCCAAGGCTAAAAACCCAAATCTGTCCACTTTTTTTTATCCATACCTGATTGGAAGTGATGATGGATTCATACCTTTCCGAATGGCTTCATCCGAACTAGTTTCAATTCCATTGTCTCTTTGCTCTGTTCATGATGGTCCAATTGAATGGATTTGTGGGCAAAATAATCGAGCTAGAGGGCTTGTCATTCAATTTACTCATTATATCAACAAACCCCCCCCTTTTTTTAGTTGTTGCTCTATTCACTAACCCCCCCTTCCAGCGTCCCCAAATAAGAAAAATATTTACAGAGGGGTGTCAATTTGCAATGTTAATGCATGGTAAATTGGGAGGTTTGATTTGCCATGAAAGTGCATGCTAAATTAACCCCTCAGCTTATCCATGCCTGTTTTTCGAGAATTAAGACTTTTCAGGAGTAACTTATTCATAGATCACCCATTCTTCAAATATTTTAATTGATCATACTCCACACGGCTAGCTGCCAAAAGACGTCGGCAAAGTGACGGTTTCTTTTGTGTGATCAACCAAACCTTTATATACGTATACGTATAATGTATATATTATTGGATTTACCAATAGAAAGTGGTCGAAAAACACAGATGTTAAAAAGATTATCTTGAGAAAGATTGGTTTTACCAGGTGATCAAATGCCCTTTACACACCCATTTACGACCACGATGACAAGTCACTCGATGTACCCTAACAACATCCTTTCTGGCTCCCTTTCTGCTTTTCGCCACCCCACATTCCAATGCTCTTCTAACCACCACCAGCTTCCTCTCCCAACCCTTCGCTAAATCCCAGCCCTCTCCGTCTGACTCTGCTTCTAATATTTCGCTCTCTCCCTCTTCGTCTCTTGCTCCTCTTATTTTATTTATTTGTTTTTATTCATTTATAACCCCCACACCACCAACAACACCAACACCACCACCCGTCTCTCACACTACCTCCCCCCACATCTCGTTCTTTTTATTCGTACCGATTTCTTCGTTCACCGTCCGTTCGTCTCATCTTTCTGTTGTTTAGCAGCTTCTCCCAGTTTTCTTCGGACATTGCCCCCCCCCGAACACACATACCCACAGCCTCGCACCCACAATCCAACACCCGGCATCACTTTACTTCTCCCCGACCCAAACCTCGCCCGTCCTCACCGCTCTTAATTCCGGCCACCCTCTTCTGCTCCCATAACTTGTCACTTCCAGTGCTTCCATCTTGATCGACACCTGTCATTCACGCATAAACATGGCGCATGGGTCGAGCGGCCACTCGTTGGCTGGTCAGGAGTCAACCCTCATTGGGGATCGAATCTTGTACGTGCGTTGTTTTTAGGGAGTTTTTCGTTTGTTTGTTTTTTAATTTTTTTTCTTTAGAGAGGGTCAAGTTGAGAGATTGAACAGGTTGGCCTTGAATTCCAACTTGCAGTTGATCGGATTTCCCTCAAAGCCGTTGGACAACACAGGTATCAGACGAAAGGATCTAATCCACGTAAATGGTTCCGCTCGTCTTTAGAAATGTACAAATACTGAAAATTCATGTGCACAAATTTCAAACACGCAAGAACACGCGAGAATAAGAGCTTCCAGGAACACTAGAGACATTGGCGCGATACAATCTTCCTATCTAAGTATAAGTATAATGAGAGAAAACTTGTTGAATTGAAGAAAATGAGCCGGTGCATACACATATCCTTTCAAACACGCACAGTAAATATTCATTCATTGAAAACCTTCTGCAAAAGTTGTTTTTTTGTGGGGGGGGGGGATATTTCGGTCATACACGCACACGCACACAATTAATGGGTAGGACCAATTTACTTAATGCAACTCTATTGTGTTTTTATAAGAGACTGGGTCCTATTCAGTGAACACGCAAGATGTTCACAGACACGCACGTATATAAGCTATCCCGAGAAACAACTAACATCTATAATGATTTCAGATTTTATTCTCAACTATTAAGGTATTTGATCTTGATAATTACTAGACGAATAGTTGAAAGCGGTAAATCAAGAGCTTCTAAACTGTTAATACACTAACTACTGACCTGGGCTCACTCGTTCAGAATCTGAAAAGTCAAGTGAAAAATAACCTTTGCTCAAACACTGATTCAATGTCAACCACAAAACAGATAGATAGATAGATAGATAGATAGATAGATAGATTGATAGATAGGTGTTTATATCTACTTTTCTATCTCTCTATGACTGACTCTGTCTATCATTCTATTGCAGTAGTTACAAAACTTTGTTCAGCGGGAGCACTGCTGCAGCCCCCGATGTACTTTTTGACAGACCCCCAGTAGTCAGCGAACCCCAGTGTCGAGACCACTGTTCTATTGCATTTAGTGTGAACTTATCTAGTTGAAACCCCCGAAGACGTCCACAACTACCAAACACGAGAGCAAGCTGGTTTTAGAAGAAGCTACTGGACCATGAACCATATCCATAGGATAAATCAAGAGAATGAAGCAGAATAAAAAGAATTCCACCTACTGTAGCATTTGTCGACTTCAAGAAGGCCTTTGACAAGGTGGAAATTCCCAAGATTAATGAGGCTATCACTCGGCAAGGTGTAGACCCCGTATATGCCAGAGTATTGCAACATGTATACTGCTACAGCAGCTTCTTCATCAGGCTACTTAAAAACTCAGAGCCATTTCAGCTCCAAAAAGAAGTAAGACAAGGTGATACCAGCTCGGCCAAACTCTTCACAGCCATCCCCGAGACGATGTTCCAAAATCGAAACTGGGAAAATAAAGGGTTCAGAATAAACGGCAAATACCTTAGTAACCTCAGATTTGCAGACGGCGTCGTCCTTTTTGCAGAGAACCTACATGACCTCCAACAAATACTTGATGAATTGAACGAAGAAAGCAAGAAATTCTGCCTTCACGTGAACTTCAGCAAAACAAAGGTCATATGCTACAATCACGTCGTAAATAAACACACACCGATCAAAATCGAAAACACAAAGACCACTACATCTACTTAGGACAACGAATCTCCATGAAATTCCCAAAAGGAGAAATCAAGTGAAGAATCATTCCAGGATGGCAAACCTTTGGCAGAACAAGCTCAACCTTCAAGGAAAAGAAAATACCATTAGTCCTAAAAAGAAGAGTATACAACCAATGCATCCTTCCGATAGTCACCTGAAACATGGAACCTAACCAAGAGACTGACCCTTGAACTGAGAACCATGCAACGTGAAACATGCTCAACCTAACATGGAGAGATTACAAAACAGAACAATACGTTATGGGAAAAACACAGGAGTCCAAGACATCAAAGAATCCATTAGCAAACTCAAATGGCAATGGGTTGGTCATGTTGTAAGAATGGCAGATAACTGCTGGACATCAGGACTCACAACATGATCTCCCCAAGGATCACATGCGAAACCGAGGCTTGCAGAATACAAGATGGAGAGACGAACTAGATAAGTAACGAGACTAGAAAGCATTGGTTCCGCGACATCCATGATAGAGAAGTCTGGCGGAACCTGGGGAAGGTGTATGTCCAACGACGGGCATTAAAAAACTGATGATGAGGAGGAGGATAACTGTTTGTCTATCCATCGCAAACAATTTCATTTCGTACCTGTCGATCGTACTTTCTGTCTGCTTGCGACTACGTTATTTTTCCTGCCGCACCTCTATTTCTATCTACTTATATATCTATCTTTCAGAAACCGTCAAACCGACTACATAGTCAACGTAGGTTTCTTCAGTTTTTAAGTGATTCTGGCTGGCTATATATGAGCACGTGGTCAGGCCGCATCATAGATGCTAGCTGACTCAAATTTCGAACATTTGCCCCTTATTGTAACCAGACCATTTTTTTTTATCTAGACTTTCCAATGGGTTTTCAGTGCAGGGGTTAAATTTACAATGTAATTTCATGCTGAATTAGTCCCTTAATTTGTGTCTGGCAGAACTCTCACTGGTTTTTGAAATTTTGAAATACTCCACGACAAAAGGTGTGAGAAGTAACTTATTTATTCATCATCCTTTTTTTCTGGTTTTCAATTGATCACCCCCAACATGGTTGCATTACAGTTTCTATCGAGTGGCGAACCAAACCTGTCGATCTACGAGGTGCTACGCAAAATTTAGTAGAAATCCAATAATGTGCGCAAAACGAATGCAGTACGAGCTTCAGCCGTTAGTCATTTCCAGCAGAGACTTAAATATTAGTTTTCACCGTCTCCTTCAGAATAGTATTTTGAAGGAGACGATGAAAACTTGGCGTTAGAATGAGAAATGTTTGGCCAAACTCCACTAACGTTTGTTTAGTACTTCGTGGATTGATAAATATTTAGTTTGGTAGATAGATAGATAATATAATTGTAATTATAATCTCAGTTATTATTGCCTGGTATTCAGGTATCAGACAATTGTCTGTCAAATATGCATATAAATATAATTTATCGCTCCGCATGGACAAGCACGGTACATGCTCTTTTCAGTGAGGTACGCACGAATTTTTGAGCCATCGATGTTCGAGAAATTCCACCATCCGCTAACTTTTGCCACAATATATATATATATATATATATATATATATATATATATATATATATATATATATATATATTGTGTAATCCACACAGCTGTTTCGATGTATTACATCCCTTCAGTGTGGCTATAGACGTTCCGTTATCCCATACAGTACCGCGAGGCAGGATTGAAACCTTCGCTTCAGATTCCTACAACAGCCAAATTTCTTTAATTGTTTACTCTATCAACATTTTGTAGACCAAATGATAAATTCAACTGCTAATAACAGGAGGTGATTTTCAAATAGAGTTTCAAAATAATATAACACAATATATATATATATATATATATATATATATATATATATATATATATATATATATATATATATATATATATATATATATATATAATACATATATATATGTATGTGTGTGTGTGCGCGCGCGTGTGTGTGTGTGTACGTATACATATCTATATGTAAATGTTTGTGAGTATGTTTGTGTGTACCACCAACCAAACCAATCCAACTTTCCCCTGTCTGACCGTTCATTTATCTCTCATTACACATCATTATTTCTATAAAAGAATCAATCTTCTCCTCATATCAATCTACTCTAACGCATTTCTCAGGCATCAACCCACTTCCAGATCCATGCGACCGTCTTTCAATCCATTTACCGATTTATCAACTTTGTAAAATCAGGCGATAGACTCAGCACATCTTTACTCGCTGGCACTACGACCCTCCCCGCCCACGACACCTCCCTAAAGGAGGGTCTTCAAGGATTATTATTATTATTATTATTATTATTATTATTATTATTATTATTATTATTTTGCAATCTCATACCAGTTGCCTGGTGGTTACCACCGGAGTTTGAGTGACAGCAAGTCTCCTCAATTCTCTAGCCCTCCTCTCCACACTCTCATAGTCCACAGCAATACTGTGATCCACAGTTTCACACCAGTTGCCCGTTGGTCATCGCTGTAGGTTGAGTGACAGTAAGTCTCTTCAGGTCTTCAGCCAACATCTCATCTCTCCCTCACCTATCACATCAGTGTTATGGTTCACACCTCCACTACCATTAGGGTGTGTTTTTTCCCTCCTTCCTCTTCTGTTAGGCCACCGCTGACATTTAGGGTCGCAGTTTTTATATTTCTAGTAATTTCCTCAGCATCCGTGCAGTTCCTAGCAGTGCTGTGGTCTGTACAGTCTAAAGCCTTCCTTTAATCCCAAGTTCCTCCAACCTCGCCCTATCATGACTGTATTGATCAGTGTGGTTTTAATTAGCACAGGTTTTCATGTACTACGGCTCACACCAGTTGCCTGGTGATTACCGCTGGAGTTTGAGTGACAGCAAGTCTCCTCAAATCTCCAGCCCTTCTCTCCTAGTTCTCACAGGCCAAAGTAATACTGCGCTTAACAGTTTCACACCGTTTGCCCAGTGGTCATTGCTGAAGGCTGAGTGACAATAAGTCTCCTCGGGTCTTCAGCCATTTCATTACTTTTATATATATATATATATATATATATATATATATATATATATATATATATATATATATATATATATATAGTAGTAATGGTAACAGAGCAAAATCTACGAGTGTAAGTGGAGCGTAATAGTCAAGTAAATATGTCATAACCGTTGAAGCGCAATGGTTATATATCATATCAGTCAAAAGCGTCCAAGGGAGATAACCCTGGCCATATGAGCGTTCAGCTCCGGGTCGTATTTCACCATCTTCGAGGAGGAGCTTTTCGCCGAGGCATCTGGTATATGCCGTCCGAAAGGTAATGAGGTATGTATAACCACGTGGTTCGGGATTGAGTTACTGCGCGACCGTGTCGTCGTAATACCTGTTAATTAACAACATATGTTGAAACCATTTGATATCTTATTCCGAGTAAAAAGAGAAAGAATTTTTTTTTTTAAATGAAAAAGAAAAAAAAAAGAGAGAATGAAAAAAAAAATATCTTACGGGGGATTGAGGCGTACAAGAAGAAGAAAAAGAATGAGACTAAGGGAAAAAAAAATGAGCATATGTTATTCGATGAAGATTTATTGTTCTGAAAGAACAAACAATCTCCCCCCCCTTTACGTCCCTATCTATTTTGGGGGTCGGCATGGTGGCTTAGACGGTAGTCAGTAGCCCATTAATGCAAGGGGTTGGCGTTGTAGCGCAGGTAAATGTCATGGTTTTGAATGCTGACCTTGCAAGCCAGGCAACGGGTTCAGATATTCATACTTTAAACTCTACATAAACCCCAGACGTTCCATCAGTTTTATCTATCTATCTATCTATTTATCTATCTATCTATCTGTGCTATTTCATATCTATGTATCTTCGTGTAAGATCTGTCTTTTCATACCTACGTCATTTCACTTAAATATTCCTGTTTTTTGATATTTATCAACGTCCGTTAATATCTTTCCATATGTACCTATTTTTTTATATCATATATATATATACACACACACAATACACTCACACACACACACACACACACACATATATACATATAGCTATCTATTTATTTATCTATCTATCTATCTTTCTATGTCTTTTCACATCTATGTCTTTTTATATATAATCTGTATTTCAATATCAACGACCTTTCATATATATCTTACTGTCTTTTTATATCTATATTTTTTCATGTATACTTTTTTCATGTCTTTTCTTGCCTATCTTCGTCTGTCAATATCTATATCTTTTAGGATCTATCTATGTCTTCTCTGTCTTTTCATATCTTTCTATCTTGCTATCTACGTTTTGTTTATCTAAGTCTTTTTATATCTATGCGAATATTGAGAATAGAACTAAACTAAAAAGCTTTAGAGGCTTTTAGTCTCGTTTTTATTCTTAATATTTACATAGATACAAAAAGACATAGATAGATAAACAGACATGAGTGACATAGTCGGTACAAGCAATTCTAATCTTCATGAAGGGTTGGCAGACCTCTAGAGCCAGGTCGGGCATCTATTTCAGCAGTTTGTCTCGGAACTGGGCTTCAATTTGTACAGCTGATTGTACTGTTGAAGGGGCAGAAGGCCTCCACAGGCAGCTTGAGCATTTGATTTCTGCCATGTATCTCAAATCTGCATTTCAAAATGCACAAGCAGCTGTACGGTCGGTTTACTCCTAAGGGGTAACAGACCTCTACAGCCAACTCGGGCATCTGCTTTCGGTGTTACGTCCATGGCCTATGCTCCAATTACCGATGTCAGCCATACTGCCGGAATACTGCCTCAATGAGGCAACAAAGCTCTACAGCTTGTTGGGATATTTATGAAGAGAAAGAAACTCCAACAAAACTTACAATCTAGAGACCCAGATGGACCATGGTATACAAACCCTTTGTTTAAATGGTGGGGCCAGCTGTACCGACTCTACGCTTTAAAACTTCATTGTGCAGTTTGTTGGCCTATTTCCGATGGCTTTGGACTGGTAAAGACATGGGAAATCCCACCAGATCTTCGTTTGGGTAGCCAGTCCATCATTTTCATATTTATCTATGTATTTTCATGTCTATCTATATTTGTCTTTGATTAAAAAAAAAGGTGACTAAAGAGAGGTGAATAAACAAACTCTTGAAATTAGATAGATAGATAGACAGATAGATAGATAGATTGATAGATAGATAGATATGGAAGGTCACACACACGCACACTCATATATGTTATTGTTGAATATGGGTAATGAGTTCAATCCTCATTGGATGATGCAAAACTGTATCTTGGCGTCAGACTCAGCTGAGCTTAGTAGTTGAATATACGATGAATGTGAGTACAAAACTTGGTCCGACATGAATGCTTGTTCGTGTGAGAATGTGTCTGTAACGGTTCTTGGACAAGTGCCTCCAGGATAATTGCCCCCGGACAATAGCATAGCAACTAGCCAAAGTTAGCGAAAATCAAATTGTTAGATATATAAATGATCACATCCAGCGGGAAATTGTCCAGGGGGTAATTGTCAAGAGTCATTTATTGGTGTGGGGTGATCCTATGGGGCAATTATTCCGCAGGCAGTTGTCCTGATACCGCCTGTAACATGTACTTGATCTAATCTTGAATGATTGCCTTACCAGACCATTTTCTTATAACAAGCATTTTCCGCTCTGGTAATTAATCAAATCATTTCTTTTTCATCTAAATTTCTTAGCGGATAAAAGCGACGTAAAAAGTAAATCTGGTTCCTTAGATGTCGTGCGTTCAACCCCTGGGTCAGGTAGTGCAAAAATGTTCACTGGTTCAGTGGAGAAGTAGACCAACATCATAAGGAATATGTGACGGTTTCGAGTTCAAAAGGAAGGACCCTGGAGGTGATAGGTATATGAATGAGAACAACACAACACGCGTAGATTATGTAAAAAGTTCTGTTCGACATTTTCGGAAGTTTACCGAATATGACGGATGGCTGAGAAAGGCCGGAGAGTACAGCAATCGAAACATAATAAACGCAGAAACAGATCCGGATGAATCAATTATATGAAACAATTCTTGTCTATCGATTCCAACTAGACCAATTTGGATACAAGGTTATAATTTACGGAGAATCGAGGAAGGTCAAAATAGGTGGATTTTATTTCTCTGAATTTTTGAGATGAGGTATTATTATTATTTTTTTATTATTATTATTATTATTATTATTATTATTATTATTATTATTATTATTATTATTGTTCGGACTATCCTCGGTTAAATAAAGAGGGTTCGGTTCGTTACTTCCCTACACCTACCAGATGATACCTGATGAAGGCCGTAGTGTACAACGGCCGAGGCGTTGTATGGAAAACAACCAAGATGAGGATAGTCCGAACAATATTAGAGATAGGTGGATTTTGTTATTTTTTTTTATCCTTTCAACTTACCGGTGAGATCGATTCTCGTTATGAACCATAATAAATGCCAAATTTTGGGGTTTTATTTTTTGTTGTTGTTTTTTGTTGTTGTTTTTTGTTGCTTTTGATTTTGATGTTTTGTTTGTTGTTTTCTGCGAGTCTGGCAAATACTTCATTAACAACCGAGGAGTAACGCTTAATGTTTTCAACAGATCAGATGAATTTCGAACCTGATACAAAAACTGCCTTACGCTCTTTTATTCTAAAACGCTGGTCCCTTTCATTTAGAAGGGTCGTTGAGTGCACTATCTCACTTCTCGTGATAGGGAGGGGAGCCAGATATTTTGGCGGGAGTGTATTTTATCACTTTGAGGTGATGGTGACATGATGTGTGTTGTACGCAGTACCCCATAACCTGTACCCCCGTTCCTGGTTTAGAGGAAGAGAATTGAAGCAACATGCCGGCAGATACCCGTTGGGGCGGGGAGAGGTTTCGTATTCCCAAGGGTAGGTTAGATACGGGGCATTCCTACCAAGGGTCAATTGCTCATTTTCAACATTTTATCATTTTATATATACTTTATTTCATCAATTTATTCATTTAGTGTTAGTTTGCTTTTCTATATATTAATTTTCCTGATAGAATTCTTAACTAGATAAAAATGAAATTACCCACTCGTAGTTTGAAAGTATGACCTCAGTCGACATCACAATGGTTATATGGATTAGTTCATTCTTATTTATCATTATCTTCCAACAACAGTTTCACTAAATATTATAGCATTATCAGGGGTTGATTTATCTGTGATGAAAAATATTTATATATATTGCGTTATATTATATAAAAACTTATCTGAAATGATTTCCCATCGTTACAGGGCTGCGTATCGGTGACACGTTCGATTCCTGCACCAGCTCCATTTTCTTTAATTGTTTATTCTATTTACACTGTCTTAGTTGAATGATATATCAACCGTGTAACACCGGGAAATCATTTCAGACAAGTGTCTATATGATATAACGCAATTTGTAATTCATTCGGTCGAACTATGTTCATTTCTTAAATACACACACACACACATACACACACACACACACACACATATATATGTGTGTGTGTGTGTGTTTGTATGTGTGTGTGTGTGTATTAAGAAATGGACTTATATGATCCGACAGAACGATTATAAACTGCGTTATATGATATAGAATCTTATTAGAAATGCTCTGCCGTTATTACGTTTGATGTATCACTCAGCTTAGACAACGTAAATAGAATAAACAGTCAAAGAAAATGGGGCTATTGCAGGAATCGAACCTGCCATCCGAAGGGTAGCCGCTTCAACCTAGCGATGCTCTTGAGCTAATACGTGAGGTTCTACTGTAAAGCTCAGGGAAATTGAACCAAATGTAGTTCGAACTTTCGCTGCTACCGTTTGTGAGCTATGATCTTCGAGAAACTAATGAATTGCATTGAAGAAGATGGTGGAAACCCAATGTTAAGATGAGTGATTAGTTTTCTAAGGTTAACTTCTACTATCAAGAATAGCGGAATGAAGAAGAAGAAGAAGAAGAAGAAGAAGAAGAAGAAGAAGAAGAAGAAGAAGAAGAAGAAGAAGAAGAAGAAGAAGAAGAAGGAGGAGGAGGAGGAGGTGGAAAAATAAGACCAACATGGAGCAAAAAACGGACTAGAGAAAGGGAGGAGAGAGATGAATGAGAGACGAGAGAAAAATAAAACAATGCAAAAACAACAGTAATTAGGAACCCAAGAATAGAGAAAAACACCAGTAACATACATAACTAAGCACTCAGAGAACATACACCGTAGCCAACGCCAATGTCCAGTGAGGGGGTAATTGTGCATGGATCCATCCAAAATTTAATAGACAGTCATGAGTATATATACATATATATATATATATATACATATATATATATATATATACATATATATATATATATATATATATATATATATATATATATATATATATATATATATATATAATTGAAAATAAGGAAAAGTATTTTTCAATCAATAACGATTCCTGATCCACTCCAAAATCTCACCACCCCATCATTACCTCGTTACCTACGCTTCCACAAAATATCGTTGAAATTCATTGAGTACTCTCAGAGATATCGTGTGCACAAACGAACGAACAGATAACGTACGTAACCAAATAGCACTCAGAGAATACATACCTTAGCCAACGCCATTTTAATGACTTCGATGTTCACTGATTGATTTGCATTGTAGCCTAATGCCCCACTATGCTAAACCATAGTAAATATCAATGTTGCCTCATAACAAGCAAGCTAGTCTTGCAGACCGTCTCTACCGTAGTGAGTTCAATTCACACCGAGTACCTCACACTTTAACCTTGTACTAGACTAAGCTCGAATTAGTAAATGTCCAGTTCGCTCTGCATAAAAACTGTCATACTTGGTGAAAGTAAACTTTGATGAGAAATTGAGTTCTTTGGACATTTTTTATATACAAATGTAATTTTTATGTATTTGTTTTTCTTTTCGACGAACGTACAACTTTGTTTAATTTTCTATTGGTGATATTTCGGCATTGCTTGTCAATGCCGTTTTTCAAGCTGAATAAGAACGTAACACAATCAAGTATTGTTTTGTCATTCTCGTAATGCGATTATTTAGCCATTCTCTTCATGAGAGTGACCCAAGATTGCGTTGAGACCAATTTCCCGAAAAGATAAACAACTATATATACTTATTATTACCCTGCTAATGGACCTTTCATTAAAACACTTAAATGTAATTTATATCTTGTTGATAAAATATAATTAATTATTAACATATTTCCTAATTTTACCATTTATTTTATTTTACGAATACGTTAAAACCTCTATTAACTCTACTGATGACTTGTATGGTAACAGCAAATTCTGACGATGAAAGGAAGAGAAATACTGGTTACGAATGCATTTTGCGCCAAATGCATTTCAACTAGGTAGACGTTGGTAAGGTTTTGGTACATCTTACCGCTTAACTGTAGTTTGTTCTGTTTTTTCGGCACTAACAAACTAAATTCTTCTAGTGTTAGAGGGACAAATTCTATTCCGAAGCGCCTAATTTAGTAATTTTTCACTTAAAATTTATTAAATCAAGTTCCGTCAAATTATATGTGCGTTGACCATTGGAACTTGGAAAGAACGTGTTTGTTAGTTGTCAGGAAATAATGCAAGCGTTACTGACAGAATAGGGCTATTAAGAGTATAGTATAAACGCATTGTTAATGATTATGCTATAGAAATGCATTACAGATAATATTACTCGACTTTTCTATAGAAATACATCGAAACTAAGGAAGAAAGAGATTGTTAGTGGTCAGGAAATAATGAAAGCGTTTCTGGCATAATGCAAACGAACTTCCTTTACGCGATTAATTGGTCCCATTTATTATCCGTGCAAGACGAATTCGCATCAAGCTATTAATACTGTCCCCAATAACTTGTTGTTCTCATGCTTCAACATTAACCTAGGGGATGTCGTGTTTTGCATTTCAATTGAGGAGGTTTTCTCTTTGGGGTTGTGTCCGAAGTTCTCTTTTTTCCTCAGGAGTTTTGCCCAAAGGATTTTGCCATACATTGGATTTATACACTCCGACCTTCAGCCGAATAGAAGTGGCAGGAGGTGACATTAGAGTGGTAATGTGAGTAGTTTTAATTCCACTGTCCAACATGAAGAAGGAAAACGGACCTTTTGGCCAACACCATGAGAGCGCGGGGTCACGACTAACGTTGAAGAAACCATAATAAAAAGAAAAAATAACGCTTAATAACACAGTATTAAATGCGAAGATTAAAGTACGTAAAAACAACATACAAGATGAGAAACAAAGGAAATGAGCGCCTGTATAGGAAGGAGATGTCGTCACTTCAAACTCCAAGTCTTGTTCAGGGATCACCCTCACGGCCGACAGGCTCCAAACTAGTTTCAACCCTCACTCGCCCAAGGACAGCTAAATAGTTTACGTGTCAAGATCATCAGGTTCCAACCCTCTGATGATAGGCGGCACGAGGACTCAGAACATACACTAGAAACTACAATGTACTGAATAAACTTTTCACTTCGGCGCCAGTCTTTACCTTAGTCGGTCTGATTCTAAGGCGACTTTTTGTCTTGCAGCTGAAATCGTTGGCAGGATAGCATTTTTGAATTTGAACCTCTTCAGTGCAAAAAGGGCGTCACATAATTAAACAGTTATTTAAGAAGCAACGGCAAATCAAGGTACTATCGATATCTTTTAATCGATTTCCCTTCAGGAGAAGAAATTACACAATTGAATATCTCACTATGCAAATACATTAGGAATGTATATTCAAAGTTAATATAAACACGACTCAAGAGATAAAATTGTGTATGAAAATTAATTAAAAAAATAATTCCAACCTAAAGTACAGAGAAACACCTACATTTTTCCTATGTTCTACTATATATTTCAGCTAATAACCCACAATTGCCCTTTTAATTGATTTTCCATCCTAGGTGATACAAATGTGTCTTATCGAAGTTATACCTAAAATCATTTATCTTAAAATCATTTATACCTGTACTGTTTACTAAATAAGTTGGTGAAATATTCTGGTACTTAGAAAGAAAAAACGATTTGTTAATTTGGTAACTATTACACTATGTATGTATATATGTTGTTGAAAGTGACGATTGGAAGGTGAAGAGAAAAACTGAAGAGAAGGCAGATGTTACAATTCAAATTCTTTCTTCGACTCGAAACAAATAAACAAAAAAAATTTCTGTGAATCGCTGATAATCTTTCTCTGAAGAAGATGGCTGGCACCTGTCAAAATGCAACGAAACATGCCCACAGGATGATAAAAAAAAACTAGATGTAACACCTACTTTCTCTTGGGTTTTTCTCTTTACCATCCAATTGTCACTTTCAACAAAATTCAGTTGGGTCACATTGCATACATAATACAAACATATATATATATACTATATACCTATACTATTATTATCGTCATTATTATGTGCACTTTTGCTTTTATCTGTTATTCGATAGGATAAATATCTCGACCTTCTGAAAAAAATTCATAATGAAAGTAATTCCGAAAAAGCATCTTGCATGTAATTAATATTTGTTCAACGAACACCGAGAGTAAGGATAATTTTGTTAAAACTTTGGCGTGCATACTCAATATACCTAGGGGAAGGTTTTAAAGCGAAATATATACGACAACACAAGGCCAACTTGTTTCACATTATTCTCAATGCATTATTGTTCTACATTGAAAATTACGTGAATAAACATAGGAATATATTTAAATCAATTGAACAACTGTAGCCATCAAAGATGGTGAAAGGCTCCGGTATTTGTGGTTGTGTTTGTTGTTTTTTTTTTTTGTGTGTGTGTGTGTTTGTTTGTTTGTGCGTTCCAGCGCTCCGGGCCATACTATTTTGTCTACAGGTTCGAAAATTGGCATCGGTACTCCACTAAACTCCTTCTTAAAATATTTTTTTGATTTTTGAAAAAAAAAGCTTCTTTTTGACAGGTTTAATAGTATCAACATTTTCCAGGTTCTAGATGTTTCTAGATTGATTTTTTACTCTATCATAAATGCTCCCTGTGGAAAACGTTAGTGATATCATAAATGGAATTCATACTGAACACATTTATTCTTCCAAGGAATTCTTTTGCATGACTCCAAATTTTGATGCTACGGTTTTCCAATTATTGTCTCTGATGACGAGTATACTTTCATGTTTGTTAATCAAATGCCGAATATTCACAATTTACTTACGACATTCTCAAAATATTTTCATACAAGGATATGAATAAGATGACTGAATGCCCAGCCACCTGTTCTCATCTGATCACCCCAGTTAAGCAACGTCGAGCTTGGTTAGTATTTAGATGTGTGACTGCTTAGGAACACAGGGAACCTTAAGCACCTTTTGGCCTCATGCCAGACTAAGTTTAGTTAAGTGAAGAATAAACATTGTAGGTAATAACAATTTGGTTAACTAACTACATAATGTAATTGATTATGAAAATCTTATATAATTCTCTGGATATATCATAGCCATATTGTTCTGAGGATGATTTAAATCAATAACGAAAGATTCGCAAAATCTCGGAGCTTGAGAAGCTTTAGAT
>OY735207.1:19820272-19877772 GCA_963457665.1 Thysanoteuthis rhombus | reverse complement strand
TATATATATATATATATATATATATATATATACATATATATATATATATATATATATACACGCACAAATCAGGCCAGCAGTATAACATAATATAATAATATATCAATAATATAAAGCCACTTCTGAAATGTAATGGATTTATTTCATGGAGTGCTCGATACATGCAACTTTATACTCATGAAGTTAAGTGGATGAGGCCCGAAGAGGGCAGAAACATGAGCTAGTTTGTGTAGCGAATCCATACTCTAATATACATATATATATATATATATATATATATATATATATATATATATATATATATATATATATATATATATTGTTTTGGGGGGGATAGGGACGATTTAGTCTATATACCGTATAACCTCAAACTAAATTTATTGCTAAAGATTTCACATTGGATGAAACACTTTTCTCTTCTTTTTCTTTTTCTTTTTTTTTGTTTACTCTTTTTTTTTCTTTTTTTTTTTGGTTTTCCATGATTTACAACAGTCAGTTTTTATTCCAGGCGTATGTGCAAAAACAATATTGACCAAGATGCAAGTGACTGTCCTTGCCTTCAGGCTAGAAATGATCAATACGTTGCTGAATAATCGGATGTTTTTTTACCAAAAAAACTCCCATCAGTGTCAACTCATCCGCTGAGGAAAAAAAATCTCTGATTTCATATAATTGATAACAGAATAACCCTTCGTTAAGTAATCCTCCTCGTAGGAACAAAATCAAATAATCTGGTTTTTAAACAGACGGGTCTGGTTAGTCACTCAATAGAAACTGTCATATGACTATTATTTTGGCAGCAGGATCTTTTCATTGTCATCAGCAGCAGACTTTTAGCGTCTATCATTAAACATGGACCTTCCCCAGGATTCGACGGACCTCTCTATCATGAGCGTCGTGGATCCAATACTCTCTGAACTTGTCTATTTCGTCAAGCCATCTTTTATTTTGCCGGCCACAGAGCTGCATATGATCCCTGGGGATCCACGTTGTACGTCGTGATGTCTAGACGTTCTTGCAACATGACCAGTTCATTGAGTCCCCTGATGGATTTTATGATATCCCAGACTCCAGTCTTTTCTCTTACATACTGCGTTGTCTTGTGATCTCTCCATGTGAGGTTGAGCATGAGTCTCTCATGTACACACTGCATAATTCTCAGTTTGAGAGCCAATAATTTGGTTTATTAGAGATCAATTAAAAATGTAAAAAGCCAAGTTACCACTCTTGCCTTCTGCTGGGCAAAAATCACTAAAAAAATCCAATTTTTTTAAAAAAGCAGGCGTAACTGTTGCGGGAGACTAATTAAGGGGCCAATTTATCATAAACCAGCAATTGAACATCCCTGCGTGACACATACATACATAGTCAGCCAGCCACACTGACCCACTTAAAAACTGGAGAAACTTACACTGACAGTTTTGGTTGACAGTTTTTAATTGTAAAGTTAGAATTCCTCCGGCAAATTTTAATGAACATGTGCATCAAATATTTACTTTTCTTTGATTGGTTTGGCTAATGAATTACCATTATCGAATATCTCACTTTTATAAGAGTGTGTGCATTAAGGCAACAAACCCACATTAATACTCATTCTATTAAGGGCTACAAACAAGAAATGTATCTCTTTCACTCGACTTACCCTCTTTCCATACGAGTAGGTATGAAGCGTTCAAAAGTTTTTGATCCAGCACTGCGATTTGTCTAGCTATTACCAAGACCCAAGAGCTAATTCTGGGGGACAAAAACTATGATTATAGATGTTGGTTATTTTTTTAAAACGTAATTTTTCAGAAAAAACTTCAGCTAATAACTACGTGTCCAGCTGCGGACTTATCGTTCCACTCCCTTAGATGTATTTACATATATGTATATTATGTGAGAAAAGTTGACAATTGGGAAAAGACTTGAGGCTGATTAGTCCATCTCAAATTCTTTGTATGTTATGATAGCTAAAGTTTCGTTCGAATATTGGACTTTTTCAGTGTTTCCTGCGATTATTGCGTAAGAAAACGATATAAAGTCTACATCTTCACAACGTCCTGTCAGATCCATATCCATTTTCCCACACACACATACATATTTATACATACATATGAATATATATAACTGTGGGTGGATGTGTACATATTCGCGAATCTGTATGATGGAGTAGCTGTGTGTGTGTGTGTGTATGTGTGTGTGTGTACGAGATTACACAGGGGATTTTCGAACTTTTTTAAACCGGTGCATTATGTCGATGACATCAGAAGGGAAGACAATGAGGAAGTTGAGATGCAGGAAGACCAAATAGACACGAAGAGAGAGAGAGGAAGAGAGAGAGAGAGAAAAAAAAAAGAAGGAGAGAAAGAAAGGAACAAAGACAAAGAAGGAAAATAGAAGAATTACGAAGGAAAAAAAGGAAAGAGAGAAGCAAATGGAAAGGAAGTCGAAGAAACAACGACCAAAGCCGAAGCGAACCAATCGCCCTGGATCCTGAGAGAAGAAGACGAGAGGATGCAATGCTGAGAAAAAGTGCCGAACGGAAGACTAACGACCATTGTCTGTCTGTCTGTCTGTCCCTCTGTCTTTCTGCGCCGTTCTTGTCGTTCCGTCTGCGTGTCTGCCCCGGCGGCAGGACGTGGTTCGTGGCAGACACGACTTTTGTCAATGGGACAAGTACGACTTGACATTTTGGGGTGGACGACACTTGGCCGCCTGGCAGATGTCATAAAACGAGGGAGGGAGGCTCCCACGGGATCTCATCAACGTTTATGCGCGTGTGCAAATACATACACACACACACACACACACTTATGTGTGCTTATGTGTGTGTGTGTGTGTGTGTGTGCGCGTATGTGTACGCATGTTTGTGCACAAGTATATGTGTAGGTATACATGCGGGTACGTTTGTGTAAAAACATGTGATATTGTATGTGCGGTGTATATCTGCAGGAATATACATACACCCATACACGTGCGTGCATACATGCTTCGAAGTAATCCATTTGGTTATGTGTACAGTGATCTGTATGTTAACTGCAACAGTCCGTACTACATTCGGTTTGTGCATTCCGCTCACTTCACCCTAACTTTTGGATTGCTCTTCGTATTCATGTGTACGGTCATGTGTATAGCTATTAGATTAGTTCAGTCTGTAACAGGTCTGTTGTAGTGGAACGCCCAGTGAGGATCAAAGTCACGTCAAGATTGCTAAGTGGCGTTCTTCAAGAGACAACCTTTCATTTCATAAATCTTTGGAATAAACTCGCCTCTCAAGGTTATCCTGGCGAGTACAATCTCGATGTCTATAACGCAAGGTGTGTCTATAATTATTTTGATGTTATGTGGCTTCAGAATAAAAGAAAATAAGAGAGATAGAGAGAGAGGGATTGTTTATCGCTTTACGAAAGAGTGAAAGAAAGATAATGTTTATTGTTGTACGAGAGAGTAAGAGAAAGAGAGAGGATATTTATATTTTTACGAGAAAGTGAAAGAAAGATAAAGAGGGACAAAGGAAGACGAAAAGAGAAAGAAGATAGCAAGAGAGAGAGAGAGAGAGAGAGAGAGAAAGAAAGAGAGATAGAGAAAGGATATTTCTTTTATGATGGAGAGGGGAAATAGAGATAGGCCGTTCTCCCCCATGCCTTCAACCCCACCCCCAATTTCGTTTCAATTGACTAAAGAAAGATTAATTCCTTTTTTTGACAATATTTTATAAACACGCCCTGAAATTTTATTTCAGCTTTAAATTTAATTTGGGTCTTAGATTCAGACTGGAATCCAACAAAACTTTGAAATGCGTGAACAGATTTAAAGCACACAACTGCAACGTCTATGCCCCAATTTAACTTGACCCCCCAGCATTAGCCCCCCCCCTTTGGACTTGGGTATCTAATAACTTTTAAAAGAACAAATTACATTAAAGATTGATTTTCACCTATAGTTACCTATATATCATATATATTTATACTAGCATTTCCATTTCAAGTCAACTCAAGCTGTTCCAATGTGTGGTCAAAAAAATAGTCTTGAGAATTTCTATGGTATAATCTTAATTGTTATGTCCTAATAAGAAGACAACTTAACCAATGAGATCATTTGAAATGGTACATTTTTCACAATTCTGTATTCTTTGTTAGACATGAATGTATCAGATTATGACAAGTCCACTATCGACATTAGGTTATACCAGGTGCATGAGCACAAACGAAAAGAAGAGAAATTAGCTTGTATGCTTATTATAAGTTTAAATATGTATATTATGTTAATTATTTTACATGACTATAATGATAGGCTGCTCCACACACCATGAAGTCCTACCCCTCCCAAACACGTGCCTTTTGAAAGATTATTCCCTCGTACTACTTAAGGAAGATCACTTTGATTTCCAGTACTGAATCTTTCCCTCGTTGAATTAGTTCCACGAGTAACCAAAGATATATTTCTGTTTGACCGGGATCACGCAACCGGCAAATACAGTAAATTTGCTACCAATGTGTTTCTTGGGACATTTCTCGAACCAGATGCTTCGATAGAGTGGGAGGGGGCAACATCCTGGTAATAAAAAAGATCCTGCCATGGTCGACGTGAACAAGCTAATTAAATACGATTTCCGGTTATCCAAGTGCAGATCGTGATTCGCGTGTCTTAAGGGGTAATATATAAATAAATGAGTAAATGCTGTAAGTTCAATAAATTGATTAAAAAATCAACTTGAATCATATCATTGAAATTTCGTTTTTCAAGCATATTTTTTTATTATGATTGAAATAAGTATGATTTAATTTAAACATGATTTGATACAAAGAAAAGTCATCACTATAAATTCATATAATTAATGTTTAGATATAATTCAATATACTTGATCAAATATACGATAATGTAATGTAATATTAGTTAATTCCAAGTAAATTTATAATGAATTTAGATAGAAATTAATATTTTTGATATGAATATAAATATGATTTTATACAAGTAATTTGATGAATAGTAATTTAATGAAAGTGTTCACCAAGTTAATCTTGCACACCGTTGCTAATGTAACGAGTTCATCCTCACTGAGTGATCTATGCTGTAGCATTGCAGCGCTCTATGCTAACCTCAGTAAATATCAATGGATCAGTATCTCCAACAATTCTTTATTTAGCCAGGAAGAAGAGATTTTGAACTCACAAGAATTCAGAACAGAATTCCAAGTATAACAATTACTAAAGTGTGTAACTGCTACCCACTTTACCTATCATGTCACGAAAAACAAATCACGTTTTAAAGAGATGGGAGCTAGAGGTAGGCTTGACTGCTCGTAGAAAAATACATACAATAGAGAGGGAGAGGGAAAGAGAGGAAAGACAGTAGTGATGAATAAAGTAAGTATTTAAACAGTAATTTTGTTGATTTGTTCAATTTATTCGATTTGATTTGTTGTAAAGTATATATATATGTGTGTGTGTGTGTTTGTATATATATATATATATATATATATATATATATATATATATATATATATATATATATATATACATAACTCATAACCGAAGCATTAAAATGTAATATTGATCTCTATTCCTCGGTAACTGTTTCCAATTGAACCGTGGAATTTCCTCTGGTTCTGCTCGTTTGAATTACAGCGGTTCTAATTTGATCACAGCGTGGATGTTTCTGAATTGTGTGTTAATGATGGCAGCCTTCCAAGTTTCGGTGAGTTGTAGTCGTTTCTCCGTGTTTGTAATCCAGATAAGTGATTGTTTTTGCGATCAGCAACTTACAGTATTAATACCAGATCGAATGAGATGAGACCAATATCCTGCGGTAAATTACAAGTCAGTGGAATCAGATGGACAGATCATTAAAAATGATAGGTTGAAAAAAAATGTCTTTCGCGCTACTGGCATTTAGTTTCCAACCTTTTACTTGATAATGTGTGTTGTCAGCCTTTAAAATCAGGTGCGTTGCCATGGTTATGGGGCCCAGGAGGCTTGGTTACTTGAGGGGCTATTCGCCATCCAACATTTGGTGCAATGGTTCCCGATCTGAGTTTCTCCTTCCGTTAGAGCCCTCAAAGGTTTTGGTGGGGGTAATTGGGTCTGTGTTGACTTGGCAGTCCTTTCAAAAGCAGTGACGTAGTAAAATATTTGGAGGCACAGGTGAAAAATTTGATTCTTTGAGGGATCTCCCAATATTTTGTAAGATATCTTGTATTACGTTAGTAGTAATTCAGTTGATGAATTTTGGCCCCCCAACCTCCATTTGGGGCTGGGAACCGATTCGAAATCATAGCCAACATCTCCTGCAGATATATCCCCTGTTTAAAATGCAGGCTAATCCTAATATGTATAGAAATAATTATATTTTGAAACTGACAAATGTTAAGGGGCAGCAACCATTAGTGGGGTTTGTAAATGAGTTCGATTTAATTCATTTTGGGGGGCTTTTTTCAGAGGTGTCAGAGTAGAGTTCATATGAGCTCCGGCAGCACTGCATCCCTGGTACTTGCTGACCCGAACTTTATTGATACAAACTGGGGTAACGAGCTGAAGTTTTTCTGTCAAGTGTATTGAGGCAGGCTGAATCATTTTCTGTTTATCCGTGCCCATCACATTTATACCTCAGTTATAAACCCATTTTCAAATGCTGAAGATGAAGTTCATAAATACATAAACCTATAGATCGAAACAAATTATGATTTGGCCACGAAACTTGTCTTGTGAACTAATCCAACGGTGTACTGAGTTCGATTCTCATGTCCCGTAAATATGAATGCATAATACCTGCTATGACTTGATAAATGTGGAACATGGACAAAACCAGATTAGAATTTCATCGAGAGCCATGGAAGGAGCAATGCTAGGATAACTCTAAGAGATAGGAAAAAATCAACACGGATTAGAGTGAGGACTAGAGTGAAGGATAATGCACAAATAATTAAGCAATAAACATGGCAAAGGTCAGCACAATCACTGTTGTTGTGTAAGAAGATAGGAAAGGCCTTTGTCACGCACTAGACTTGATGATTGGCTGATAATTGATATCTGTGTGTGTGTGTGTGAATGAAAGAATGCGTAACATTATGTGAACTCTATTCGAAATGACCTCCGGTTGTAACCCATAGAATCAGTCACTCGGCCTGAACAGCGTAAATAGAATAAACAATGTGGCTGCTGCAAGAATCGAACGTGCGACCGATGAGGTAGCCGCTTCAACGTAGCATTGCTCTTAATCATTGAGCTAAACAGCCTGATGGAACGGCGAAGCTCTAAATAACCGTTTACTCTCACTCTTCTCTTTCAGTTCATTTACTGGCCATCTCTACAGTTGTTTCTAACGCTGACAATTATATTAAGAAATGGATGTATAATCCGACAGAATATTTATGAATGCTTTATATCCTTTGAAACTCTGTTTGAAATGATCAGCCGTTATTACACAGATAATTAGATATTCCATTTCTTAACACACATGCACGCACACACAGAGACACACACACACACACCTAGACTGAAGGGAAAATCCGCACGTAGTCCTTACCGTCTACGGTTCTACTGCTGTGGCAAGTTCTACCAACAAATTTTGTCCGCGAAGCCATGGTTTATTCTTATAGATTCAAGATTTTGTGAATACGAAAACACCACGACTAATGCACTCTGGGCAATCCGTATAATTTTTTATCTGTAATATTTTGGCACAAGAGTTTTATTCACCAAAGTCAAAACTTAAAATTGCGCCCCGGTTGTATTCTGACGATTTCTTCAGTTTGGAGTGCACCTTAGGCGACTGCATAGTTTCGCTTAATGGACCTTGATACAGGCTCGAAATTGTATTTTGAGATCACAAAAGGAGGAATGCATCCTCCCGATAGTCATTTATGGAGCTGAAACATGGAACCTAACCAAGAGACAGACTCGCAAACTGAGAACCATGCAACGCACACATGAGAGAATCTACCTTACATGGAGAGATCACGAGTCAGCACAGTATATAAGGAAGAAAATGGGAACCAGAGACATCATAAAATTTATCAGAATGCTTTAATGGCAATGGGCAAAAATGACAGACAAACGATGGACATCCCGACTCACAACATGGATCCTCGGAGATCACATGCGAAGCCGAGGCCGACAGAATTCAAGATGGAGAGATGAACTAGACAAACTTAGAGAATACTGGCTCTGCGATGCCCACGATAGAGAAGTGTGGCGAATCTTGGGGAAAGTCTATGTCCAACGACGGACGTTAAAGGACTGATGATGATGATGATGATGATGATGATGATGATGATGATGATGATGATGATGATAAAACCCACATCTAATTTCTCAGTAGTAGAAGAGCTTGCTGTTTAAACGAAGTGTATTGCCATCTTTTGCAGTCAAAGGAGCCGTTGGTGCGTTTTGAGATTTTGGAATGGAAACGTTCGTTTTATCTTCGTTCTCCACGAATCTTTGATAAAGAATGGCAGTAAAAAAGTATTATCGCTTATAAATCAGCTTATAAATTCAGCTATTTCTGGGAAAGAACGCACGCATCTTTTGGGTTAGATGTGTACTGTGAGGAAAGGGAGCAATAAAGATGGGAATATTTTGATCAAAAAACATCCACATGCAAGCACAGTTGAATAACTACTGGCATATTTGTAGAAGGATATATATATATATATATATATATATATATATATATATACACACATAGGTATTTGCTCAGCGTGATACGACACAAGGTTACAAGTGTGGGAATGCATAAGCCAACTAAGCGGTTGAGGACCCTCAAGAGGCGACGGGGTCCCAAATCAAATTCTGTTTAAGGCCCCATAAAGTCTTGGGCTGGCCCTGTGGGGAACCTAATTAGTTTATTTCCTAAGCTAGTGTTTCTTAAAATATTTCAGGGCCATTCATCCTCAAGTCTTCATTACAAAATCTCATTCTCCCATGACTAAATATCCTTATGTTCCTGATCATTTTCATCTCATTGTCCTTTGTGTATAAATTTTATTCATTTAGTGTCATGAGCAAGAAGCATGGATCAACTCTTTTCTGAAGTGCTTATCTTATATTATTCATGTTTTTGGAACATCCTAAGAATATGCAAAGAAAACAGAGATTAACCAAAAAATAAACATATGAAATTACTAGTAAATCAAGACTTTCACCCTTCACCTTTCATTCACTGTTCATTCATCGTTCAAGTTTCATCCATCCCCAAAATGATTTCGACACCTTTGGTTGAATCATTCATTAGTTTGAGAAACAATGTCCCGTGCTTTACGACGCAAAGCCACAAGTGTAGGAAACCCAGAGAACTAGTATCTTAAGCTTTGATTAGGACGACAGAACGTCACAAGAGTGTGGCACCCATTGAATTTAGTTCCTAAACTTGAGTTAATACGGCACACGGCCACAAAGTCATGGCGTATAGGAATTATTAAGTTGACCAATGAAACCATTTGGATATACAACAGGGACCCTCGATGAGTATAAATAACTTGAGTAGACATTCCAGATCAGTCACAAAGAATATTAGCGCTTTTTTTCATAACAGCAAATTTTTGCCGTGGTGCCATGGACAGAAGAAAAAATCAGATATGTGCATAATTTAGATCGTTGAAAAGGGAATATCACGCTGTGTAAGGTTAACAAAAGAGCCATATGGCCCTAAGCAAGTCATTTAAGCAATTTTAAACATCGTTTTTTCCCAAATGAAACACCCATGTGGACTGACAGCTATGATGTTGTAGATATAATTACACATAGATCTGCTCTAAGATTTTAATCACTAATCACAGTCTTTTGGTACAGCTTTCCACAGAATCTCATTGAAATTCATTGAGAACTTTTCGAGACATCGTGTCGACAAAGATGAGACCTTTAGAGTTGTTATAGGCACGGATAGTTAGCTTAGTAATTATGCATACATCAGAAATATCACTTCTTCTTTTAAAACCTATTGCACACACCTCCACAATTCATGGAAATTCATTAAGAACTTTTTCGAGGTATTGTATGGACAGAGTAAGAAATTTTTAAGGTATTGTATGATGGTAATTGAGGAAGTAATTGGGCTCAGATTGACCTGAAAATTTGATCGCTTATTACCTTATCTATTTCATTGAGATTCACTGAGAACTTTTGGTAATAACGTGTGGTAAGACAGAGAACATTAGGAGATATTTTGAGGTTATGGATAGTTAAGTGGACAAAGAGGAGGTAATTGTGCTTGGATCCGCTCAAAAATCCCCAATAGCCTATTGCTCATCCTTCCACGAAATCTCATTGATATTCATTCGATTCTTTTGGAGAAACAGTTTGTTATGCTTCGGGATGCTTTTAAAGTGGAAACGAAAATACAATTGTAAACGTAGTGGAATGTCATTTGAAGACAACACATGATCTGGCCGACCATCAAGAAGCCGAAATGGCAGTAACTTTTGAAGAAAAAGTTCGCCATATGATCAATAAAGATTATCGTCGAACCATTGATTAGATATCTGAGGTGACTGGTTTGTCTCAGAGTTCATACCTGTGAATGTCTTCAGAAATTTTGAAAATGAAATGTGTTTTCATAAAATTTGTGCCTCATTTATTCATAGAAGATTTTTGAAATATTGTTTGAATGAGCGCTATGATTTGAAGGAACAAGTTTGAAATGTCTAACAGTTGTTTTTAACCATGGATGAATCTGGAATTCCACCTATTTCCGGGTGCTTCTTTGTGCACACACGCACACACATACATACATCTCTCTCTCTCTCTCTCTCTCTCTCTCTCTCTCTATATATATATATATATATATATATATATATATATATATATATATATATGAGCGCTTCGCCTAGTAAACGCCATTAACAAGTCTTGCTAACTATTCCTATTGTAGGAAAATTAAGACTTGTGACATTGCACCTGACTAAGCTTGACTACTTTTGCTTTATTTCTTTTATTTATCTCCCATAAAATAGTTTTGAGTTGGGGGTTAAATTTGCAATGTAAGTTTATGCTAAATTGGTTCTTTAGTTTTTGCATTCATGCTTCTTTTTAAAGACTCAATTTTTTTTAGTGATCAATTCCCAACAAAAGGCAACAGAAGTAAATTATCCATTCATGACACCTTTCCTCATTTTTTTTATTTGATCACCTCCAATACGGCATGCTGCCTAAAGACGTTGGTCACGTGACGATTTCTATGGGATGAGTGATCAGACCTGTCTCTCTATCTTTTTTTCTACTCACTCTGTTTACCATTCTTTATTAGTTTTGTCTCCTGGCAGTCTTCCCCCTTATTTCCCTTTTGTTTCAAATCTCTCTCTCTCTCTCTCTCTCTCTGGCCCTTTCACCTTTTCTCTCTTTCCATTACCCCTTCTTCTTTCATTGTTGCCTCCCTGTTTTATACTTCTCCCTCCCTTCCGCTCTCTCTCTCTCTCTCTCTCTTCACGCTCTTGCATTCAGTCACTCACTCTCCAACCCTCTTCCTGTCCTGTTGAGATTGAAATCTCTCTTCGACCTCCTCGTGTTTCGCGCCAAAGGTTCTTTCCAGTGCAAACAGGATAAGACCGCTACTAATGAGCCAATCATGAAAATGAACGACAGATAACGACAGGGGAGGTAACTGCGTCGGTTGTCAATGACATAATCTACACTGTCCTAAGTAAAGCCCCTCTCTCCACCTTTATTCACACACACACACACACGCACACATGCATACACACACGCACACACACGCACACACACACACGCACAAACACACACACACACACACACACACACACACATATATATATATATATATGTTTAGAGAGAGAGAGATGTCTAAGATGGCGAAGTAGTGTTCGTCTACGCTCTGCGAATGGTATCAACTTCACCGATAACGATTTATTGCTACATCATCTTCGTAATTATTAATCTCCTTTATCTTCTTTTTTTAAATGATTAGTAGTATCACCAGTAGCAATAGCAGTGGTGAGGTAGCTATAGGGTTGCCAAATTAGCCATATTCCAGCTGTTTGGGTTTTTTCTCATTCAGCCAGAAGAGATCTGCAATACTCGAAAATCTGTCTGTGTGGATCATTATTTGAAAAAATATTTTAAAACATTTTCCTTGAGATGTATGTATATGAATTGTGTAATATTGTATAGAAACTTATTTGAAATGATCTCCCGTCATTACACGGTTAATACATCACTCAACCTAGACAACGTAAAGAGAATAAACAATTAAAGAAAATGGGGCTGCTACTGCTGCTGCGATCGAACCTGCTACTGTTTAGGTTATTCATATATATATATATATATATATATATATATATATATATATACTTTCAACTCTGGAAAGGAGCACTTTGGTAGATAGGGAATTGTGCGTAAGTAAAATATATCGCCTAATTCGATCCTGCTGACCGTTCAAAACGTCTGCCTCTGGGTCAGTAACGAAGGTTCCGTCCTTACTTCGTAGTACTGGAAGGGATATTGGATAGTCTATAGCCACACTGAAGACTTGTAATGCAACGAAACAGCTCTCTATGGATGACACAATTACTAATATATATATATATATATATATATATATATATATATATATATATATATATATATGTGTGTGTGTGTGTGTGTGTGTGTTTGTGTTTGTGTGTGTGTGTATGTACGGGATGCCATATGACATAATATAATACAATGCAATATTCGATGTATGATGGGTTTGCGAAGCGAATCCTCATTCTACTATTTACAAATTTTAGCAACAAACTTAGCTCATAATGGAAAATTTCCGTCAAATTTATCCATTTTTAAAGCCAGGTTTAGCAATAAATGACAAACTTTACTTGGCAACACAGGGGTAGTCATAGTACAATTGGTTTGAACGCCTTGCTGAAATGACGGAGAGCAATTCTCAGCAATGAATCTCCTTTACATTCATGTTACATACTGTGTGGAACGATGTTTCATAGAAATGCATCCGTGGCTTTCGGAGCCTTTGTATGATGGTTAAACACCCACAGGAAATTTTGTACGTCATTGATAATCTTTGGTTAGACGAACGTACATCTCTGGTGCTATTTCATCTCTGAGATGTATGGTATTTTTGGTTTTATCATACACGTATATATGTTATACTGAAAGTGGAAAAAATTTACTATTTTTGTTAATAAAAGGTTGATTTGATTGCATAAACCTTTGAGAGTAAAAAATAGTTCTTATCTCTGTTGTGATTTTTTTTTTATCAACTGAAAATTGCATATTTATTCAGTTTTTGTTGAAAAAAAAAAGTTCAAACTTTGCCAATTAGGCAACACAATGACTGTTAACTTTTGTTAGAATCCTCTTCGTAATTTGCTTATCATTTTAGGAAGTTGCTCTGCGTCGACCTCTCTTCTCTCCCCTCTCTCTTTTTCTCTCTCTATATCTCTTTCGATCCTTGCCCCCCCCCTGCCCACGTGACGTTCATGTCTTACTGTGAACGCGTCTCGTAAAGAACTGACCTTTGAGATGTGGAAGGACAGATGTGCTTTACACGAGAGGCAAAGGGAAGTGACACCTCGCTGAAAAGACGCGCATAGCATGAACTCTTCCCTCTGACCCCCGAACATTTTTTTTTTTTTTTTGGCAAAGGAAGAGGGAATTGCATTCGAAGAGGATATATCGTCACCTACCCGTCCCCGCCCGACACCGGCATGAATTGATGTACACGCGCACGTATACGTATAACAGCTGAAAAACACCAAAACAATCCTGCATACACATACGTTCATAGATTCACTTACACTTGAGTACCCTCGTCTTACTTGTTTAGCATGCATGATGACTTTCAAGGTAGACGATGGGTGCAGCTACACTATTTCCTGGATGGTTAGGTAATTTTTGGAAATTGTTTTACCAAAGTACTGAATAATGAGCGATTTATTGCTGCACTGGAAATTGACCGAAACAGAAATGAGGACGACGTTTTGCCTCTTTTACTTGACTTTTCCCCTTCAGATCATATTGCGAAATATTTCGGAACAATAAGGGCTTTCATAATCAGGCAACTGCAAAAGGAGTCTTCAGAAAGCTCATTGGTCATAGCAGGTAGTCGGTAAATCGGTATTCCAACGACTGCTTCATATCCAAATCTCGTCTTGTTTATCTGTTGACCATATCTGCTCTATTTATACTTCTCGAATGAGGACTATTATATTATAATGAAATGGATATTCAATCCGACGGAATGATTAGGGATATGTTATTCTATTGGGATCTCTATGCGAACGGACAACCCGTTTTTACTCAGTGAATATGTCGATTGGTATAAACAGCGTAAATTGATAAACAATTTGTGAAATGGGCTGCTGTAGGAATCAAACCTGCGTTCACCAAATGGCCATTTTAACACCAACGGAAGTTGAACAACTGCTTTACACCCAAATCTAAATAGAGCTGATATGGTCAGACGATAGAGATGAGATTCATATATATATATTTATGCAATGCTCTTCGATAGGAATTGAGCACTTTAGTGGATGAGGGATTTCTGTGTAATTTAGATATATCGCTTAAATTCAGCTTTACTGCCTGTCTTATTCCATACTCCAGAGGTAGGATATCGGTTTTCAATTCTGCCTCGTGGTACTGGATGGGATGATGGAAAGTCTATAGCCACACTGAAGAGATGTAATACATCGAAACAGCTGTCTGTCGATGACACAATAACATATATATATATATATATATTATTTCAGAGTGAGATGTGAGAATTGACGAACGTTATTTCTGATCGAACACTTTCAACTCATCGTACAGTCATAATAAAGATGTGAGGCGCTCGATCTTAATTAACACATGGTCAAATCTTAAATCAGTTTGAACCTGATTTTCGTTCTCTGGTGACAAAACAAGAAAAACCAATGAAAAACCTATAATAGCATTCTTTGTCAATCAAATTTGCATGAATGAAGGACTGCTGACCAATTATACTTTATGTATATATACATCATGAATAATATATATATATATGTATACATACATATATCTATATAACTTTCATTTCATATATATATATATATATATGTATATATATATATATATGTACATATATATATATATATATATATATATATATATATATATATATATATATATATATATATATATATATATATATCAAATAACGATGGGAACATTTTCTAATAATTCATTTAAGTGACTAGTTTCAACTACCGTTGTCATCAAAGTTTTGTATTAGGATGAAATATTTTCTTCCAATTCACATAATTGTGTGATGAGATCAAATATTGTGAGATTGGCTACCAAAATATTTTAATGGTTTTAAGAAAACGTAACAACGAAAATATATCATCAAATATTTCGGTGTCCGTTTGATGTTATCGCTCGATTATATGAATCGGAAGAAAACGCTTCATTTAATTTTTTTAAAAATGGCAACAACGGTAGTTGAACAAGTCAATGGAATAGATTATTTCAATAATATTTACCATTATTATCTAATAAATAAATATATATATATATATATATATATATATATATATATATATATATATATATATATATATATATATATATATATATATATGTATCACATATATATTCCTACACTTATAATACATATTTATATATAGATGGATAGATACCTAATTTCTTTATAAATAGATATATAATTATTTTTGCTAATGAATACATAATCTTCCTTGCATATCACGAAGAAAATGAAGTATATAATACATACATACATACATATATACATGCATATATATATATATATGTATATATATGTGTGTTTTATATGTATATAATTACCAATGAATATATGCCTTTTCTTATATATATATATATATATATATATATATATATATATATATATATATATATATATATATATATATATATAATCATATGTATGTATATATATATATATATATATATGAACATATTTATGTATATATAAACATGGTTCCTTTCAGTATACACACTTATATATATATATATATATATATATCCTGACCTTTGACATGTAAGGTCATTTATCATGATAATGGATCTATACAAATATCTACCTCTGGCTCGTATGTTCCAAGCAATAAGTGGCCACTCGTAGCAAGCGACATTTCCAAATGGACTGTGTAAACACGGCGTAAGGAATCAAGGCTAATCTGCTGCATGACACTCTTTTCGCCCCATCACTTATTGTCATCAATCTTATTAGAAAAGTCCTGACGAAAAAAAAAAAATGTTTGATCCGCCCCCCTCCTATTTTTTTTCTTTTTTTTTTGGTTAACGATAATATTTTGGGGAATGTTGAAACATTATAAATGGTGTTAGGATACAAATGATGGGTTATCTATCAACTATGTGTAAAGGCTTATTCATGTGTTCTTATTTATTCACAACACGTGTGGATGGCAAATTTCACTTGTGCCACTGATAGATACAAAAACTCTATGTAAGAATCAGTCTCAAATGCTTGAAAAATTGCTTTCGACTTATCCTTGACAACATTCTAAAATACTGTACTGTTATATCAATTCAGTGAAAGCTTCTAGGTTGATGCAAAAGACATTTTCGCAGAATCCTTATTCATATAAATTCATAGCATTAATATCAAATCGAGAAATCATTATACCCGGTTTTCTATTATGTTCCACCACCTTCCAGCTAAAATGTGTATTCTACGACATAAGATCAATTCCAATTTTGATCCGATTGATTCTCCTCGAAATATTTCGATGTCTTCAATTTGTTTGAACTGCAGACCTTTCCAAGAGTGTTACATGAAGCGAGACAAGTCATAGTCCGAAGGTTACAGATATAAAAAATACTCTGCGTGGGGGAGAATTTCCTATCGTAATTCCGGGATTGTTTGCTGCGTCACATTTGCAATATGAGGACGTCGTCTTGCATCAAAATCGCTGGTCAATTTTGTTGCCTAGAAATCGGTTTGTTCTATACCAACGTGTCTTTCAAACGTTTTGCCAGATTTTTTGCGTGTTTGTGTTCAAAGGTTCTTTCAATTAATCAATTTCCAAGTTTTCCGATCGACCTTAATTTCAAACAAAGGAGTAAAATGGGATCATCTAAAAATGAGAGCTTTCAGTGACCACTCTTCACTCTAATCTTCAATATTCATTCAAAAAATGAATGTGAATCCTGATAGATGCAATCCAAGTCATCAATTTAGCATAAATTCGCATTGCATATCCCCCCCCCGAAATAGAGAGACATAACAGACATAATAAAGAGTAAATATTCAAATTTTCAGCCCTCTAGCTCTATTGGTGCAGTGCGATACGTACATTCATGCATACATACATAGCTAGTTGGGGCCAACTTGAAAACTGAAGAAACTCTCGTTGACAGTTTTTGTGACAGTTTTGGTTGACAGTTTCTGAAAAAAAAGTAACAATTCATTAGGTTAGTGAGAAACAGGAACTTTGACCGAACAATCGAGAAAAAAAAAAGACCCAGAAGTAATAGAAAGAAAACCTCTCCATCACAGTTAATAATTGAACAACCGCAGCATCAAAATTTGAAGGCATGTAAAAGAAAAAACTCCATGGAGGAATAGATGTGGTCAGAAAAAATTCTACCTCTGACATCACTGGCACTTTCTACTGGAAAACGTCAAAAATAGAGTGAAAAACATCAAGAAACATCTATATTCTGAAAAAAACCGAGATGTTATTAATGAAGCAGTCAAAATAATTTTTTAAAATAGATAAAAGAGGTCTAGTGGAGTACTGATGCCAAATTTCAAAACAGACGAAACGGTATGGCTAGGAGTACTGGGACACGCTAAACAAATAGATAAACAAACACACACACTTATGTATTTTGAAAAGGACAGAACCTTCCACCACCTTTGATGGCTACCGTTGTTCAGTAGAAAAATGAAAATGGAAGAAGAAAAACGAATCGAAGAAACAAAGACGAGAAATAGATCTACTTACATACAAAGGTTCCATCATCAAATTGTGCCCTATATCCCTAGGATCTCTTCATTCCTTCAATGTCGTTGTGCTGAAACATTCTCCTGTATTTAGTCAATCATCATACTGACAAGCTGGGTATATTCAGCTAGGCAACGCCAAATAGCAGACATATTTTTGCTAAAGAGGCAATTCATCGTTCTACGAGAAAGACAGTAACCCTGATAAAAGAATAGATCGATAGACTGATTTTGACCCATCAACTGTGGATGACGGAATATATATATATATATATATATATATATATATATATATATATATATATATATATATATATATATATATATATATATATATATATATATATATGAAAGGTAGGTGTTTGATCACCATTGCTGGGGTGCCATGTTGATATGACTGTTTTGTTTTTAAAATGCCCGAAACTGTTACAAGGTAAACAACTGGTGGCCCTGGGAAGAGAAAATTTACACATTGTACTGTAATAACAAAGTATATGCAAAACGGGGGAAAAACACTGAAGAAATGCATAAATTGCATCGGGAAATAAGAAACTGCAGTGACACAAAGAAAAGAATTTTGAAAAAGTTTCTCTAACCCTAGCCCTAAACCTATATATATATTGATGACGGGGAGTACCATAGCAAGAAAGCGGTCCTATTTTTTAGTTCATCAAAAACACTGCTATGGTAAAACAGCTGACAATCTCCATAATTAAGAATAATATTACAAAAATAAATAAAACTAAATTATGTACAACAAGAATCCTAAAAAGATAAAAGAAACAGTTATCAGACAACACGTTGGAATAACACAAATCAGATTAAACGTGGCTTGCATGACACACGGTCATAGATACTTAGGGATGATATATAAAAATTGACAGCAGAATTTGTTCTCTCTCAGCAATACAATATGAAAAGTTCATGTGTGTGAGTATGTGTGTGTGTGATTATCATTAATTCAATTAAGGAATTATATTTTTGCTCGGCACCGAAGTTACTCAATGGCAAATCGGGCAAAAAATAAACAAATAAATAAGTGCACCCTTCGGATTCCCGTCTTGCTAAGGATTTCGTTAGCTCAGTTGATGAAAGCAGAGCCGTGTATAGGCTGCTTCCTTGTGGATGCAGGTTCGGTCCCCGTATGAGGTTCATTTATTTATACGAGCTGGCGCAGTTCGATTTGCCGCTGAGTAACTTCGGTGCCAGGCAAAAATATACTTCCAACAAAATTGTCTTCATAATTATCGCATTCAGTCAGATATAAATAGTCCATCTACGGATACTTTCTCTCTCTCTCTCTCTCTATCTATCTATCTATCTATCTATCTATATCTATATCTATATATATATATATATATATATATATATATATATATATATATATATATATACATTCACATCATTTCTGTGGCCTTTAATCTTAACTCTCAGAGAGTTAAATGAGCAGAATGGGTAGGGAATAAAAATTAGACCTCGGTGCAATTTAGACTCGTATCATTTACCCCTGGACCAGAGAGCCTTTCTTTCTGTGACACCAACTGGGCTAGTTTCTCTACATGAAATTTTACTGGTATGCACCGCTTGAATAAGCCATTTTTTCTGCTAAGCAGTCATCTTGTTTGTTTAAATACAGTTGTAGTATTAGATGTATAATCTTCGAATCTCTTAGATTGTGCATCGTCAATAATTATCAATTTTTGCGCAGACTTGCATATTATTGTGATACTCCAGTATATGTTGGAGGCAGGAGTTGACTTTGTTTTGCAACAATAACAACAACAACAATCCCCACCCAATTCAGGGGAAAAAACTCTTCACTGTTTGTTTGTCCAGTTGCATTAAACCAAGTCAATATATAACATTAACATTTCCCTATTGTGATTTGAAATTACGACCAAGAGAGCGTTAGGTGGCTCTCTCCTCGACTGAACCAAACTCACAAGTCTTACATATGTACGGATTTATCTATTATATATACAATACCAAAGTTACAGTAATCATCATGAGTCGTAATAAAAGAGGGTATGGGGTTTGACCCTCCATTAGCCAGGCTTGTTCCTGTCGTTTTTTGTTGTTTTTTTTATCGAAACAGTAAGTCAATATACAACCGTTTAGTAAGCAGCTGGAATCTGTAAATAAAGAAAAAAGGTCTCCAGCGATCGAAACTGCGTGTCAAATGATCATAGAGTAAGGATCTGAGAGCTGTGAAAAACTAGTGAAAGAATAAAGATAATCACCCTGTTGCACCAAAGAAGTCAACACATTCCAAAAGGATAATGTCTATTACCTTAGGTGTAAAGAAACGAACGAGAGCTGCGATATGAACCAACAGGAAAAAAAAGTTATATGAAAGAAAGACTAGTCGAAAAATTACTGACGATAGACGAGGCTTCATCAATGAAATCCGTACACTGTATCTGCCTGTGTTTTTAACTGAGATGTACGCAGTTGAGTACGCATACATTCGTGGACGTGTGCGTCCGCGTGCGGTAATCGTACCCCGTTTGTATGTTGAGAAATCATTGCTCACCAGTTTGAAAAAAGAAAAAAAAAGATAAAACTGTAGTCTGACTCTGCGTATCATGGTAGATATCTGTCAGGTTTCTTGTTAGAACGTGCTTATTAAGAAAGGAATTTTAATAACTTGTCACTACGAGCCTTGTCGTGTGGGCTGCCCTCAATCGGTTTGGCCCTCGTAAAGAAGGGGAAAAAATCTCGTTAGGGACCGAAACAAATAGTAGATACTATTACTTGCATATTTTGCTATTATTTACACGCACGCACTTTGGTAGAGTCTGTGAAGAGGAAGAGAGGGCGACGTGTGTGTATGAGAGAGAGAGAGGGAGAGAGAGAGAGAGAGAGAAAAAGAGAGAGAGAGGGGGGGAGAGTGAAGAGAGAGGGAGAGAGGAAGAGAGAGGGAGAGAGCGGGAGCTAGGGTTTGGAATCGGATAAGGGTGGGGAGTTGAGTGGGTGGAAAGTGGTTGACGAGGTGTGGAATTAGAAGGATGATAGGTCGGGAAAGGAAAGAGAAAATGAAGGAAAAAAGAGAAGAAGGAAGGAAAAACGAATACCGGACAAACGATTGAATTAATAAAGACTGTAGAGAAGAAAGAAAGAGAGCATGAATGAAAGGAGGAAAGAAAGAAAGCATGAATGAAAGAAAGGAAGGAAGAAAGCATGGATGAAGGAAAGGAACGAAGAATGAAAAAAAAGAAGGGAGAAAGAAAGCATATATGAAAGAGAGAAAACATGAATGAAAGCATAGATGGAAGAAAAAATATGAAAGAAAGGAAGAAAGTACGAAAGAAAGAAAGAAAGAAAAAGGGAATGAGAGAAAAGTTACAAAAAGTAAGACTATAATAAAAGTAGATATTAATGAACTGAGATAGATAGATAGATAGATAGATAGAAGGACAAAGGAAGGAAGGAAAAGAGAAAACAAGCCACAAAAAGGCGAGAATAGACTTTGAAAAATGAAATGGATAGAAAGAAAGAAAGATTTTCAAAGGGGAAGAATGAAAGAAAAAAGAAACACAAACATTGAATAAGAAATAGAAAGAAACCAAGAACTGACGGATGAAGGAAGACAAGGGATTAAATCAGTTAGGAAAATAAGGAAAAGAGATAGGAATGAAGAAATGAATGAGTAGAGAATAAAAGAAAGAGAAAGAAAAGAATGAAACATTGGAAGAATAACTAATTCATGGAAGAAAGTCGAAAGAAAAAAAAGGAAGCGAAAACGTGGAAGCGATAAAAATGCGAGGAAAAGAAAATCTTTGAAGGAAGGAAAACAAAAATTAACAAAGAAGAAGAAAGAGTAATAAGAATTGGAATAAGTAAAAGGGTTTGAAGAATAGATTTGGATAAAGAATATCGAGGTTGGCAAGCTTTCGGTAGAGGCAGCTCAAACTCCAAGAACAAAAAAATTCTCTCAGTCCTCAAAAGAAGGGTCAACCAATGCATTTCCGAGATAGTCACTTACGGAGCTGCAACATGGAACCCAACCAAAAGATAGACCCTCAAACTGAGAGTCATACAACGCACAGAGGAGAGAATCATGCCCAACATCTAATGGAGAAATCTCAAGACAGCACAGAGTATTAGAGAAAAAAAGGAGGTTCTTCACGTTGCATGAGTGTCAGACAACTGCTACGACATCACGACTGGATCCCCAGAGATCACATGCGAAACTGTGGTCGGCAGAAAATGAGATGGCGTGACGAACGAGATGAATTCAGAAATAACTAGCGCCGTGACGTCCACGATAAAGAGGTCTGGCAAATCTTGGCGAAAGGCTGATGATGAATGGAACATGGTTAGGAATAGCGGTACACTGGCAATTCTAGAATAAATGAAATAAAGAGAAGTTAATAAGACGGAAGGAACAACAAGGAAGGAAACTTTCAATTGTGGATTCTAAGTATGAATAAAGAGATAGGTGGAAAAAAATAATAAACGAAGATGAAGAAAGATTAATGAAAGAAAAAGGAAGCGGGAACATGAGAAGTTGAAATCGGAAACTTCGGAAGCAGAGTTGCCAATTTATATGTGACTTTTCAATTTTTTTATTCTGGAGTTCACTCTCAAATTCGAAATTTTAAAAAAAAGAAAGCATCTCTATTGGTAACACTGGACTTTGAAATGCAAAAAGAATTTTTAAACAATCTAAATATTGTCAACATTGGACTCACAGATTCTAAAAAACTAAACGAATAACAAACAAAAAAAAACATCCAAATTGGTAACCCTGTTCGAAAGAAAGGAAAGAAGAAAGGAAGGAAGAAAGAAACAAAGAGAGAAACAAAGAGACAAAGAAAGATAGAAAACTTTGGAATGAAGAATGAAAGAAAAAGGAAGAAAGGAAGGAAGGAAAAAAGATTTTTAAAAAAGGAACAAAAAAATAAGAAGTAAGGAAGAAAGATAGTAGAAAAGGGTGAAGAAGAAACGAGGAAGATGGAAGTAAAATGAAAAGATGGAGAATGAAAGAACAGAACGAAAGAAAGAAGATAAAGTGAATCAGAGAAAAATACAAAAAAAAAAGAAAAGAAAGAAAGATGGCATCTTTGAAAATGAAGACGAAAAAGTTGAAGGAAACAATGTCAATTAAATTTTTAAATGTCATCTTTTTTTTTTCCTCCTGGAAATTCTTCCCCCACGTGAGTATTTACGAATATCTGTACGCCTGGCTACGCTAATCTGTTCCTGAATGTGTATCAACACGAACGCGTTCGCGTAGGTCCATATAGTATGGTCTCCTCCGCCAAACTCATTATAAGCTTCTATGAAAGTGCTTGCATATCACGCTCTCTCTCTTTCTCTCTCTCTCTCTCTCTCTCTCTCTCTCTCTCTCTCTCTCTCACACACACACACACACACATATATACTCTTATACACACATATTTATAGTTATAAAGAGATTTATGTAGGAACTATAAGTGCGCTCTTATTACTCCTACCTTGTTAAGGGTGTCGTCAGCTCAGTTGGTAAGAGCAGATTACCTCTTTAGAGATGAAGACGATGACAGATGGCTTGCTCCCTGTCAAGGTTGACAATGGGTATTACAGCTTTTTGCTATTGCTACTGCCTGGACAGGCAAGGAAACTGGTCTTACACAAGCGCTTACTTGACAGCCTTACCCATTGCAGAATGTCAGCAAGGAGAAACTTTGTGCCAAGATATTTGTCGATTGGACAGATCTCAGGAATGTGGATTCATACCTTTCTCAACAGTGTTAGCGCCAAGTACAAGCAACCGCAGCCGAAGTTCGAAGTCAGCCTGCCGGCTCCATGTTTTGTTACGCTACCCAGCAAGTCCAAAAATATTTCCTATTATAAAAATGTCAAGTCTGGTACTGAGTAATCTGGTGAAGGGAGTCGTCATTTAGAAGGGTACACAGACACTATATATACACACACACACACACACATATATATATATATATATATATATATATATATATATATATATATATATATATGTGTGTGTGTGTGTATATATGTATTATAATAATAATCAAATAATTGAGCATATATATATATATATATATATATATATATATATATATATATATATATACAGAAAGTAAATGTTCAAAATCTCTGTATGATACTTATCTTCCTCAATGAAATTCATATTGACTTGTAGATAGATAAATTTGATATTTACTGAATTCTTTCGTGAATAACACAATTCTTGTATAATACAAACATTATATTTTGAGCTGAAAGTAAGTATGAAATTGTATCCTATTCTATAACGCAGATACTTGATTAGAGACTACAGTTGGATTGTCCTGTGCTTCGATGTCCCAGATTTGTGTACTGCAATACTGCTGTCATGCAATAAGTTCCAACAATTTTTATGTTGTGTACTATTACAATGGTAATCATATTAATTACACCAAAGAAAATAATATAAGAAAAAATAAAAACAAGGGTCTCTATCTTTGAGCACCTTGTGCACTCAATTTGAAGCCATTGTTTTTAAATTTTGTTATTTTTTCGATTCAATTCAATTACTCTATTTTATTTCATTTATTTCTAGGGATATTTGCGTTGCATGTGTCTCAAAGGGAGGAAATAGATAGTGTGGTACTAAAAAAAAAATGACGGTTAATCCTTTCAACTCTGCATCTCCAGATACGCCGTGCCTGGATTCCCAAAGAGAAAAGCTCAAATTAAAAAGAGGTTTCGTTCACTGACTTGTGGGATTTTTTTTGTGAAATTCATTTCATTTTTACAGTTGGTTTGTTGCATAAGTCAACTATATTTCTTCTAAAAGGCTCATTTTTGGTACCATAAAAGAAACGATTCCGTGCACATTCGAGTATCGCACGATTTCCAGTTTTGGCTCAAATTTGGATACAAAATGTTTTGACCATCGCCCTGTGGCAGGTGACCATTAGCACTGAACTATATGTACCAATGTTCACATATGCTCGTATGAGTCATCTGCTCATATCTTATCGCTCGTAGCCAGGCCAGCCAGTGTGTCCAGGGTAGGATGGGGGGGGGGAGCTCTAGCTTGCGTTATGGAGCCTAGTGTAAGTATCGGTCTCCTTCTTTAGAGATTGATGGGATCGTCGTCTGAAGCCCCCCCCCCCTACATGATTCCCAGCTGCCCACGACATCTCGTATATTCAGACATTCGCCCATCCAGGTACCTGAGAGGCTCGACCTTGTTGATTATACGGATACCGATGTATCTAATAAGATTTGGCCATAACTTTAAAAAGAGAGAGAGAGAGAGAGGAAGAAAGAGAGTGTGTGTGTGTCTCAGGGTGAAGACCTAAGGCCAAAAGAAAGAAATTGGGCAAATGTGAGAGAAAGGAGAGGAGAGAAAGAGAGAGAGAGAGAGAAAGAGAGAGAAGAGATAGAAAGAGAGAGAGAGAAAAAGAGAGAAAGAGAGTGTGCATGTGTGTGTATGTGTGTGTGTCTTCGGACGAAGACGAGGCTAAAAGAAAGAAATTGAGCAAATGTGAGAGAAAGGGAGAGTGAGAGAGAGAGAGAGTGTGTGTGTGTGTGCTTTTGTGTTCCTTCGTGTGAAGAGGTGAGTGAGAGAGAGACAGAGAGAGTGAGAGAGAGAGAAGAATACGGTTGAGAGAGAATCGCTGGCATGATTAATGGGAAAGAGTGAGGGGCTGACGGCCGTACGGAGATGAGATGTCGGATTTTTTTCACAGAGTTAAAAACGGAGAGACAAGAAATAAAAGAGGTTGAAAAAATAGAAAAACCCAGATAAGCCAAAGATAAGAGTAACGAAGAACCTCGGAAACATACACGCGGACGACGAGAAGAAAAAATAATCTCGTAAAAACCATTCTACCCGACAATATCAGAAAGGGGAGAAAAAGGGGAGAAAAGTAATCCCGATGAACATATCCACACGTTACCAATACTTGATTCTCTAACTGGGAAATATTGTTAATGCTTCAGCTTGTAAGTGCGTAATGATAACGATAGGCAAGAAATATCAAAGTTGATGTGAACGATTGAAATGCTGATCATATGCATCGTATTATACAGCTTTAAAATCAGATATCAACAGGAATATTTTTTCTAAATCACTTTCGCTCATCAGCTCAGCAAGTAAACTTTTAAAGAGTTGTAGACCCAACGAATTATTTCGAAATCTCCAGTCTTGTCAACAAAAGATAGACACAGTCAATTCAGTAATAGTTATCAAGCTTGTGACATTGGCCATTACTACCCTAATGAGTCCAATCCCCAATTAATGCCCCGATACTAAGTTAAACTTAGTGAATGTCAAATATACTTTGCTTCACGATGCTCAGCTTAGTTTGATGCAAAGCTACAGTAGTGCATTACCAAGGAAAGATTTCCCTCATTAAAGTAGTAATAGCCAGCATCACAAGCTTGTTAACCATTACTATAATGATCGTGAAACTAGGGAGTGACCGAAATAAATGAAATGTTCGGGAATTTCACAAAATCCCCAAAGATTTCACGAAATACATACATACGTATATCAATGCTAATCTCAGCTCGACTACCTATCGATTGAAGGTTCGATTCCTGCGGGAGCCCATTTCTTTAATTGTTTATTCTATTTATGCTGTCAAGGCCAAGTGACAAATCCATCGGGAGTCCGTTCCAAATGACATATTTCATTTATGATTATTCTGTCGGATTAATGTTTTATATTCTGAATAGTATAACTACCCGTGTAGAGAAACAATTGAGCTGATATGGACAGTGAATGAACAAGATGAGATTTGGACGTATAACAGTTATTTGGACTTTCGACTTGCCAGCAGTAACTGGCATTTCCCGGAAAAGAGATTCATGGTATAAGTACACATGAAATTAAATGACATCATAGAGAGATTTTCAAAAATTATAAAACGCTACTTAAAAAGACTGTCTATTATAAATAGAATTACGAATAGATTGAAGGTAATATAATGAAGTACTATTCGGATAAAGCCCAAAGGATTACTTGAGTTATTTTATTGCTGACCGAGATCTTTCACAGTCGCCTGCCAAATTTGTTGTATGTCTTTAATAATGACCAGACCCTATCGGTTCGTGTGTTTGAAAAAGAGGAAGAAAAAGGGTGATAGTTAACCACAGCTTCAGTTGTCGAATTCGAACAGGATAAAAGAAAGCACATGATTTATCAACGGTTGTATTGCTACTACCTAATAGTGTCTAAGATTTACTGTGAATACTCAGAAAATCATCCCTAAAATTATTCGGAAATAATTTTATTGTAAGGAATGTTTTGCCAATCCTGAGAAGAGTGAGTGACGAAAATCTTAGTATAAAGATTAACCCTCTCTGAGCCGAATAAAGAATGTCTACTGGTGATCTCGAATGACCACCAAGATTAGCCCATAAGGGAAGTTCATTTTTATGGATTCTCCAAGCCAAATATCTGTTCAATGTGTTTCACGCAGAGGCACGGACGAACAAACCAAGTAACAAAAGGCTCACACACACACACACACACACACACACACACACATATATATATATATATATACATATATATATAGAGAGAGAGAGGGGGGATGTTAGAGTGCATGTAGTTATGTTAAGAGTACATTGAAAATCGTAATCTCCTGATTCGAATTTCTTGGTGTAGATAGATAGATAGATAGATAGATGTGCGTGGGTAGATATTTGTATGTGTGAGTACTCGGATGTCTATGTGAGGATGTGTATCAATATTCGCGTACGCATCTGTGGTGGTAAGTATATATCTCGCCCTTTTCCCGACTTTTAACCTTCCTTTGTCCATTGTTGACTCTCTGTCTTTTTCTGTCTCTCTCTATTCAACCATCTGACCCCTCCTTCTTTCCATCTCTCATATCCTGAAAACCAGTAAAAAGAAACAAAACGTGAAGAAAAAAGGTAATAATTTCAAGAGAATAGTCACAGGAATCATATCAAATTTACAAGTTCACAATGACAGATTTGCTTTTCAAGAGATTCCATGTGAAATCTAACAAGACCAGTGTCAAAGACCTACCGCGATAGATCAACATGAAGATAATGTCTGAAAATAGATGAATGCGTATGGACAGAGGGGAAGAACGGGTTTCAGGATTGGCGGTGCTGAAGTAGCAAACTTCACCGCCATAACAATTACTATCAGTCTTATCCTTACAGATATTACGATATTCGTATCCCAGGTTTTGTTTTTATGTCCTCGGCATTATTTCTATTCTCACAGTGCATCATGATGCAACATTGAATAGCCGTAGCCATTGGAGGTGGCGAGAGGTTCAATCCATTTTTAAATGTGCATGTATTTTTTGGGTGCTCCAGCGCTCCTGGTCATACCGTTTTGTCTACAGATTAGAAAACACCTCTTCAGAAAATGAATTTTTCCGTATTGTCTGTAGTTCCGAGAAGGCTCATTGACATTCGACTGGTTTTGTTGTAACGTAGCTACCACTGGAATACTCTGTTAACTACCCTCATTGGAAAATCCTTGTCTGGCAAGGTGAAGATATTTATCTAGCTTTTCTTTTTTTTTCCAGATTTTCACTTTGGTCTGCTGGAACAGTGAATCCACTATTTAACACGTTCTGCTCCTCTTCTTCACTATCACTAAATCTGCTTTCCAAGTCTGGATTGAGTGATTCATTTGGATCTTTAAGTCCAAAAGGATTGTATGTTTTCCATTCTCTAGGCTAGATCCTTCTCTGTGCGTATATCATAAGTCCCTATCAGTGGTTTCGAAACTTAGGAAACTCAAAGACCCCCTCAATAAAGAAAATATTCTGGCGAACCCTTTTTTTTAGCAATTAGTTATTCGACTGTAATTAATGAACTAGAATAATAAACAATTTTCGATCTTTAAAAATCATGTGTATCCTAAATAAGCCACGTTTGTTAGAATAGTAATTGATATGGTGCTGATCTGTGTAATATTATTTTGTTTTTAGGTGTGCGATGGATGATATTGACTCTGTCACAAGTTTCAGGTGTCAGGTTCAGGTGTCAGATTCAGAGTGAATACTGCTGCAGACCCTGAGCGTTATTTGTTGGACCCAAGGGATCGATGGACCCCAGTTTTGAAACCTCTGGTCAACATAGACAAAACGTTTTTTTGTTTCTATTATTCTCGTCTTAATCACGTCTTTTTTTCTGACTTCGACTAACTTGAAAATTTATTCTCTTCCTTTATTTTTTGTTCTTTCTTTCACACTTCTCTTTCTTTTCTTTTTTCATATCACTTTTTTTTGCTCTTGATCACATATCATTTATTCTTTCTTCCTTTCCTTATCGCATCTTTCTTTTCTCTATCTTTCTTTCTTTTGTCTTTCTGTTTTCTTTTTCAGCTTACCCCCTTTCCACCATTTACTCCCCCCTACTTATGTTAGTGTTTGTTTTTCTTTTGTTTTTCATTCTTTCTTTCATCTTTTTTTTCCTGTTCACTCTTTCCCTATCATTTATTCCCTCCTTATTTCTACATTACTTTCTTCATCCATTTGTTTCTTTCTTTATTTCTTTTTTTCCTTCACGGTTCTGTTCTTTCTCACACTCTTTCTTTCTTTCTTTCTTTCTTTTTTCCTTTCTTTCACGTTAATCTTCTTTCTTTCTCTTATTTCCTTCGTTTTCTCCAGTTAATCATATCAGTTTTTCCTTCTTTTTCTTTTCTCTTCATGGTAGCATCGCCAGGTAAGCAATGCACCTGTTAACCTGTTAATGGCCTGTCCAGATTGTAAAGGGTGAGGAGAAGACGATTCCCGTTTTGATCCTATGAGCAGAACTTGATGTGCATCGAACCGAAGACATCCTACCTTGCACTTCTTGGCCAAGCTTCGATGCGACTTATTCCAAGATTGACTGCCTAGGCCAGATGATACATTCACTGTGTTATTGCAGGAGATCATTTCAATTTTTTTTCGCAGTTTATAGTTATTTCTGTCGGATCATGTATCAATTTGTTCATAATATATTTGTCCGCATTTTGAAAAAAATAAACAAACAGAGCAGATATAGACTGTGAATGAACAAAATGCAAACTTGAAGTTGAAACAGTTATTTGTGCCTTTGCATAACCGGTGACTGTTTAGCTCAATGGTAAGCGAAACTCTCCGTTGAGGCGTTTATCCTATCTGTTGCAGATTCCTGCAGCAGCACCATTTTCTTTAATTGTTAATTCTATTTACATTATTTAGGCCAAATGATACATTCATCGAGTTATATCAGGAGATCATTTCAAATGGCGTTTTCAAATGATATAATGCAATTAATAATTATATACCTAAATGTATAACTGACAACATACACATATGCACACAACTCAACACATTTATTTATCTATAAAATAAAGAAATGGATATTTGATCCAACAGAATAGTTATAAATACTTTTTTTTTCATTTTTTTCTAACTGATATCCCATTTTTACTCGGTGACTGCGCCTGTCAGTCTAGATCGCGTGAATAGAATATACAATTAAAGAAATAGGCTGCTGTAGGAATCGAACCCCTTAGCGGCCAGCCCGAAAATCGGAAGCTCAAATAACAGGTTTATGGTCAAATCTTGTCTTATTCACCTATTGTCCATAATTGCTCTTTTTATGTTCCTCAAACACGAACTATTGTAATGAAAAACATTTCAAGTTTCATGAAACTCAAAAGGCGATAATGTTCAATTCATGTGATTTATTTCGAGTGTATAATATCCACATAATATGTAGATAGAACATCATGATAATATCAGAAAACACAAGAGAGACCTCAACATTGTACGTCTCTTGCGAGACACTTTTTCAAGATCTCCCGATCTTTTTCTAATACATACAAAGAGAAAGAAAGGAAGGGAAAGGGAGTGAGGGAGAGAGATAAAAACGGCATCATGTGAGACAAAACTTCATAAATGAATGCAATAAGTAAACGAGTATAAAAAAAATATGAAAGTAAACACGATAGGGTAGAGGCAGTATTAAACTGGGAACTGTGCAAACGACATGGGTTCTACCATAAAAACCAATTTTATGAGCGTAAATCAGATTCATGCTCATAGCAAGCCTTTGGAGAATCTTAATTTCCATTCATTTTGGCCTTGTACAAGACTAAGTTGATTTAGCAAATTGAATCAATAAAGTAATGTGCTATTATAAATGTAGATGAATGTGTCGATAGTATCATGAACTTGCATACGTAAATCGATCTAATGCAATATTGGATATGAGAAAATAATTACAAGTAGAGAACATAAAAAAAATTATGCCAACAGAATAAAAATGAAGACCAAAACTTCAAAGCTTATTTTACACGTAGACCTAAAGCCATTAGTAATTTTTATGCCAATCTCTGCAACCCCGTCCAGTCGACAGGCAGACGACCTGGCGAGACCTTATGGGTGCAACCAATATCAAACATCCATTCAGTTTTGCTTAGTTGTACGATATATATATATATATATATATATATATATATATATATATATATATATATATATATATATATATATATATATATATATATATATATATTGTGTTTGGATTAAAAGACACTCCCTATTGGGAACATTCAAAACTGCTCTGCTCAAGGTCTTTTTTTTTCAAATTATACTTAGTTATTGTACAACAACAGCTTAACCGTGATACATCAAAATCTGCACTAACCAAAACTGCAGTGTTCAAGGTATTCAAATATCTGACCCTAAACTTTGAATTGCAATGAAAAGAATTTAAAATTTTCCTGTTGTTTTTTTGAATGTTTTTTTTTGGGGGGGGGGGGATGGCTTCTGACCAAAGGATTGAGAAGTAATGGTCTAGCGAGACACGTTCCTTAACCATCGCTCTACGGCAGGCGTCCTTGTTAATGCGTGGGTTTTTGCGATTTTTTATACGCCCGTATGACCAATATGCGTTGCTGCAATATGTCTGCTAATGAATTTGTAGTCATTTTCTATTCGTCGAGTTGGTCAATTTTATGGCATACAATACATATATATATATATATATATATATATATATATATATATATATATATATTGTTGTTGTGGTTGTGTGTGTGTGTATGTACGTATATGCGCGTGCATGAATGGTGATTTATTACGCTGGTAGTCTTTCCGTTGGTGTCGGTTTCGTGCAAACATCATTCTTTCAATCTCGTCCGCCGAGAACTTGCTCCAGTTGACCCAAGGGAGACAACTCCTGCATATGCAAACATGCACTCTCTCCGCTGTAACCCGACCTTCGTCTAATGCCCGGGAGCGCATCGCCAACGGCTACAAAATTGGCGCCAGTACTTTTATAAACTGACTACGCACCTATGTATTTACCTATATAATCACTGTTTCCCATCGTTGCGGTTACAGCTCAGTGGTGAGAACGTATCACTAAAAGCTGAGAGAACAAGGAAGTTTAACAGTGTCAAAAAAACAAGGAAGAAGGGCCAACTGTATGGTTTCGCTTCCGGACACTGACGAGTTTTTTCTTTTTTTTTTTTTTTTAGCACCACAAAGAGAAGCACGAAAAATTATTGATCTATTATCGTTTACCTAAATCTTTCGATTGATGGTCAGTTGATTTCGAAAATTCATATTCCCATCAGTAACTTATTCACAGTGATACTTCTAAATGTGAGGAACTTTTTAAAGAAAATTTCGCTTAGCGTGAGGTTCCAATCGCCAAGAAACTTCACAGCGAAATGTTTTCAATTTACTAAAAAAAAAAAAAACAGGAAATTTCATAAAATTAACCAGGATCATCTGAATTTCATTCATAATCTAATCTATACCGAGTATCAAGGCGCTTATTTACAGACAGACAGACAGACTTTTGGTGAATTATGATAAGATTATTCATTTATTGATTACTTGATTCACATTTATTTGTATTTATACATTGTTTAGGAAGTAATTCGTACATTACACATTTTAAGGTTTTTATTGAGGTTTTAGGGGCTTATATTTCGTGGGGACAAATTACTGAGATCCACTAGGTTTAATTATTCACCAAATGAAATTTCATTTTACGTGATATTTTTGGATTGTCGTCGTTATGAGAGGTGCCACTCTATTGCCTCTAGAGCATACAAGAAAACAATTTCAAATATTTGATTTCTCCGAATTCAAAATGAATTAAAGCTTCATTTCTTTCATTGAACAAGAACGGAATTCTAATAGTGTGCCCATGTATCACTGAAAAGGAACTGCGGAAAAGGGAGAATGTCTAAAAAGTAAGCCACAAATAAATGGGACGACTGGAAGAGAATCCATTGATAAAGGGAAATACAAGAAGCGAAAGTATAAATCGCATAAATCATATCTAAAAAAACAAACAATTTTCATCTATAATCCCATGCTTGTGAATGCTGATGAAATAATTTTGTATCTATTTCGAGAATCGATTAAAAAAAGAACGTGTTCTTTGATAACCTCGGTTAACTGGGGACCGACAAATCATCTTATAGAGATGTGTAAAAACACATCTAAAAAATATCTTTTAAATAATTACAGGGGAATGATTGAAACTTATCATCAAAAACATTCCAGTTATCCCCCTTCAGAAAATACCTAATGTAAATATTTACACACGAATGCAGAAATATAAACTACATATATATATATATATATATATATATATATATATATATATATATATATATATATATATATATATATATATATATATATATATATATATATATATCCTTGCATACTCTCACAGAGATACACATTTTACTCGGTTTACTATATCAACTGATTGCAAACTTACGCATAGGAAAGTACGTACATCCATACAAAGAGATAACTGAATTATATAGGCCTTTATAAACATACACACATTTACGCATGCACACAAAAAAGTGTATACCCCCCAAAATGTGTTTAAACATATGTGTGGTGAATATTCATGCATTTACATCTTTATATGTATAGCATAAAACTATCCATTAACGTAAAAATGCACACACACACTCACTCATACATATATACATAATATATACGCACGTATACACACACACTAAATATATATATATATATATATATATATATATATATATATATGTGTGTGTGTGTGTGTGTGTGTGTGTGCGTGTGTGTGTGTTTGTGTGTGTATATATATATATGTGTGTATATATATATATATATATATATATATATATATATATATATATATATATATATATATATATGACGTCTTTATGTCTATACAAACACATAAACACTCGTACCTATAAAATACAACATGGCAGATTATGGTGGGCTCACTTATATTGTTATTTTTGCAATGAGAATGTGTTATCTTTGGCCGTTTTAAATTTTAAGATCCTACTCCCTACGTGGGAAGATGGGTTTAAAAGGGATGAAATCAAACCTCAAGGGAGATATAGAAAAAAAGAAGCTGCTAAGTTTGGAGCCTGACTCTGAAATATTGACACCTGACAGATTTAATGACGGACGAGGTTATAACAGGTCTTAGTGTTGACTGAATATCCAGGAAGACAAGATCAGAGGTAGACATCTTGTTGACGTCATCAATATGGCGGCTTTCGTCAGCTTGCCAAAGATTGTCTCCACTTATATTACCGTCAAACATTTATGCTTACTGAAATAATTTATGAGTTGGCGTATGTTTCTGTATGAACATACACATACACACACACACACACATATATATATATAAATATATATATATATATATACATATGTATATATATACATATATATATATACACACACATATATATATATATATATATGTGTGTGTATATATATATATATATATATATATATTTATATATATATATATATATATATATATATATATATATTACAGAATGGAGATTTTTTCGCGTCACTTCCGTCACCTATTTCCCAATACCTGTCAATGCAATTTATGTAACCTTCCAAAATGTTTTCCCTGTTTCTCTTATACTTAGTTATTATGGCACAATGTATAAATTGTCTCTGGTTGGGATCATCTGTTGTTTACAATGTATATTGAAAGAAAAGGTCTAGTAATGGTTAAATTATTAATAGAACCTCCTCTGAAGATTTTGACATTGTTTCTTCCCCAAAACTTTCCTTCACTATTATCAAGAATTATTACATAAGCATATAAAATAGGAAGATATGTGTATGGGTGGAAAGTATGTTCCAATTACACATAATATTTTCATGGTAAATAGAAGCACTCTCTAAAACCCTGTGTATATGAAGGAGTAGCATATATCTACCCGGGTGCATGTGTCCAGTACATACACGTTTGTGAGCCCCTCGTTTTTGCACGTGTAATATACATGTCTGTGTGTGTGTGTATGTGTGTGTGTGTGATGTATACAACGCGAATAAAAGATGATGCCCACCATAAGAAAATTGATGCTTTTTGTCCTTTATTCGATTATATAACTGAAGATTTTTTTATGTATATTGTGTAATTATGAAACTAACTTGGCAACTCGGCTTTTAATTTTTTGTGTATGTCAATGAAACCTGCCGAATAGCACGAACATCATTTTCAGCCAAGCTGTCGAAACGTGTATCCATATTTAAATCACTATTTGGTGGGTGCTAACAATACGATTATATATTATTTTGTAGGTATTGTTAAGAATGCACAGTTCAGAATGAGCATTCTATAATAAGAATAATTCCAAAATGGCATCATCTGGTTAATCACCATCGGTTATCGCTTGTGTGCTGGATTCGAATGATCAAACCGTGCGCGAATCATTGCAAAGCATTGTAAGACCGATGCCATGTAGAAAGATGTGCGTTGTAGTCGACCAAGGGAAGTCAGATAATGTTTTGTCCGGAGGATGGGAATTATCTCAACCACTTCGAGACAGATTCCAAATCCTGAAAAATATTTGTAATGGCGAAGAACCTGCCCTTTCATCATGTATTGCAAGATAATGGTTTGAAAGAGTCACAGTGAAGAGATTGCGTTGCGGATGAAGAAGCCTTCTATCAGTTCAGTAAATCGCAAATAAACTCGAGCCTTTGCCAAAGACAGATTGCAAATTCATATCACGTATTGTTACGGTGATTTTTTTTTTGCCAAAATAACCCCAGGAGTGGCTGCTGGGGGATATTTATTGAGATATCTTCTTTTTTCATTCTGCACCCGGACTCCAAAATAAGCCAATAAACGAAAAAAAATCAAAATCCATCTTGCTAAATTTCTATTTTCGTCCTCAGAACCGTTTTATCTTCCAAAAGACACCCTGCTTTCTCAGATTGGTGGATTTCAAATAAAAGAATTGTAAACATATAGTACACACACACACACACACACACACACACACACATATATATATATATATATATATATATATATATATATATATATATATGCAATGATCTTCCATAGGAATAGAGCACTCTGGTGGATGGGGAAAATAAGCTAAAATAAATATATCACCTAAATTCAACCTTACTGATCGTCCAGTTCGCTAGCGCAGAGATATGATACCGGCCTCCGGGTCTGAAGCGAAGGTTTCAATCCTGCCTTGTGATACTGAATGGGATAATGGATAGTTTATAGTCACACTGAAGAGTTGTAATACAATGAAACAGTTGTCTGTGGATGACACAATAATATATATATATATATATATATATATATATATATATATATATATATATATATATATATATATATATATATATATATATATATATGTACACACACAGATATAGAAAGAGAGAGAAATAGGGGGAGACATGTGCACATGCAGACAAAGGAAAGAAAGAATTTATTTTTTAATAAAAATCATCTCATAGAAATTCAAATCTGAATCTTTGAATTTTTTCACTGACAATAACTATTACCAACATGAAAGATAGACATGTGGGCACGTGCTGTAACTCAGTGGTTTGCAAGCTCACCCTGCAAACTAGTTCGTTAGTGTCGTGAGGTCGATTCTCACTGGATGCCATACTAGAGAAGACTAGCTTTGATGAATATCGATAAAGATTTCTATGTCTACACAAGACGGACGCGAACGTGAATTCGCACAAAACGTTTGTGCGTGCGTACACCCTCACGAATCACTTTTCTTCATTTTTTTTTCTCTCTCTCTTCTTTGGTTATTTTTTTAAATGGCAACAAAAACCCCGAAGTGAAAACCCTGCAATCCAATACGTTAACTAGAGGGAAGCATATTATTGAGTTGATGGATAAATTGGTTTTGGAGCGAACCTGAAACTGACCAAGACTATATCAGGAATGTATTTGTCATCGACAACCCTCTGAAGATGAACTGATGGACTGATTTGAACACTGATCGGCGCGTTTATTTCTGGTGGTGACGGGAAGCAAGAACGGAAAAAAGGGGTTTCTCTTGACGTAACATTTGATGCCTTCGATGATAGACTTTTACGGAGGGGCAAAACAGCTAAGTGATGACAGTATTTCGAACAAGGTTTTTCTCTTGTTTATTTCGGGGATTCCAATGAAGAACGGAGAAATGAGAGGATTAGAGAAAATATTTACATTGTAATTATAATGGCGGAAGATAGTGAAGCGTGAAAAAGGAGGGGGAATACGTGGATTTTATAAGAGACTGACGAATATAGCGTCACGTAGAGCTAACCATTTCTTTGTCAGCATCTCCAGATAGATAGATAGATAAATAGATGATGGATCATTTACTAAGTTTAGAAGAGGACGAGGGGGTTTGGGCGGAAATGGAATTAGAAGATTGGGCTACACTAATCTTGACAGTGGGTAAGGCCTTCCCGCCAAGAAAATCAACATTTGAAATTCTGGGATTTTCTGAGGCTCGAACACCCACCACAAGCAGCAAAGGGAGAAAAATGTAATTATTATTTCGTGGCTGAAGTAGCGACAGGTAGACAAATAGATAGATAGATAGATAGACAGACTTGTCACCTCCAGAATACAACCGTATTTCGCCATGTATAACCCTCAACCTCACCCCAGAAAGTGTCATGCTTCAAACTCTAGATGCGTATTATCTACAGAAAGATTATTGTTAAACATATTTGTATACACGGGGTAATGCATTTTTCATTTATCACGTGTTCATATTACTTGGCAAATCTATGATTAGATGCGCTCGTGAGCACATTTGTTCACGATAGGCATGCATGGGAATAGTGTATGGGCATGTATGCGTGTGTGTGCTCTTTACATGTGCTTGGAAGAGGTATAACTCAGTCTGTCTGTTTGTCTGCTCCTCTGTCCGTCTGTAAAATCATCTAAACATGGTTGCAGCCTGATTTGGCATTCATACTCAATAGACCCAGAGAAAGGTTTTTAAGATGAATATTTTGAAGGTTTCAGATTGGTGGTCCTATTTATAATTAATATATAATTCTAAAATGGACCTTTACTTTCCCTTCGATATACAAATACATATCTTATCATTTTACATGTTTATACATTCTCTTTCAAGGGCTCAAAAATGGAGGGAAACTTTTTCTCCTTGAAGGAATCAAATTAAGGTCTTAATTTATTTGGGCCATGAGTGAAGCGAAATTTTTTTCCCAATCAAGAGGTCAAAAGTAAAGGGAATTTTTTCCCCATTTAAGGGATCAAAAGTGTAGGGAAACTGACCCCCTTCAAGGAGTCAAGAGTAATTTTCCGCATTTTGGGTAAAAAATGAAAGGAAATATATTCTCCTTTGAGAGGTCAGAAAATAATGGTGCATTACTTTACAAATGTTGAAAGCTCTCTTGTCCTTTTATTATTCCTTAGATCTTTAATCCAGTGTAGATGGGTACTTAAGCAAATGAAATCAGCTATAAAACATTAAAGTTCGGGATAAAAATTATTTCATTGTATATTGAACTTATGAGTTCGATCTTTTTATACACCAAAAGAGTGCAGTATATTAAAATTGAGTAAAATAAAGATTCGTAAGGTTAATTATGGCCTTCTGTTCAATTTTTTTAAATAATTACTACCTCCAATCATTTGCCGTATTTGGGCTTTTTAGGTATGCAGTTTCCTTCTCAACGCACGCAAGAAAAACTGTCATCAAATTGTCAGATTTTGATATGTTTTTTTTAATCTTTTTTCTCAAAATTTGATTTTCAAAATTAGTAAAGGGAATAAGAGAAAGGTTTTCTGGTTCAGGACGTCTTCTCTTTTTTAAATTCAACTTGCCAATGTGTGAATCTTAACATGTGTTGGCAAAACGTAAATTTCTCTGATGCCAGGCCATTGCAATATTAATAACACATATATATGCCGCTGTTCTTTCCTTGGTATGTAGTCTGTAACTTGAGAAAATAGTTCAGCGCTTGTCGAAACAATAAGCTATAAATAAGACATAATGATTTTGATTCTCGCTTTTTGGTTTCATCTATGTAGAAAAGGAAATCACGATATCTATTTTCAATAGCCCTTTTACAAAGAATATATTAGGTTGAAACTAATCACAAAGGAATCACATTCAACATGTTACTGTGATTTTATCACCAATACACACACACACACACACACACGTATATATATATATATATATATATATATATATATATATATATATATATATATATATATATATATGAGAGTTTCAGTTAAAATAATGTATGTCAAATATCCACTTCTTTATCATATATATATATATACATGTATATATTTTTAACTGAAACTCTTTTCGAACCGATTCCTCATTTTTACACGGTGAATATAAGGCTGCGTAAATAAATAGTTTGAATAAAGAAATGGACTGCTGCAGGAATCGAATCCGTGTTTACCAGGAAGCCATCTTGATGCGATCTCATTCTTTAACGACTTTTAATCAGCCAACTGATAAAGCGGAAGCTCAGTATACAAGACATATGACTTCCGTCTTATGAGTGTGTGCATGCGTGTTCATATATATAACTTAGCTTTACAATGCACCCGTTGCATAATCATTTATTTTACTCAAAAATATTAATTTTCTTTCTTTTCCAATGCACTTAACCAAGGCCTCCTCATTAATTGCACATATCAAACATCGTACGGTGAAAATTCCAGGTCAGATTTCTGTTGATAATTTCGTATCAGGCTCCAGGGTACTTATTGATCCACTTTTGTACGTATTTATGTATGTATGCATATTTGTGTGTGTGTATATGTATATATGTGTGTGTGTGTGTGTGTGTGTGTGTGTGTGTGTGTGTGTTCTTTTATGTAGATAATTATATCTGTGTTATGCGTGAATGAAGTTTGTGGTTTTCTTTCTTCTCTTTTTTTCCGTGTGAATATGAAAGGTTTTCAAGTTTTATCGGAATTCCAACTAATGGCCAGGAAAAATAATTCTGTGAACACATCATGCTTCTCCCCTCTCTCCCCCTCATTCATTCTCTCTCTCTCTCTCTCTCTCTCTCTCTCTCTCTCTCTCTCTCTCTCTAACACACTCACACACTATTCCACCCTCACTTTCTCTCTGTCGCTCTCACGCTTTCTTTGCGCTTCTCTCCCCCCTCTCCCTCTCTCTCTTTCTCTCTCTCTCTCTCTGTTAGAGTCTTCATTGTCAAAAAAAAAGGTATCATTTAGATGGATGGTCGTCGGTAAGTGTTTATTTGGTCCTGCCGTCCACTCGCCACCCAAGCTCCCATCGAGGTCCAGAGAGCGACTAAATCTGGACCGGGGTAACGAGAAAAAGTGCCGGGTGCTGTAAAAGGTTGTGCTTTGAAAAGGAAGGCGTTGCAGGGGAGGAGGGGGTGGAGAGCACCCAAAGAGTCAGAGAGCAAACTGTTCAGAAACAACCAATCATTTGCTTGTAGTCGATCTTCACTTAAAGAAACAAAAATAAATACACACTTGGGAAATAAAAGCGGGAAAAAAAATAAACGTGAAAAGCAAATTAAAAAATAAATGAATAAATCTTCCAATAGATACCTTTTCTCTTTCCTCCTTCTTTTTCACGCTTTCTTTCTTTCTTTGATTATCCCTTTCTTTCTTTCTTTCTTTCTTTTATTGTCTCTTTCTTTCTCATTTTTCTTCGTTCTTTCTTCCCTTCATCTAGACACTGATTCATTTACAAAGCCCTGGCATTTTTAAAGAGATGAATTGGATTGGTGGCATTTTTTAAGTGTCGGCCCAAACGGCAATTTTCACAAGAAAAATAAAATTAAGTCCAATTCCACGTTTTTCAATTTTTCCTTTCAATTTCTCAAGGCTGATGGCTGAGATATTTGCGGTATTTTTCATGTATAATCAATCTGTGATTTTCAAAAGTTCAATTTCACACTAACACAAGGGATTCATTTTATTCAACGATTAAATTAAGTATGTTTTTCATTCGTCTGATACAGGAAATCTTTAACCAGTACTATATATATATATATATATATATATATATATATATATATATATATATATATATATATATATGTATGTATGTATATATATATATGTATGTGTGTGTGTGTGTGTGTGTGTGTGTGTGTGTGTGTGAACTTATGGAAGACACACAGACAGGAATAGGGGTAGAAATGATTTAATTAGTTTCAAAACCTAACCAAGTTTGGCCTGGTACAAGACCACCCACAGGGAATCGAACTTTCTGCAGTCGTTATAATCTCTGAGACTTACTTATTAATAATTCACATATATATATATATATATATATATATATATTGATGAAAGTGACAATTGGAAAGTGAAAAGAAAAACCAGGTGTTACATCTCAAAAGTTTATTATTTTGTGGGTACGTTTCGATGTATTTCGACAGGTTCCATCCATATGGTTCACAGAAATATTTTGCTGTCTACATGTTTGAGGCCGAGGAAAGAAATGGGGATATGCCTGTGTTGTTTGGTTGTTTAGTAGGAGCAGGAAGGGAGGTGCTTGTATCTGTGTAGGTAAGAGTAAAATTTGGTTTGAAAAGGTATGTGACCCCACCTCTCACAGACCTTTTTACAACGTAATCTCATCCCTTGACAATGCACTTAATTCGTTGGTGAATATCGAACACTATACATTAAGATTCCAGATCAAATATATGTATGTATGTATGTATGTATGTATCTGCATAGTACCTTTCAAAAATGACGGGTTTATCCACTATGGACTGGAACTTGTGTCTAAGATAAGAGCAGTGTATGTTGCCTAGGATCAAAATGTCGCTCTGTGGCTCTCAGCTTGGATCAAAGTGTAGCATCTGCGTTAGAAATTAAAATGTACACCTATTGCATTTTAGGAAATAAGTCATAATACGCAGTAATGTGTGTTAGAAAATTTAATATTATAGGAAAAATAATCATAATTTTGAATCCTGGGGACGGGAAAAGTCATCAGAAAATGTAATAATTACTTTTTTACCCATAACTTTTTTTTAACTACTATGACATTTTCTGTCGTCTTGTTTGTAGGTGAAATATTTGTTCGAAAAATCTTTTCCACTGTTATTTTCTCCCCCCAGCTCATGAGAAAATAAAAGTAATATGATATTTTTGTATTATAAAATTCCGAAAAAAATTGAACGCAGGTGTCAAAACTTTCACGGTTTAGAGATCATCATCATCATCATCATCATCATCATCATCATCATCATCATCAGTCTTTTAGCGTCCGTCGTCGGACATAGACCTTCCCCAGGATTTGCCACACTTCCCTATCATGGGCGTCACGGAGCCAGTACTTCCTGAACTTGTCTAGCTCGTCCCTCCATCTAACATTTTGCCGGCCTATAGTAAAAGATAATTCTGAAATACGGAAATTTTTAAAATGGTATGATTATTCAATAGATGCGGACTGCGGATTTTTTTTTTCAATATTTAAACAGAAGTCTTTGAGTTGGATTCAAAAACAGGATATAGTATAACGTTAAATTTCTTTAGATTATTCAAGTAAAAATGATGAAGCCTGAATATGATAATAATGACAATCTATCCTTCTTCAGGACTTTATGAACTCTAAATTAACAGAATCAATAAAAATCCAATCCAAGTTTCAAAAACGATTTTGTGAGGTGAGATATTCAACAACATGTGCATTTTATTTTCTATTTAATATGATTATTTCATCGTGATAAATCTTAGCAGAACCACGTTACGGCTTTTCAAATTATAAACATTTTTAAAAGTTTTAAAAGAGTTTCCATTATCGAAGGTTTATGAATTCTCAGGCGTAAAAAATCTTTGAAGTGTATCATTCTTGCAAATACTTATCTGAATATACTTATTTGAAATATCATTGAATCGAAACAGGTACTCATTTGAGCGATTATTAATAATTCAAGAAAATTTAGAAAAATGATATCTTGATTTTTTCTAAATCTTGGAGATGTGCTATTCTTTATTATTTCGATTTAATGAACTATCGGAAAAAATAATGTGACCCTTTAAAATAATTACAAACATTTATTTGAAGATCGAAAAATAACTCATCCAAGCAATTATATTCTGATTTTTACACTTATTCAGTTAGTATTATATTGGCGTAATGGTTATCGAACAGAGTGGCGAAGCCAGGTTCTTTACGTTTGGTGGAGGGAGCAAACAAAGAAAAAATGTGCCACGACACATACCAAACAATTTTGAATTCATTATACAATTTTATTTTGTATTTAAAATCAGAACACATTTTTCATAAGTTACTGCAAGATCATGAAACTATTGCTTTTAAAATAAAAACATGAGTGCTATATAATTAAATTTTGAAACTGAAATGAAAACAAAATGTAGAAATATGAAAAAATAAGCAACTATAACAGGCTCTTTCATCTAAGTTTCATTTTTACTATTTTATCATAATCCACATCAGTAACCAACTGTCTTTAAATGGAGACCAAGGCTCTCACATACAATCTATACTCACCTATTGTAGAAAGACGGTACAACATTTTTTAAATCAGGATTCTCCAGTAACAGCGTCTGTTATTGGTAGGGACAGAAAACTGTAGTACAGGTTAGGATAGGTTAGGATGAATCGAGCACTTGTTATTGGCGATCAGGAATACAAGTACATTGCTGATAGTTAAATGGACATCTTATGCTGCTAGCGCTGCATATGCGATTTCAGTTTGACTCTGGATAACATCTGAGTACGTGCCTGCTAAAATTTCTAATTTGTTCACATCATCTACGTTGTCGAAATGCTTTGGATTTAAATTAACTAAATTTGGAAGCCACATTTTTTAGATACTCAAATCTTCAACTGTACTTTTTACAATAGAAATCGGCCAAAAGAAATATTTTCTGTGTTTAAAAATACAACCATGAACACAAAACCTTTTTACTAAAAATTAGTTATTAAATGTAAAATAATCACCAACCAATGTAGCTTATCCTTACTTCTTACTTATCTCACACACACGTGCACACACACACACGCATATTTGTATATAGCCTAGAAAGTTTTACTGCTTTAAAAACTGGATATTAAAAAAAACTTTCTCAAAATATTTTTTTGTGTCACTTCAGTCACATATTTCTCAATGTCTGTCAATGTAACTGATGTAATTCGTCTGTGTAAATGTATTAATTGTCTCTTGTTGGGATTATCAGTTGTTTACCATGTAACCGTTTGGGGGATTTTAAAAACATAAGTAATATTAACATGTCACCCTAGCGGTGTTGATTAAACACTGCCTCCCTTTCTTATCATATAATTTATGTCATACATGTAATTTGTCATTTTATGTAAGGTTTTATGTGTATTGTATATCTATATCATTATATACTACGTATTTATTTTTTGAAACAGGGCTTACGTACGTAGGTTACCAAAAAACGTATCTAACGATGAGGGATCAGTAAGTATAACAACCGATACGACTCGCTATTCGTACCATCTCTCTCTACCCCTCTCCCTCTCTCTCTTTCTCTCTCTTTCTGTATATATAGAAAGAGATACGGGACGTTCTTTTTTATAAGTACATTCATGTATGTGTGTTTGTGTGTGTGATTATTTCTTTGTTACCCTTGGGGGAAGTTCCTGAAAAAAAAATTATAAATTTCCCCGCTGATTGCATTGCTAATTAAAAATTTATACGTCGGTTAAACTACTCAAAGTTTTCAGTGTTTAACTCATTACCGCTTTGGAAATGAGTTATTGATACTTTCCGTGAGGCATATCCACAGTTAATCACTATCAATAAACTAAATAAACTAAAAACTAGAACAAGATACTGGTGCTATTTACGTACAGGGTACAGAAAATGTTTGTATTAAACAGGACATCAAGAAAGACTCAAGACTTACGAAAAAAAAAAAAATAGATATTAAAACCCTGCTAAGAAATAGAATTTTGTAATTTCCACTAACGTATTTTTATTCATCATCATCATCAGTCTTTTAGCGTCTGTCGTTGGACATAGACTTTCCCCAGGATTCGCCACAATTCTCTATCATGGGTGTCGCGGAGCCAGTATTTCCTGAATTTGTGTAGTTAATCCCTCCATTTACCCGTATCTAATAGTTGATATTAATACACTTTATATAATCACTATAAATGATGATCCGAGATTAGATAGTTAATATGAATATCCTTTGTATAATCACTATAAATGATGACATGGAGTAAAATGGCATTTTATCTTTCGCTGTTGACGGATGTAAGAATAGAATCATCGGAATGAAATAATCCGGCTCTGTTACATTTAAAAGATCAAGACTGAAACAGAGAGAAAGGGGGATCTTTCTAGTATATGAAGAGAAGATGTAATCACACAGGAAACGTTTTGATAAACCCATGAATAAATCGAACCATTATAATCATCACTGATGGTCTGATTATTTTGTTTTGCTCTCTCTCTCTCTCTCTCTCTGTCTGTCTGCCTGTCTGTCTGTCTGTCTGTCTGTCTGTCTGTCTCTCTCTCTCTCTCTCATCAACTAGTAGTTTTGAAATATACCGAATGCGATATACATTTGAACACATCTTCCGGAACTTAGTTTGGAAAATAACAAAGATAAGGATATTGGTTGGAAACATTCATAGAATATTGATAGCTCTTAATTTTCAAACATTTACATCATCATTTATAGTGATTATACAAAGGGTGTTCATATTAACATAGAGTTACCTCTGCCAATGAAGTTAGAAGAGGTATACGTATACACTCGTGTCTGTCTTTCTTTCTGTCTGTCCAAACAACATCTCCGAAGGTTCTCAATAAATTTCAATGCAACTTTGTCGAAGGATTGGCCATAAACGCAGGAATAGTTGGCGGATCTAGGAATTTTTGCTATAAACTTCTCACACTGTAGCTATGTATGAAGCGATTTTCATCCAAATCCCTGATAGTTTTCTATTTTCATCGGAATTACTAGGATGTATATCTGGTTAATGGTCCGAACCAGGTATTTATCTTTGTATTTCCTACTTATATGTATTAAGAGCTCCATATACTTTGTCAAATATTGAGCACTGCGATTAAATATAATCAATAACGGATCAAATCTGTTTTCTATTTCTTTCTTTGTATTCTGACAAATCGAAAAATGCTTCAAGAACTTTTACACTTTCTCTATTTATTGTCTTCCTCAACTCTTCTCTCTAACACACACACACACACACACACACACGCACACACACACATACACACACACACACACATATATATATATATATATATATATATATATATATATATATATATATATATATATATATATATATGTATATATTTACTGACAAACTCTGTCCATTTAAGTTTTAGTTACATTTTCTTGTCGGTAGTTCTAGATCTTTCGACCGTAGTTATCAAGAAAATGTAATTAATGGCATTTAAAAGTAATTAATATCATTTTAAAAATAATTTTAGTCTCTTAATGCTGTTTTTTTAAACTCGGGTTATCACAACTAAATCAGTGTAAATGTTTTTAAATGTGGAATTGAAAACACATTGAATAAACAGTTAAACAGATTTAGTTATGATTACTCAAACTGAAAAAAAACTGCTCTTAAAATATTTGATGATAAGAAATAATATTAATTATTCTTTAAATACCATTATTTATATTTCCTTAATGAAGAACGATAATGGTCGAAAGATCTCGAACTATCAACTTTTGAACATTTTTGAAAAACTTTGATGCTGTTAATAAAAGCTTTGTACGCAAACAATATACACAACAAGATGTACTTGGCGTTGCCCGGATGCCAAATATATAGAAGCATTCATTTCATGTTAAACTAAAATGATTCAACGGAGAGCAAATTTTTATGTATTCCTTTCTATAAATAATAGTCTGAGCTAATTCTTTTGTTCGAATGCACACAGATCTCTAAAGTTAATTTCTCTTCAGGGTGCTATGATGCATGAATCTTTCAGGGACTCCATTGTTAATCATTGACCAGGCTCCTCTGCTACTTGTGATCTGTTGAATGAAAGAATAGTATCTTCATTTTTTACTTTCTATATTTTTCTAAATTTCTATTGTTATTCAAAACATAGAACAAAAATCATGGTAACATTTTTTTTAATCAGTTCTTGGGAAAACAACAATTTTTGTTCTGTGATTTGGCGCTCGAGTGAAAAAGCTGTCTGCTTAACCCAACACGTGAGGATATGATAGAGAGTTGGCCATGAGAAAAAACATGAGCATGCCAGATTAAACTTGAAAGATCGTCCCGCAAAATCAAATTAAGTCCCAAAATTTATTTTTTAAGATATGACTTGAGAAATGGGAAAATATTATTTAAATGTATCCATTCTTGTAAAATCGATTAAAAATCATTCATAAAGCTTGGAAAATTATGATTTAAAAAATGAAACCTAAAATGGTAATATTTGATGAGTGAAATGTCCTTGTTAATCCATTTTTTAAATTATTGTACGTGTTCTTGTCTTTTTTGTTTACATGTAAAATTGAGTAAAAATTCACCTAAAACAGAAATAGGATTACCTGCGCTGATCCTATCGTTTCCAGTGTTACAAAATTGTAATTATTGCACGTGGCTTTTTATAAACAAAATTGGAGAAAAAAAAACATCAAAAATGATTCATTCAAAAAATGACACCTAAATAGCAATATCTGGTGTCTAGATATAAAATTATGATTAAAATGTGATCAGGAAAAATTTTGTAAAATTGAGTAAAAAAGTTTTCAAAAAACTGAAAAATAAAATATAAATAATGAAACGTTTATAGCAGTATCTGATGTATAGACATAAACACGTAAAATTGTACCAAAGAAACCTAAATAGTAATCTCCGATGCGTAGACGGGAACATATAATTAAAGATGAATAATATAAACAGCAACTTGTGAAGAAGTATCTTTATCAGCTAAATAATTCAATTATTGCTCGTGGCGTTCTTATATGTAAAATTAAGTAAAAAAAAGAGGTAGAAAATATATCTAGAAAAAGAAATCTAAATAGAAAAGATTGAATTCAAAAACATACTATCTTGGTTTCAGTATTTGAAAAATTCAGAATTGATTAGTATGCGATAAAGCACATCTGGGAATGGGATGCTGTTATTTTAGAAAAGATTTGACGTGGTAGCATTCACAGCAATTATGCACTGAAATTCAAAAGTTGACTTTTCAACCCTCACCGATTAAAGATCGCATTGTTCTAGATGAGAGAAATCTTGAAATATATAGGAATTGGATTACCTCCTTTGATTCTTTCGCCCTGGGGGAAAAACATCGAAACACAAAAATACATGTAAGTTTCATTGGATATTAACCCAGTCTGAATCAGGCTTTCCTTTTTTTATGTATTATTATAGTAGGATGCATCTAAACAACTGTGCCAAAAATGGTTGAGATTCGTTAGTAGATGGTAACGTTGTTTCAAGACAAACGACCAAACAAACATTCACGCATATATATATATATATATATATATATATATATATATATATATATATATATATATATATATATATATATATAGGTTAATTTAGGTTAACTTATTGTGGCATAAGGTCAAATCTGGAGAATTGAAGGTAGGAAGATTGTGTTGTGCCTATGTTACAAGTGGGATGGGCTTGCCTCCGTTGAAAATCAACATTGCTGTTATTTTGTCTGGGCTCAAAGATCGATCAGTGGTGACATATATATATATATATATATATATATATATATATATATATATATATATATATATATATAATAACACCTGTAGATAATTACAAAGGCAGTAACATAATCATGAAAAAACTTATATGTGATCAAATGAAGCATACAAAATGTAAAACGGAACATCAAGTATTGAATTTTAAATCAAAACAAAACAAACAAGGAAATAAAAAATGAAAATTAGCAAAAATAAATCATTTGAAGAAACGAAAATGGAAAAGAACCAAAAACATAACTAATGCAATGAAAATAACTTGAAGCTAACTATATATATATATATATATATATATATTAAGAAATGAATATATGATCCAACAGGATAATTATGAATTGTGCCATTTGGCCTAGACCGTGTAAATAGAATAGACAATTAAAGAAATGGGCTGCTGTAAGAATCGAGCCTGTGTCCAACAATTATCGGCCTGACGCGACATCGCTCTTACCACTGAGCTAAACACGTCGTCAGAAACCTAATTAACCACTTCATACTCATGCATGCAAAGATAAACTTGCAAAAAATATTCACGCTTAAATAATCACACGTGAGAGGAGCTACACAAAAACTGGGGAAACATCAGGCATTTAATGTCTTCAATGGGATTCTTTATTTCCTCAAGGAATGATTTCGAGAAATGTATGAAGGATCCGGCAAGACATGGAAAACGCTGGATATCTTGACACCTAGTCACATTGATCTGTTCAAAGTCTCCAAACTCTCCGGTAGCACATCGAACATTAAACACTGAACGTTGAAAGACGCTCATACCATCTTGGAGCCGTGTTCGTCATAGTCTCGTTTAAAACGTGATTGTCGTTATTTCTCGGTGAAAGAAAAATAACAAGTCATTTTAGAGTTGACATGTTGATTTTTACTCTGCCCCACGTCGACAACAAACTGCAAAACTGACATGTGCCAATAAAACTTTATCTTTCCAGCAGGCGTGCTCTGGAAATTTCCTTGTGCTTTTTTTTATTTTTATATCTTTTTTTTGTTTTTGGAATTTTTTTTCCCTTCACCATTCTGCCCACCCATGAAAACTTATGGATTCGTCTTAGACATAAAGGCCACGGATTGTCCGCTAAGAAGAACGAAAATTCAACAGCAACATCTGGTTCATCTGGAGTAGGAAAACTGATTTTTTTATTTATTCATTTTTTTCCAGTACGTAAAGAAAGTTTTCGATTAAATTTCCTAGATTAAGCATTTTTTCCGATTTATCGTTTAGTTTATCTTTGATCTTATATTTGTTGCTTTTTAAGCGCAGAGTTCAGATCGTTTTACATTGTACGACCGTTGAGTAAGTAGCTTTCAGGGGAAATGAAGAAGCCGCTATCGACGAGATTTGAACTTGTATCTTGTATTCTTGGGAGCCCGTCTGACATGAATGACGCCTTACCGATTTGTTCGTCGAGACCTACTAGCTAGACGATGCTCAGTCCCATAGCTGCATAGCTTCTCTTCCGACTTCTCCACGCCATATTGTTTGTTTATTACCAAGTAGTATTCGTAGAAATGATAGTTTCTCAAATGAAATATTTCTATGATTGATTTTTTGACTAGTTTATCCTCCATCATAATTGTTGCCCTTTATCGCAACACTAAGGTCATTCTACATTCTATCACCGTTTTCTGGTTCACCTGCTTCTTCAACTGTCGCTGCACTGTGAACTCTTCACAAGAATCAAATATAATGTCAGTTAGTGAAACTGCTACTCACCAAAATATCAGAAGTTGAAACAGATAGGGGGGGGGGTCACGAGTTAATTATCTCTATCGCTACCTAAAAGATTAGATCAGATTAAGTGAACACTGTAGCAATTGTATCTCACTTTGCAACGATTATTGCTCTAATCTGAAAAGAACTTGACTCTCTCTCTCTCTCTCTCTCTCTCTCACACACACACACGCTCGCTCGACATATGCAAGAATACAAGAAATAAACACATGTGCATAGTTCTTGGGTGGTGGCGAGGCTGAAGTCGGTAAAAGAAGATAATTCAACATTTTTTTTCATTTGAGGGGAAGAGATGAACGCATGTCAAATTTTGATGTGTAAAAAAAACTTCTGGTCTCCTGAGATACGTTCGCGATTGTATTACGCATTTTCTATTTGTTCATTCATCTTACGGGAGGTTTGGTTTCTTTTAGAACGTTAGTCGGTCAGGAGGTTGGAGAATAGGTCGGCCGGCAGGTCGTGAGGTTGATGAGCCGATTAGCGGGTGAGTCGGCTGGCGTTTATACAAATATCGTTCAGAGAAAGAGAAACCTTGGAATGTGCAATTCTAGCGTATTAGGAATGTGAATGCATTTTAGTTCCAAATACCAAGTTTGAAATTTAAAAAAGAAACTATATATATATATATATATATATATATGCATGAGTGTGTGTGAGTGAATTTTTTCTTTCTCTGTAAGTCCATATGTAGTTGCTTGTGAATATATACGTATCATATCTCTCCACTGTTATGTCTGTACGTACTTTCTCTTTATCTCAACACACACACTCACTCACACATACATATACATATGTGTGTGTGTGTGTGTTTGTGTGTGTGTTGTATGTATTTAGGTAGCAATCCCTTGTTTTAAACACGTATTATAGATAAGTATGGACATTTTTTTTGTCTGTTCATTTTTCTAGAAAGTCTTTCGAGTTTTCTGATGTTTCTCTTTGTCAGTTCGAATGAGTACAAGAATTTCCCGAAATTCATGTCGTACTATATTTATCCTGGGTACTTTCGACCATCACTGATCTTTTCCAAGGTTGTTTTTAACGTCTTGTGTCTCTCTCTCCCCCTCTGTCTCTGTCTCTATCTCAGTCTCTCTGTCTCTGTCTCTCTGTCTCTCTCTCTCTATCTATCTATCTATCTATCTATATATATATATATATATATATATATATATATATATATATATATATATATATATATATATACACGCACACACATTGATATGTATGTATTCATTACTAAGAAATCCTACCATAGAGATAATGTGTACGTACGCATGTATGTATGTTCTCTCCATATTCCTTCTTTATGTGTGTTTGTTTTTATGTACATATGTTTGTATATACGTATGTTTGCATGTACATTTGAATATATATTCATATATATATATGTGTGTGTGTGTGTGTGTATGTGTGTGTGTGTGTTTTTGTGTGTGTGTGTGTGTGTGAGCGCGCGTTCATGTGTGTGCATTCGTATCTATGTATATACCCTTTCTCTATTCTCATCTATATAAGGTGAAAAAGAGAAGAAAGGGTTGGGTAATTACTCATCTGATACTATATTTGATTTCATATGTACAAGAATGTAGTAACTGCTGAACAAGTGGATGGCTCTACCATGAAAATCAGCGTTTCATAAAGATATTGTTTTTTTTTCCTTCAATCGAACTCCGAAAAGAGGCACAAGATGTAACCGATCATGTTGTTATTCGTTGTCATAGAAACGATGGCCTGAATTGAAATTCATTTAGAAACAACCAAAAATTAAGATTACGGTAAAACAAAATCAAATCTGATAAAAAAATATTTGTACTTGATCAGATTCAATGGAATTCTTCATTACAAATTGCAGGAACCTTGATAAACTATTTCGCCCCAATGCTACAGTGTGAAATTGGCTCGTTTCAATGACGTATCGGAATAGTAGAAAACTCCATCTGAGCAAAGAAGTCGACCGAATAATTTGCTGCATGACAAGGCCTATGACAAGGTTCTTGTGTCGCAAATAATGACACAACAAATGATCATCCAACTGGAATGGGGAATCCTTCTATATGCGAAGTATCCTGCACCTTCAGGCAATTATCATCTTCCCATACAATCCACTCGTCTGGTTCACGGTTTCAAAACTTCTAAGATATCGAAAAGTTCGTCGGAGAACTATTCTAATTAAAATCAGAATCGATCTTTTATGATTGAACATACTTGATAACTAATTAAGGATTCTATGAATTTTATCCATTTCTCAATGTAAATATATATATATTAGACATTTTGTAAAGAAAATGGACTGGTGAATACACGCTCATATACACACGAATTTATTATATCTCTATATATGTATATTCTATGTAATTAAGTATACGTGCATGTATGAGCATGTGTGTTTGTGTACGGCGTAACTACGCATACGTGAGTGTGCGTCCATCACGTGTGTAATAAAGTAAATTATTTCTGTCCAGCTTCTTTTTACTTTGGTTGGGTCGGCTGAGTTGAACCCCTGGAGATCTAAGGTTGCTTGGGGTTTCGGGCCGGGTTGCGTTTCATAAACATTGGTCAGCGGGATGTGAACGCTCGGTTGGAGCTGTGCAAAAAAAGGAAGGCGAAAAGGGCAGCCAACATTTGTTATGCCGGGATGGGAACCATATGTTTTGCTTGGCATGGTTGTCTCCCCATTGAAGAAGAAGAAGAAGGAGAAGAAGAAGAAGAAGAAGAAGAAGAAGAAGAAGAAGAAGAAGAAGAAGAAGAAGAAGAAGAAGAAAGAAAGGAAGAAAGAAAGAAAGAAAGAAAGAAAGGTAGGAAAGTAGGAAGGAAAGAGACAAAAAATAGAGAAAGAGAGAAAACAAAGGGAATAAGAAAATTAAAAGTGTAGATAGAAGAAGAACCCTAAATTCAAAGAAATCGTAATTCTTAAGCTCAGGTCGGGTTCTATTTTGGGTCTGAATTCGCCAGCTGCAATGCTTGACTGAAGCCAGGAAGAAGAGAGAGAGATAGAGAGAAAGAAAGAAAGAGAGAAAGACAGAGACAGAAAGATAGGGATGATAGAGAATGAGAGAAAAAAGTTTTTTCTCCATGTTTATACTGCGTGGAAGGCCTGTTAGACTCAACATCTTATCCCTGCCTTTAGAGGACGTGAGAAGAAACATTATGTCCCTTTGTGACTAAATGTTGACCCAGGGAGACCTGACTGAAGCTGAGTATGAAAGAGAAATGGAAGAAGGGGGCGGTGGCCGAATAAAAAATAAATATGGGTACGAAGACACTAGCCGGGTTCTAAGGATCGGAAAACTATGACCAAAGTATTAGGTTACTACCAAGCACAAAATTCTGGACACAATGTTTTTTTTCCATCCACAAGTATCAGGTATGAGAAAATCTGGATAGCGTTGCAGAGCAATATAGAGTTGGGTTCCCTAACCTGTGCGATATCACCCACCCACCCGGCTATCTAAAATCTTGTGTTGGCAGTGTGTAATTGCCCAGAAGATGGTTGGTATCTTAAAATTTTGGTGAACGGTGAAGGATTTTTTCATATTTTTTCCTAATGTCAACTTTACAGGTGGATGGTTGAAAGAAATTCCACATGGAAGTTGGTGATGATTCCCAGAAGGTTGAGAACCCCTATCTTCCTATGTACATATATACATTCCTTATATAAAGTCCAATAGGAAGACAAGGTTGTATTTATTCGGCTCCCCATTGGGGAGGTATGAGTAATAAAGTCAAATTTAAAACGGGGATCCGCACAGGTGATGATTTATTCAAAAATGAAGTACAAAGAAAGCTATAATAAGCTTCTTTGATTAACAAAGTAGAAAAGCAATATTATCATTTGACATATATTCAATTTTTTCTTAAGTCTCCAAGCAGCCCACTGTCCAATGAAGCTTAATTCAGAATTTCTGCAGGGTTGATGGATTCACAAACTGAAGATATTTTTTCCCGAAGTTCATTCTTGGGTGAAGTTTACTACATAGAAACGCCCCTTAACGATGCCCCAAAGATTTTCATTCGGGTTTGAACACGGCAAAAACGTGGACCAACTCTCAAAGTCGGTCATACACTGATTTCATGATATTGGAGATTTTAATACTCCATTATTTTCTCCAGTATATATTACTCAAATCTGCTATTATACGAAGCGAATATTTGACATTCCTTTTAAAAAGCTTTTTTTCTATTTTAGGTTTTTCCTTGGGGAAATAACAAGGAGTATAGATATTCCATTTGTCGCTCATGACATAAATCAGTTCGAATGAAGGATTTTCTGTCGTATTTTCGATGGTGGCACTTCTTGTAGGGTTGTGTTGCTGGTCTGTCAAAAGTCTGAAGGTATTTCGGAGTCTCTGGATGTGCAGTCGCCGGGGGTATCCCACGAGAAATTTATCATCTTAGTCGAAAACCTTCAGCGAGGAACCCCAGGCCGTTTAGATTCGACTGAGAAAGAATATCATGAACAAAAACATTATGAGGCATGGTTATCATATTTTTTTAATTTCTACTAGAATAGAAATGCGAACATGACTTGTACATTATATAGCAATTCTTGTTTCATTCTATGTATGAACTAGAAGGCCCTTATTCGAAAAAATTTCCCAATCACTGATAATCCTTCTTTTCTTTATTTTCAATACACAATTAGTACAATGTGTGCCGGGACTTTTATAAAAGTCGTAAAATTTGATTTTTTTTCTCCTTTCATTTAAAATATAAATTTTGTTAACGCAAAAAAAAAATGACCAAAGCTGATTAACAGAATAGTGGAGTAGCAGTGAAGTCAGTGGACAACGATAGGAAAAGCCAAAAATTTGCCCCCGTATACTGGGTCCAAATAAAGTCGGTGCTAAAAAAAACAATCGTAATAATCGTTTATCAATTTTTGCTTCTACAGACAGAATTTGTCCTTTTGTTTCAGAGGTAAATAATAATTTTTCATCGGGCATACGTTGCTGTGTACTTTGTACAGTTTTGGATGCTGGTTCCGAAAATGTAATCAATGTTCCTGCATTGCGTCAAGTTTTGTGATGAGATGATTATTTCTAGTGTGAGTATTTTAGCATATAAACCCTGTAGAGCAGCACAAGGTTTCAAAAGGTCAAGATTCTTAGGGTGTCCATCAGTATTGTATCTTCTTTGTAAATCTTATACATAGTAATTTTGATTTTCTGCTTTGAAAAGTTGTGACTAATACAAATCATGTTTTCTTTGAAACTTCGCATGTTTACAGTAGAACTGAAAAAAGAACATGTCCGTGGCAATCAGAGTTAAACAGACTCTTAATTCGTAATCTATGTGGTAAATTAGTCCAAAAAGGATGTACTGCAACCTTGGTGTAGATAAAAGAGTAAATTTTGTTGAACAATGCAGTCTTTAGAGTGAATAGTAGTTTTGTTTCGAGAATCCTTCCTATCCGTGACATCACGTGTTGCATAAACAACTATTAACTATCTATAATATTCTGTTTGTCCCTACCTGCGTTCGAAACTTATACTTCCATTAATAACATAAGGGAAGATCTAGGTAGTTTATTAACAGGTTAGAAAGATAATAGACAGAAAAGAGAATTAGGTAGATTAGGTAGAGGCCAGGAAGGAAGTGGCAAAAAGTTAGGTAGTCTAAGCAGAGGGAAGGAAAGAAAGTTAGTTCACCGGAAGGTTTGCATATGCAACCAAAAATTTTTGCCTATGGAACTAATCCATAGCATTTTGATAGAAATCTATTTTACCAAAATACAAGGCTTTCTTGGAGTCTAGAAATGAACAGAAGAGAAGGAAAAAGAAATCTGAGAAAGAGTTTTAAAAAGATGGTGCAAAAGGTCAACAAAAGAAAGAAAAAAAACGGTGAAGTTGATCTAAAAAAAAGAAGAATGAAAGGGAAAGAGAAAGAGAGAAAGGGAGAAAGAGAGAAAGGGAGAAAGAGAAAAAGGGAGAAAGAGAGAAAGAGAGAGAGGAAAAAGGAAAAGAAGATTCGAGAAAGAGTTAAAAAATTAAATGGAGGAAAAGGTTAACAGAAAAAGAAAGCGAAAGGGAACTAGAAAAAAAGAAGAAGGAAAGGAAAGAGACAGGACGAAAAAAGAGAGAAAGGAAGAGTGAATGACAGAAAAAAAAAAGGAAAGAAAATTCGAGAAAGAATTTTTTAAATAAATGGAGGAAAAGGTCAAGAAAAAGAAGTGAGGGAAAAAAAGAAAAAAGAAAGGAGAGAGAAAAGGGAAAAGGAAATGGATGGATGTGAGAAGGAGAGCAAAGATGAAACCACTCAGAAAAAGGGGAGGGGTATGGTTTTCGAAAGAACGAAATCGCGAATTCTACTTGACCGTTTTTTCCTATGTTGTCCCTAGAGAATCCAGCAGACCGCAGACCGATCTTCCATCCATCTTGATCCCTTCTCAACGGATCCAACGCCAACCCTGAAAACTCTTAATTGAAATACCGTCTTTATAGCAACAATTTGTGTTTGTTAAGAAAATGTTTTGCCACGGTCGACGAGCGAAAAAAGACGATCGAGGGACCAGTAATAGGGTTTGTGGTTGGGCAAATGTTTGTGTGGGAAGCAAGGTGTAACAATGACGATAATAAAGGTGAGTCGTTCAACTAGAAGGGGAGGAGAAAGTTTTGGTTTGAAGATGAAGATAAATAGATGGATAAATATGGGCTGTTAAATCATAGACGCAGGTAAATATTACAACTGCTATTACACTATCTCTACGGCCACTACTAGAATAAACACTTAGGGTGACGGCAGTGTCAGTAGTGGTCAGAGTCCTGAGAACTACCCTAAAGAACCTAGCAAAGAAATCCAGGAGAGATTTCCAGATGATAACACTACTAGTATCTAGGCGACTGGCTGTCACTTGATCTGAAGCAAAAACCACGTCGGATATGATTTTTTTGAGGCAATCTATTACCTACTGAATGAATTTATATTATCT
>OY735207.1:19782772-19817772 GCA_963457665.1 Thysanoteuthis rhombus | reverse complement strand
GCGGAGAGAGAGAGAGAGAGAAAAAAAAGAGTGAAAGGTATGAGGAGAATGAATTATAATCATGATGGAGCGTAACGGTTGTATATACAAACAGGCAGGATGTTATAATAATCAAGTCAGAATTGATAAGTGTGCAATATTAGTGATGCACAAAGAAACACAGAGATCAGCCAACAGAGTGCTACTACCCAACAATGAAATCACCGAACAATTGAGCGGGAACAGTAGAAAATATCTTCGAATATTGGAATCAGATTTTATCAAGCAAAGTGAAATGGCAGAAAAGACAGGGAAATAATGGCTCAGAACAAGAAAGAGTTTAGAAACGAGACTCATCAGCTCTAACATTACAAAAGATATGAATACCTGGGCAGTATCTAATGTAAGATATTCAGGACACTTCCTGAACAGGACAATTTGGAAACTGACAAATTTCAATCATGACCTCAATAATGTGATTGCAACAAACAACTTGAACAGAAATGTGTGATCTGAAAACTCATAAGCCAAAATAGGTATGAAAGACTGCATGGAGAGTTTAATAGATTAACTGATATAGACCTGGGTTTGGTGGAGATAAGTACCTACAGCGTGCGGAGAAATTGGGGTAAGCATTTTCAAATAGGTATACATGTGGGTATTCAGAAATGCAATGGTAAACGGGAATCTGTGATGCGTTTGGCGATGGTGGGCATTTATCCAAGACATGTCATACCATGAGGTAAAATAGTCTGGAGGCCAAACAGGACCCCCTAAGCACCCACCACCCCCAGGACTCTATATATAGTGTACCGAAATGTTTGCTTTTTAGAAAAAGATGATCCAAAGGAAGAAATTAGGGAAAATTCCTCAAACTGGCTGCTAACAAAAAAAAAAAAATCCAGAACTTCAGATCTCATCTTGCGATTGACATATCTGAGTACTTTAAAAGGTTGAATCAATGAATTAGAAAATACACTTAATTTTACCATCAAAGTAATTTCTAATTTGTACAAATTGTTTGGCATGAGATCTTACAGCGAAAAACATGAAGCTAGGTATGTACCATTTTTCAGGGAAAGTACAGCTGGAATACTGAGGAGAGTGCTGAAGTATTGTCACTTGATCTCCATGCAGTATATTTGCTCAAGGAAGAGTGGTTTTGTAACTGGCATACCATATTGGTTAACCAAGAAAATGCATAACTCAGAAGTACTTTACCTGCCAGTCTTGACACCACAAAATGGCAGCTAAACAAATTTGCCACTTAAGTAGGTATGTATACAAAAAGAAGTATAGGCATCTATGCAATAGTGCCTCCTTATCCACAGATGATATGTTTCTTTCGCTTTTTGTTGAGCAGTGATCAATAAAAGAGAGTTTTAATGTGGCAGGACACAAACTGAAAGGTAAATTTAGCAAAAATTTACTTTACGAATTGATGATTCCGACAGAACCTATTAAGAGGAGTGGAAATCAAAAGACAAAAATTGTTTTTTCTAGACATCATAAGGAGTAAATACATAAATTTTCACACTTTTAGCTCCATTGGTGCCTGTAATACATGCAATTCATAGCCAGCCAGACAGACTGACTTAAAAACTGAAGACACCTGTGTTGACAGTTTTGATCGACGGTTACAAATAATAACAATCTACTGCAACAAATGTTATAGGATGGATAGAATATTTGTTCTTACCATAGATCTTAGTAACCCTAAAGGTTTATTTTACTATGTTGTTATAAAGTCGAGGACTTCCACATTTTTACTTGAAGGGAACACTTTAAAGCTTCCCTTTATCATATCTGAATTACAAACATTACAACTTTTGCAGTTAGGGACCATAATTAAGCAAAACTTTTGAATTGTTCATTTCTGAGGTTTACTGTGGGTAACTGAAACCATGGAAAGCAAAACTGCGGATAAGGAGGGTCATTTCAATGATCTTTAAATCTCAATTTTTAGTTGTCAGCAGACGTAAAAATTTTATGTCGCGCAAAGGTATGCCCGGACTTTTGAAATCGACTCAGTGAATCGATATTTTTTCAACATACACTCAATAAGCTATCCATAGAATCAAAAATCTTTTGTGAGCACGTTAATTTCTTTTTTGAACAGGTTGCAAAATGTGTGTGCGCACACAGCTCAGAAGGAACAATCGTCAAGAAAAGAGAAAGAGAGATCTATAAAAAAGAATAAATAGTTGTTTCATAATGTAGGTGCATACATGAGTCCGAGCATGTGTGTACACTTGTACAACAGATACAAAAATAATGCAGTCGCCACTCATGCATATCTTCATGGCGATTAACATCACAAATATACATACGATTTTTCTTCTAAGAAAACATCACAGCAACGAGGATAACAGTTCGAACAAATCTATGCGTAAAAATAATACCTTGCCACATAAATACCGGCTCGTGTTGTGACATAAACAACAACAATGACGATAACAGTCTTCAGAAATATAGGTGGACATATATTTGCTTGTCAACGACAGGTTTTCTTTCCTGAAAACTTATGGATTTCCAGTGTGGACTCACCACGAAAAAGCACTTATTTTGATTGGTAACAAGAGAGCTTGTGCAAATAATTTCGGTATTGTGGCTAGACTCTTTTCTAATGCTACACCTATTTGTCTTCCTGTGCTTTTCCCTCTTTAGAAAACACTGTAAGTGTGAAATGTCTTGTTACTCAGAAGCTGCTTCTAACTGTAGAGAAGCTTTTTTCTCTCTCTCTTTTGTTTGTTTGTGAGTTTATATTTGTTATTTGGTCGGTCTGTATCATGTTTATACGTATAGTAAAAAGATGGGAATGAGACTGGGAAAAGGAAGAAAGAATGAGTGAATGAATGAAAGAAAAAGGGAAGAATTGGAATAGAAGGATATTCGAGAGGGAAAAAGGAAAAGGCAGGACGAAAGAAACACCAGAAAAAAGGGAGATTAGATTTGAAAAGAAAGAAAGAAAGAAAGAAAAGAACGGAGGAAGAAAGAAAGGATGAGACCACTGCCCCAAAAGTAGAAAAATCGAGTCAATAAAATTGAAAGAGAGATAAAGATATGGGAGAAAAGAAAGAAAGAAAGAAAGAAAAAATCCATCTGGAAGACGAAGGAGTAAAAAGAGAATAAAACAAAACAAACAAATCAAGAGAAAAGTCGGAAAACTTTAATGAAAGAAAGACTGAATGAATGAAAGAAAAAAAAGGAAGAAAGGAAATTCGAGGGGAAAGGAAAAACAGAACGAAAGAAGCAAACCAGCAAAAAAGGGGCATTAGATTTGAAAAGAACGAAAGAAAGATGCAAAGAAAGTAAGAAAGAAAGAAAATGAGATGAAGGAAGAAAAAGAGAGAAAGAAAGAAGAGAAGAAAAAAAAAGAAAGACGGAAAGAAGAAAGGAAGAGGCAACCGCCCAAAAAGTTAAAAAAAATCGAGTTAATAAAATTGAAAGGAAGATTAGGATATGGAAGAAAATATAGAAATAAAGAAAGAAAGAAAGAAAAAAAAAGAAAGAAAGAATCCATCTGAAAGACGAAGGACAGAAAGAAAATCTGAGAGAAAAAAGAGAATAAAACGAAACAAATCAAGAGAAAAGTAGAAAAAAAAACTTTAAAGAAAGAAAGAATCCAGGAAAAGAGGGGAAAAAATAAAGAAAAAATGAAGTGGGAGGAGCAAAAAAGAGAAAGAGAATTTAAAGAAGAAAAAGAAAGAAGAAAAAGAAAGGAAGAACCCAGCAAAAAAAAAATACAAAGAAGAGAAGGAAAATAAGGAAGAAAAAAGAAGAAAAACTAAATGGTAGAAATGAATTGAAAAAAAAAAACTATAGAAAAAACTCTCAAGAAAAAAATAAAAGCGATAGGGGAAATGAAACATAGAACGAACGAAAGGAAAGAAACAAAAAAGAGGAAGAGAAAGAAGAGAAAAAAGAAAATAATCCATCAAAAATACAAAGAAGAGAGTGAAAATATGAGAGATAAAAGAAAAAAAAATAAAGAAATGAATAAACTAAAAACAAGAAAGAAAGAGAAAAAGAAAGAAAGAAACCCACCAAAGAAAAGGTGAACGAAGAAAAAGAGAAAGGAAAAATTCAAAGGGAAAGATACTGAAGCAATAAAATCTCCCAGAAGTGAAAGAGAGGCTTGAGAAATGAAACAAAAAAACTTTTGAAGGCAATGGAATAAGTGGGAGAGAAATGGATTGACGAAGGAAAGGAGAATAAAGGACTTTATCCATTTTTTAACAATAACACTAATTGTTAAAACTTTCTGTTTAGTTAAGGTTTCTAGTTACCCTTTTCTTACCATTGGAAGGTGATTGTTTGCTAATTATTTGTCGCTTTCATTTTTACAGTCTGTCGAAAACGTACGAAATTGTCATTGCAGACTTGTGATTCTGATCGTGTCCACCTCTTTTTTTAACATAGGCATAATCTTATTTCTGGTTTCATGGCAACCTATCGACAAACGATGACTCAGTCGTTCAAAAATATTGTTTTTTTTTTATTGTTAATCCCCGTGAAAAATTCACAGTTATATTTGAATAGTTATGAGATTATTTTTTTCAGAAAAAAAGTACTGAATTCGTTTCAGTAAAAGAGTCCATTGTTTCAAACGGTGGGTAGGACATTTTTTTATCTACAAAATAATTATTTTCAAGTGGAATAGTCAATTGTTACTCACAGAGAAACAGGACAAAGCGCCCTTTCCATTGTATAAGTAGATTAACAGCTTCATGAAAGAAAATATGGGCATCATCTTACCAAAATTTGATCGTTGAAAGGAGACGCCATAATCAGGTATCTAAACTGAGTAAAAATTCGGGGAATTACGCAAAAACACTTAGTTTTTACCGTCTCCTTCAAGGTAGTTTTTTGTCTGATGTTTTCAATCTGGCTCACAAAGGGTACTTACTAAATGCTGCAGCAAAAATCCATACTACATTTAGTTCACGTTAATTATTCGAATTCTGGGGTGGTACCTTATGTAACAGCATTTTCTTGGCATCCAATTTCGGTAATGAATTAGGCAACATGGCATTGCAAAGATAAGAGTCGTTAACATTGTATTTGGAGGATATGTCGTTGACACACGTGGTTGAATGATGGCAATGCATGTAGTCTAATCACGTTACGTGAGTACGCGTCTGGCTTACCTGACGCTGGTCATGGAACCTGGATAGAGCAACTTATAATATCACCGCAGTCAGTCAACTTCCACAATCACAGGGCAGTCGTTGGCCCCTAACCTTTTGATGCCCAGTGCAAGAGTTTCATATTTTTTGTTTATAATACAGATACTTCCCAAAAAACATCGAAAAGTGATATGAGAGAAGAAAAACGTTCAAAATTTGAGTAAAATCATTTTTATTGTAAGAAATATTTATCCTATTTGTAAAACGGATGAATGAATAATTTTCATATAAATATTTGTTTTTCATGTTTTGAACCGGATATTTTTGTCTTTGAAAATATTGTTTACACTGTGTAGACAATGAGACATAATGATTTACAAATAGAAAATTTGCATGCAAAATTCAGATTTTAAAATTCCACCACAGATTAAATAGGTCCATATTTCAACAATATTTTCGGTACTAATTCAACTTTGAAAGTAATCATTATGCAATGCTTATTTTTTAATTGAGTAATTATTCTTTAAAGACAAACATCCCGTTTTTTTTTTAATTTTATGAAATAAATATCCCGTGAATGATAAAAAAATATCTATAAAAACTTTAACGATAAGTCCCCGTAGAGATCAAATCAGTTAAAATCATATTTGAAACTTTATCCGAAGATGTAAAAAATTATTACCTGATTTTTTTTTTAGGAGGAGGGTGGTCAAGACAAAATATTATCTATATGGGAAGTTTGTTGGGTTTTTTTTAAATATATTGCAGACTTCGAGATTGTGCCAAAATAAAATAAGCATTTGCTCAAGATACAATTTTTAAAAGAAGTTTTTTCTGAAAATCCTATCCTATGGATAAATATTCCTGCATCCATTTAAACATCTTTATTTTCTGTGAATAATTACGAAACATGATTCTTGAATAAAACTGTATATATAATAAAATCAATTCAATTTGTATTCCTTATGTAAAGAAATTAGTAAGTATGCAAGACCGGTTAAGGAGTTTCTTTATTTCATTTTTATTACCTTCCTGAAAAAAATAGAGGAAAATAGTTTGACATATCTGACAAAACACCTATGCAAAGAGTTCCTACTTTTTGCTTACAAAAACAACGTGAATAAATTTTTCATAGTAAAGATGTAACTGTTCTAGTTTTTTCTTCACTTGTGATCATTAATAACAACTTGAAAGGGTAGGTGATCTGGAGCTATAATTTTATATTTCTCCATAATCGAATAGCTCTGGTGTGAACAAATATATTTATTTTTCAGGATTTTTTTTCTTCAAAATTTTGTCAAGTAATCTTGAAAATTGCTGCATTTCGAATAAGATCATCTAAATGATGATTATCTAAGTTTTGAAAGAAATTTAATTACTTAATTTTAAATTTGTCCTTCAACGGTCTCAACTTCTTTGAAATGGCGGAATTGATCTTCTTTTTTTTTTAAATGTTTTTTTTTTAAATATTCTAAGAACAGTTATTTGGCATTTGCATTACCAGCGGTTAACTCAATGGTAAAAGCATCACTCACTTGACAGCAGCTATCCTATCTGCGGTAGGTTCGATTCCTGCAGCCCTATTCTATTGATTTTTAATTCTATTTACGTTGTCTAAATTGGGTGATATATTTACCGTGTAAGGATGGGCCATTTTTTCGAATAAATTTCTTCATTACATATAGGTACACAGTTCCTCGTCTGAAATTCCGAAAAATGAGCATTATTTCCATGGGGCTTTAAAATAAGATAGTAAAGTATGGCAGTTTTGTCGTACTTCTTTATCTTATTTCATTTGTAACCATACAAATGAGTTATAATATTATCTATAATTTTGATTTACCTCACTCAGGGAGAATATATACAAGGTTCACTGCTATTCGCTAGCAATCGGCCGGATAGTTTACCCTATATACGTTGCCTGTACTAAATGATACCCGTTCTGTCTTTACAGGCAACGGAACGATACCAGAGTGTCCAGTCCAGAACGCATACCTGGGCGAAGCGTATGGATATCCTGAAATGTCCAGCCGCCAGAATTTCCTTCTTAGCCTCGCTCATGTGGTCCAGAGGAAAGTAGAAAACGAGACGTCAGTCGGCAGCTTGGCTGCAGGAGCTGCAGGAAGGGCGTCACATTGCCTTTAGGTGCTCCACTCCTTGGTTTGGGATCAAAGTTACCTTTTTCCTAAATTGGTTCCATTCCCCATATTCTTTAATTGTTTATCCTTCGTACGTTGTCTAGTTCGAGTGATAAATCGAACGTTTAACGAACGACGGGAGACAATTTCAAATAAGTTTCTATAGAATATAACGCAGTTTATAATCATATATATATATATATATATATATATATATATATATATATATATATATATATATATATACATATATATATATATATATATACATATATATATATATATAGAGAGAGAGAGAGAGAGAGAGAGAAAGAGAGAGAAAGAGAAAGAAAGAGAGAGAGAGACATATAGACAGAATAATTTATTCATATTAATTCTTCTCAAGCCACATGATATATATGTATGCATAAAATCACAAATGCACTCACACCAATACGCACACATACATACACACACACCCATATATATATATATATATATATATATATATATATATATATATATAAGTACATATAAGTTGACGATTTGACAAATTTGAAAAAAACTTAATCATTTTCATGTATTTTATTTCTTTCCTCATTCGATGGTAACTTATTTCATTTCCATATCATTTTTTTTCAGTATGGAAGATACGTGGATTTTGCCAGGATGTTGTTGGATTTGATTTTCAATCATGGCAAAATAATTTTTAAAACAAAATAAAATATCATCGAAGACCAACGAGAAGAGAAACACAAGCCAGAATTCCAAGCTATTAAACCTAAAGGATTTGAAATATCCAAAAGTGAACACTGAATGACACACCGGAAAGTGATATCATCACGTGGTCCCAATGATAACGATGGACATCAAATATTCTAAAAATCATTTGAATCTGATCAGATGACACTGCCACACCGCAGCGAAACGTGTAATCGGGAATGAAAATATATGAAAATAATTTAGTTAGTTTTTTTTCCAAAATTGTCAAATCATCATATTAAACATCATTCCACTAAATCCAAACGAGACTCGCACAGAGACAACTTATAAGTAATGTCTCCATTGGCGTCCGCTTCCAAAGGTGGGAGAGGCCAAATGGTTATATTCAGAGTATATCTTAGCAGCAATCCTATTACCAGTGGAAAATAATACCATCTTTAATATGTGTATAATAAGTTTGAGTTACATAACACAATTGTACAACACCATTATCCTTTATTGACTATGAAGTTCCAATTTTCCAATCCCCTCGCCCTAGGTGAGATGGCCTGATTCAGGGAGGTAGAGTGCAATACCCCCGTTTGTCACGGACGCCCATGAATGTCCTCATCATGTCAAGCACAAAGGAGGTTCCCAGAGTATTTGTTTGATGCCATATGTGAGAAATCCCTTACGGGTCTAGAATTGTTTTGATCGCAAAAAACGTTTGTTGAGCGAAGACATCGACAAAAAAGCAATTGAGGAAGACCAGCAATGGCTGTCAAGCCACAAGAGCGCGAAAACCGATGTAGGTATCAGGAAGGAAGGAGTTGGCAATGGAGAAAATGGTAAAAAACAACATGGCGCTGACTATTAGATTGTTTAGTGAGAAAATAGCCAGCAACTGTGAATGTTGGCATTGCGTGTTTAGAACACCGACGTTAAAACACACAGACGCACGCTTTATATATATATATATATATATATATATATATATATATATATATATATATATATATATATATATAAACTTGAAACATTTTACGCCGTTAAAATAACCCACACATAAAACACTTTAATGGTTTCAAAATAAGCAATGAAAAAGATGGCAAGAGCGAAAAGCCGAATGAAGGTATTGAATAAAGACGGGGTGAACAGAGAAAGAAAGAAAGAAAGAAAGAAAGAAAGAAAGAAAGAAAGAAAGGAAGGTACGTAGTAAGGAAGGAGGGGAGAAAGAAAGAAATAAAGGTTGAACAAAATACAAAAGTAAAGGAAATAATGTTGAAGAAAAAGAAGAAATTGCAGTAAAAATGAAACAAAAAAAGGGAAAAAGATGGTTATGATTAGGTAGATGGGACGAACGAAAGCGGGTAGAAAGAAAGAAAGAAAGAGAGAAAGGAAAGTTGGAAGAATGAAAGAAAGAAAGAAAGAAAGAAAGAAAGAAGGAAAGCGGGAGAGAACAAAAAAAGAAAGAAGGAGAGAACAAAAGAAAGAAAGGGCGAAGTGAGAGAGGAAACAAATAATGGAGAAATTAAAGGAAGAAGGGTACCAATCATGGGAAAATAAAGGAAGAAAAAGAAGAAATGATACAGGAAAAGGAAAGGATATGCTGAAGAAATGAAACAGGGAATGAGGAAGGTTAAATAAAAAAAGGTAAAGAAGGAAAAAATCAAAGGAAATGCAGTAATGGAGTGAATAATGAATGGAAGAAATGGAGGAAAAAATGAAGAAATAAGAGTGAATGTTTTTTAAATGGTGAAAATAGGGGAGAGAGAAGGAGGAAGCCAAGATTATGAAGGCGAAAAAGAATTAAAATAAAAGGGAAACAGCGAAAAATAGCAAGAAAAACAAAGTGAAAATGAAGGAAATGAATGAGTAAGGAAGGAAAATAAGGATGGAAGAAAATAAAGGGGAAGAAAAAAGGGTATGTAAGAGGAAAATAAACGTTCTAGAAATGAATGAAGATCAATAGAAGAAAACATTGGAGAAAGAAGGAAAGTAAGCGAGAGCGATGCTGACAGAGAAAGAAAGAAAGAAAGAAAGAAAGAAAGAAAGAAAGAAAGAAAGAAAGAAAGAACCATGACGACAAAAGGATAGAATAAGAAAGAAACGAAGAAAGAAAGAAAAGGAAAGAGAGAGTATGAAGAAAATAGGAATAAAAGAAAGGAATAAAGGGGGAAAAAAGCAATGAAGATCAGTGGGAAGGGACACTGAAGGAAGAAATAAAGAGAGAAAGAGTCGTCCCAACATCCATTAAGTGAATCACCGTACTATGTCCGGTAACGCTACCACAATTATGAAAGAATTTAAAAAGACATCCCATCCTTTTTTTTTTCGCGAAAAGAAGTTTGTTTTTTTTTCAAAAATAGAAAAATATTACTCCTATAAAAATAGTCCTGAAAGTATCTCAACGATCACAATAATCTTCAATGAACCCCTGGAGATGTCCCGAACCCGACTTTGAGGAGCTACATTTTGCAATACTTTAACTAATAAAAAAATTGATGACAAAAAATTACAACCAACTTTTTTACCTGATTTTTCCTCCTACCATTTCATTTGGAAAAGTGATACTCGTACCCTAAAAAATTCAATAAAAAACTTTTCTTGAATTTCTAGAAATCAAAAAAAATTTTTCGGATGTTTAGTCTATTACTCTTGTGAATGTACAAGGTTCTATGTATCCATTGGCACTTGAACAAGAATAAAAGAGTAATTTTTGAAAAAAAGAAATCCATTTGAGATATTCTGTTAATACCCACAAACCCAAAGACCAATGTTTAGAAAATGTCTCGTGCAACATTCATGCGATTTTGCAAGGTTCTATAGCGACTTGTGTGGCCGGTAACGCTGACACAACAAAAACAACTGAGTGAAAAAGGGAAGAATACCTCGCTACCTTACTTCCTGTTTGGTCGGTTCAGTGGTCGTGGCTACGGTGATTCAGAAGAAAGAGAAAAAAAAAGAAAGAAAGGTGGGGACATAAATAAAGAAATGGAAAGAAAGAAAGAGGTTTGATGAAGATAAAATGTATTGAAAGTGAAGTGACAGATTGATAGAAAGAAAGGAAGAAAAGAAAAGGGAAGAGTACGAGGAAAATAGAAACAATTGAAAAAAAGAAAGGAGAAAGAAAGAAATGAAGATCAGTAGGGAGAAACATTGAAGAAAAAAAGAAAGAAATGGAGAAAGAAAGAAAGAAAGAAAGGATGAAAGAAAGAAAGAAAGAAAGAAAAAGGTCATGAAAGAAAAAATTATGAAGTAAAACATAAAAGAAATGAAATAGAAAGAGGAGAGAAAAGAGGAACCCACTAAGAAGGAAAAAAAAATGAAACAAAAGACCAAATAGAGAGTAACTGAAGTACCTGTCAACGTCGGGTAAAAGGTCAAGATTTGGATTGCAGTTGGCTATAACAAACAGTAAAAACATTATCGTACGACTGATGATGAGCAAGCAGATGTTGCTTTTGTCAACGAAATCAAAATCAAACTTTTTGATTCAAATATTTTGCATACTCCCAAAATTTATTCACATTTATTTAGTAGCAAATTTCTCAAGAAAGCAAGAGAATTCTTGGTAAAAACGTTTATGAATAACATCAAAAATATGTTCATCCTAATTTTGCGCTGTTAAATTTGAATTAAGTTACTCTTCAATCAAATCATAGAGTGATATTCGATGAATTTAGTTTCAAGTTGCTAAAATGAAATATTTTTTTAGATTGTACGAATACTATTAAATATTGTTTTGTAAAATCTCTGAATATTGACCAACGGTATGTTTGGTGGCTAAGCGGGAACCTTTTTTTATTTTTGTCAAACTCAAGTCCAAGTCTGGAGTTGACATTGTTTTACTACCGTAACAACAACAACAACGACAAATATCCTCACCAAATAAAGGAGAGTAAACCCTTCATTGTTTGTCTGTCCCGTCGCATTCGACCAGACCGACGTATAAAATGAACATATCCTTTCTATGACTCAAGATCACGACCAAAGGATCCGTAGGTGGCTCTCCTACATTTGCTGTATATATAAGCCACCGCTTAAGGCAGTGCAGTGTCGAGTATAAAGCTGTTTGCATTAGCAGTTCTCGATCAATCTAAATTCATTAAAATGAAAATAAAGAAAATAAAGATAATTTTCTGTTTCTATGAGATGTTTCTGTGTTTCTCGACTTCCGCTGCTTAGAATTATTAAAATTCATTTATGAAATATCTAAATAGGTAACACCGGAGAAAGTAACCGAATTACTTCCAAGCCATAGTTTTGTACGGAAGACAGCATTTTTTGTGCGCTAATTCATTTCTGATCTTAATTCCTGCACTACATTCTGAGTACATGTCAGTTATATCAGACTGCTCAACGTAAGTACGTACCCACTTTATTGTTATTACCCCTTACACAGGCCGTAAATCTACGACGGTGAGTAAACAGTACTAATCGCAAATGAAGAATAAGCTCACTGAGAGTCTAGAACTGATCGCTTTTTTTTTTGCCCCAGGAAACCTGTGAGCTTATTCTTCATTCTCGATCCTCTCTGTTCACTCATAGATTGATTGATAGTTGTATCAGACAAGCGAAAGCTATGAACACACTTGGGAAAAATTAACAAAGTTAAATATATATATATATATATATATATATATATATATATATATTTATAGCGTTATATTACATAGACACTTATTTGAAATGATCTCTCGTCATTGGACGGTTAATCTATCACGCACACTCGACAACATGAATAGAATAAACAATGAAAGAAAATGGGCCTGCTACTGGAATCGAACCTGTCACCGATAGGGTAGCCGCTTCAACGTATTGACGCTCTTACCATTGAGCTAAAATGCAAACGGTAACGCAAAAGCCCAAATACCTGTTGTTTTTTGTTTTTCTTTGATTGTTTCATCTATTTGTGTTGTCTAAGATGAGTGATATATTCATCCTGTAATGACAGGAGATTATTTCAAACAAGTTTGTTTATAATACCACGAATTTTACAATCATTCAGTCGGATCATAGATATCCATCTCTTCATACATTACTGTTGCGTTGAAAGAAGCGAATATAACGAGATTAAACGAGATGAAAATATGGTATGAAAACATGAATGACGCAACCCCAAAGATTACAGCGCACAATACACATATGCACATAAATGTTATGCTGCAATATTAGTCATGTACAATACTGTACTCAGAGGTAACAGTGTTTAGCAGTTGAAATGACTGCATCATACGATAGCCTTATTCGAGCGTCCACTCCTTTGTTTTGTGTCAGCAATGTCTTTTTCCATGTAATGTAACGTTTATGCAAAACGAGTACGAACTTGCATCCAGGTCTAAGGAAATCACTTTCAATAAATATTTCAAATTTGAAATGTACATTTTATCAGTATCATTTTGTTATCTTTTTTTCAAGTTGAGTCTTCAAAAAATAGTATTTAGATTTGAAAACTGTTTTAATACCAGTAGCCCAAAAGACTGTTGCATCATTTTTGAACCAGCATATACGCAAACACCCACGAATTTATTTTGATATGAGCTGTTAAATACGAATGGCAAATATCAAAGTTCCTTGATAAGAAAAAAAAAACTGCGAATTGTCAGCTTTTTTGACAGATTTTTTTTCAATTCGTTTCCCACCCAATCAGCTGCCAGTTTTTTTCTGAATGGTGTTTTGATTCCGTTCTTCAAACATGGCTCTAAGTGACGTTTTAGTACCAAATTGTTTCATTCTGACATTCCAACAACCGTCCATTCGTTTTTGTAATTCTTCTATTCCTGGATCTATCTCTTCTTGCTTGTTTGTTTTTTGTTTTGTTTTTTTTTGTTTTGTTTTTTGGGGTTTTTTTTTTGGTTTTTTTTCTCATTCTATTTTCTTTAAACTGATTTCCTGTCATTCCCACATGTGTGCTCCTGTTTACGTGTATGGGCGTGCACGCATTTCTCTAACATTTTGCCGAGGCGGGTAAGCCTAATTATATATATACTAGTTTACCCCAAGCGTCGGAAGTTGACAGCTTATTTCAGTAATTCGGCAACTGCTATTGCGTAAAAGATTAGAATATAGAGAGAAGGTGAGAAGTTAATTCAATTGAGAAATTGTTACCTAATCCAAATATTATTGTGTACACTTTTGTCTAGGCCAAATGATACACTCACCGTGTAATGACAGGAGATTATTTCAAATCAAGTTTCAATATGATATAAAACAATGTATAACCATTCTGTACGGTAGGATCATATATCCGTTCCCCGATTCATATATATATATATATATATATATATATATATATATATATATATATATATATATATATATATATATATATATATGTGTGTGTGTATATATATATATATGTGTATATATATATATATATATATATATATATATATATATATATATGTATATATATATATATGTGTGTGTGTGTATATATATATATGTATATATAACGATCCCCTTGTGTGATAAATACTAAATACCTGTTGGTAAGTGTAAGTGTATGTGTGTGTGTGGTGTGTGTGAGTGTGTACCCACTTTATTGCTATTACAAGTGTACAAATATAAAACATGAATCTCATTTCCTAATGCATGAACAACATATGTATATCTTCTTCCCTAATGTATGAATGTCATATATAAATATTATTTTCTATTGTATAAATATAATAAATAAATCTAATTTTACAATGTATAAATATCATATATTAATCCTGTTCCCTCGTGTATGAATTTCATGTATAAATCTTGTTCATTAGTGTATAAATATCATTTATAATATTGCTCCCTCGTACATAAATATCCGCTTCTTCAACTGTATAAATATTGTATACAGATCTCGTTCCCTAACTTACATATATATATATGTGTGTGTGTGTGTGTGTGTACATAAATCCTTCTGATCTCAAATGTATTGATATCATATTTTAATTGCATTCCTTGGTGTATAAATATCTGCCTGTTCCCCATTGTATGAATATCATATATACAAACGTAATAGTTGATATCAAGTAGAAATCGAAGGCCTTCATTTTAGGGGAGGGTATCAGAATTTTCTTTGAAATGGTGTATAGATGTTGATCAACCCCAAAATTATAGTACAGGACTATCTTTTTTTAAAAGGTTATTTACTACTCCAACACAGAAGTAAATATGAACCGTATCAATGCAATGCAAACCACCTGATAATATTGCATGTAGCAGAGATACATGAGATACATACTTATTTCAATAAGATACTGCACTGATTGTGAAAGGTTTGAGTCCCAACGAAGTACGTACACTGTTTTGTGACTGATGTGGTTTGGTATTCCCCACTGGTGCCAATGCTAAAAGGTTTTATATGATTTTCAACGCATCCAAGCTCTTCCCACTTGAAATATTGATGCAACACAATCCTTTGCTCATCAATTCCCTATTCGGCCTGGTGTCAGACTAATTCAAGTATTGTAAATATCCAAGAGCTACATGGACTAATAAATCCAAACAATTCGGGCTTCCGGTATCATTTGATTCGTTCATATATCTAAAATTCTCTTGGGGTGTCTCAGAAGTAACGCCTGATTTGTCTTAAAACGTAACGCCCAATACGCACTAAAAACAAAACCTGATTTCAAAACAGTTTCATCGATGCAATAGATGATCCACTAACCTAATTAACATGCAATGTGTCACATGTAGGTTTCAATATGACTGCCGTCCATTTCGATGAATTTATTCACTTAATTTCATTTGCACTCATATTGGCAATTTACTTTTGTGACAAATCGGGCGTTACTTCTGGAACATAATAGGTATAATAGTTAAACATCTAAGTTTAACCCTTAAAGCATAGTTGAAAAATCGACTGTTACACGAGTATAGAAGGTGTTGGAATTAGGGAATCAGGAGCATAGCATTTTATTTTGCATCTCATGTTTCCAGATATATTAATATTCATTTATCTAAATTCTAGGTCAGTGCCCATTGAAAAGGTGCGTATTTCGAAAAGGACGGACTTTATTGTGTGAGGAGCTGCCTATCATAATCATTATCCCTGTTTCCTCTTCTGTATATTCAATGTGGCCAATTCAGTGGTAAAGTGGAGGCAAGTTTTGACCAATGGACGACGTTTAAGAGGTAATACAAACAGGCCTCGATTAGTAAAGATAACGTATCTCGCCAATTCTCCGTGTTAATCGCATGATAGAAAATCATAATAAACAGAAACACGTAAATGTAATATGCATAGAAATGTTTTTAACACTAGGTCGAGCGTTTTATGCCTGTTTTATGTTCTACCTCCACGCTGTCTTGGTGCTTACTCATACTGAGGTATTTTCAAGAAATAGATATTACCCATCTTATTTCTTGTCTGTTCTCCCGATAAAGAGGCCTACTTGTTCTTTTCATTGTTTTAATCTCGTTTCAACATCATATTAACTGTGCTAATTCATTGAAAGTAAAACGTATCGCTAAAGGTCGGCATTCAGATCATTGGTATATATTTGTAGCAAAATATTAGCTGAGGTTTTATTACATTACTCCAAGGTGTCACAATTATAGGAATTGTTTTCATATTTATACACAGTAGCTGTATATTTTGAACTATCCTGCATTTCTAGTAAGACCTCCTTTAATGTATAATTTCTGAACCATACTCCCAGTCGTTCTAATTTAAATCGTAGAATATCATGACTGAATTATACAGGTAGGCATTGATTAGTTTGTATAATGCATATGACAAAATGTTCATGTGATCTACGTACTTCATATTATTTCAAATGATGAACTATTTTCTGGTTCTAATCTAAAATGATGCAGACAAAAGTAATACCAATGCCATCCTTGCCATAATTTTGTTCCTTATTGTGGTTTGTCGACTGTAAAAATCAGATGGAACTCGTTTTCCTTTATTTGGTCTTCATGCATTTCATGTCATAGATTCATGAAATCGAAGAGCTCTACTTTTTTTGAAATCGTTGTCTCTATGCATCTATCTATCTATCTATCTATATATATATATATATATATATATATGAATTTTGATTTGCCTTATATTATATAGAAACTCTTTCAAAATGATCTCCCGTCGCTACATGGTTAATATATCACTCAATTTAGACAAGATAAGTAGAATGATCAATTCAAGAAAATGGGGCTGCTGCAGGAATCGAACCTACCACCGATAGGGTGACTGCTTCAAATCAGCGTTGCTCTTACCATTGAGCTGAACAGCTTCGAGTAATGCGAAGGCCAAATAACTGCTTTAAACCAAAATTCCCATCTTGTTTATTCTTGGCCTGTTTGTCTCTTTCAACGCGACAGTTATGTATTCAAGAAATGGATACATGTCCATTTCTTAAACACGCACACGTGCACACACACACACACACACACACACACGCATATATATATATATATATATATATATATATATATATATATATATATATATATATATATAACTTTAAGTTAAATTCAATGTGATAGCTTTTATCTCCTTTAATTTGTATCGTTATCAATGGAGTTCTCTCCTTTGTTCATAAAAATATTGTATATTGGTATCAGCAGCAGCAGCAGCCATTTAATGTCCGTCAGAGGACGTTGACCTTCCCCAAGCCTCACAAGAACTCTTGATCGTGGGCGTCATGGTACCAACATTACAAGATACCGATAATATGACTAAACTTATTGAGTGACATGACATGCAATCGTTGGAAAATCTGATGATGTAAAATGAATTGTGTGTGGAGATCAAATCCCCAGTTCCCAAGCTATAATTGTTTTTGGGATTTGTACCGCACCAGAAGGCGGGCATCCACGATTCCTTCCTTCTTTCCTTCCTTCATTCTCTTTCTTTTTTTTCTCACCTTATTTTGACTTTTATTTTCTTCCTATCTTCATTTTTTTAAGCTGATGTTGCTCTCCACGTTTAACGTCTCTGTCAAGACCTGAACTCCGATTGTTATGACACCTTAGATTGAAGGATGCTTCACCCTGTACAAATATGGTAAATTGACGGGCGGTCACGCACGTGTTGTTCAACTCGAAACACTGAGTGTTGAACATGCCACCATGACTCTCTTCTCCATTCCTCTTTCTCTTTCTCTCTCACTCCCTCTCTCTCCATATATATATATATATATATATATATAATGCCATTTTTTATCTCCCAATCTATCTTTATGTATATCAAAATACGCAATCATACGTACATATGTGCGTTCACGTTCTCCTTTTTGTCAAGTCTTCTCACACTTTTGCCTTGTTTTTCATCCCCTGGGGTGTATTTATCAATCTATCAATTATCAATGATTACTGACACATCTATTTCTATGTTACCATCGACCTCTCCTCATTTGCCATATCTATCTATACACACTATATATATATATATATATATATATATATATATATATATATATATATATATATATATATATATATATATAGATAGATAGATAGATAGATAGAGAGAGAGAAAGAGACACTGATGTGTGGTAAAATATGCGAAATTAGGAAAAAGTTCTCTACTCTGTATTTTAATGCCAACTGTATTGAAATATCAAATAGAGAACCTTTCCCTAAGCTTTTTTGTTTTCCATCATATTTGCTCTGGCAAAAATCTATCTTGGAACTCTGTTTTTCACAATAAACATTGATTGAGCAACGAATGATATATACAAAACTACATAACTATTTACCTGGGAGATACATACTTCCTGAATCTAACGGTTACTTATTCCATATCTATTTACTTCAATTTACTCATTTTCAGCTACCTCAGTTCATATATATATATATATATGTATATATATATATATATATATATATATATATATAAATGTATATATATATATATATATATATATATATATATATATATATATATATATATATATATATATCAAAGTACCAATAAGTAATTCAATATATGTGTGATGGATTTATTTCATAAAGTGCTCTATACATCAACCATTTAGTTAGAGTAGAGCCTTGAACATGGTGAAATAATGGAATCGCTACTTATATATATTCATATATATTTATACATGTGTGTATATGTGCATGTATGTTCTATCTATCCATCTATCTTCTCCAAGGAGAAAGACAAGAAGATGGTTATATATATATATATATATATATATATATATATATATATATATATATATATATATATATATATATATATCCTTGTCTATCTCTTGTTTATATCCCTCTCTAATTATATCGATCTATTCTAACCTGCTCTTACCACCTCTGTTTATAGGTTTTTAACTTTAAGTCTGTTTAAGATTACCTATCAATCAACCGAGATTGTTCGCCCAGTCCCTAAAAATCATATTGAAACTCTTATTTGAAATGAACTTCAGTTATTACACGGACAATGTATCACTTGGCCTAGACAAAGGGAATAAAATAAACAATTAAAGAAAATGGGACTGCAGCAGGAATCAAACCTCCGACTGGTTGGGTATCTGTTTTAAGGTAGTCGTTGCTCTCATTGGGCTATCGAGCTAAACAGCCATCAGTAATGCCAAGGCCAAAATAACTGTTTCAACTTCAAATTTTCATTTTTGCTTAATGCCAACTGTATTGAAATATCAAATAGAGAACCTTTCCCTAAGCTCTACTCGTTTCTTCCAACGCGACAGTTAAGTATCAAGAATGATCATGAATTGCGCTATACTTTTTTTTAAATGGGCTTCCATTATTACACGGAGAATGTATCACTTCACCCAGGAAACAACGTAATCATAAGCGTTGCTCCTACCATTAAGCTAAACAGCTGCAACCTAACAGTAACCGAACATAAAAATGAATAATTACCAAATTATTGCTAAATTTTATAACTTATAGATAATCTATGATGTTCAAAAGAGTTTATGATGAACCCAATGGTGAAAGAGCCTGCCTGTGTTCAAGTGTAACGCCCTTTCTTCATTAAAATTTAACAGATAATTAAAACAAAATTTATTTTTCTTTATAACATCATTCTATAACAACGCGTCCCATTTCATCTTCTTTATTGATAGTTCCTGTGAATGGGATTGGCAAACTCTTGCAGAACAAGTTGACCTGAGTTAAGTGAGGGAATCTGTCATCAGATTTTGCGTGGGTCAATCTCATTCGCGCATAGTGTCACTGGTTTTTGGGTGTGGTCATTGTCAAAATTCAACAATCCTTGGAGTTAACACGATAGCATTCAACCATTTCACAATATGCACCGGAAGGAATATATTTTGGTATAACTATCAATTACATAATTATTCCTGACGAAAATGTATTCAAATAATTCGGGAACCCATAATAATCTTGACTGAACCCATTTGAAGTGTGGGTGTGTGCATAGGTGTGTCCCTTCTCCAGCTCAGTCTACTCCCATTTTCCTTCACTGGCGATGTCTGGTTTACTTCAAACTGTGATGAAAAATTCCGAGTTAGTCCCATATCCACACAACATCCATTTCCTATTTCACGGAAACTATTTGTGAGTTACCTTGGAAGTTGTGTCTTTTTTATTTTGACCTCAGCTAGATACTTTCCCCCCTTCCTTTGGCTTTACTTTTTAGTTTTTCATTGACTCAATTATGAAGTTCTCCACTCGTTTTGAAGTTCTCCATATCTTCAGACATTTGGATATCATCCAATGTTGTGGGGTCATACCGTAAGGCTTTCTTTTTTTTGTTGTAATCTATCCTTGCCAAGATCAGGTACTACTTCATTCGTACTCGATGAGCTTTTATGCAACTTGTTACTGGTGGTTTTCACTGGGGATCAGGTAATAACAATTCTCATCGACATTCTAGGATTCTCCTCATTACTCTAGCTGATTTCAGCAGTACTGTTTTCTGGGGTGATCTCGATTCCTAATTCCTTCAACTTTTTACCAGGCTCTTAGGCACTGTTTCCAGGGCTCCGATTACAATTGGTACTACAGTCATCTTTATGTTCCATGATTTTTTCAGCTCTCAAGCAGGGTCAAGTTATTTACCTTTCCGTTTTCTGTGAGTTCCAGTTGGTCGGTCTGCTCGAACAAGGAAAAGCAGTATCTGGTGCTATTTTTATTGGGTTCTATTGGAGAGAAATATGGTATGTGCTTATATCATTGGTTTGTATGACCAAAACGTTGTTGCTTGCACAGTTCCCGGCGGAGCAGTTACCCAACTAAATCATCCATACTCTTGAAATCTGTTTGGGCCAGTTAGCTCAATTTGATTACATCGTTTTCATTTCCATAGTCTATATTTGATATTCTTCTGTGTCTTGTCTATCTTAGCCTTTATAGAATTGGATCTTATGGTTTTGTTCCGGGCTGCTAACAGCGACTTAGTTTCGCGCCTCAAGCTTCCTCTACATAACTATGTCTACGTCGATTTATTCACATTTCTTTGAGCTTGCCTTTGGAAATTCCTATAAAGTTGTTTCACTTTCCATGTTGGATTCACGTTTTTGTGTTTCCAGATTCTAAAGTCATCCCCTGTTACTCCTATTGCAGAAAAGGGCTGTCATAATTAACCTTCCACAATTTCCATTTCTTTTGATTGCAGAATCGATGCAATCCTCAATACCAATGACTCAATTCCCCTTTTTTAAAATCATGATCTGTCATCATCATCTTTCGGATGCAAATTTTCTATAATCCAGGTTTATGAGTTCCTCCCTTTTCCAGTTCAAGAATGGTCTAGAACAGAGCTTTCCAAACTTTTGCAATAATGACACATGAAATAATTATTTTGCCACACATTACCAGAGTTTTCTTGGTCGAGCCGAATATACAATGTCATCATAGCAGTTCAACTGAGCCAGGAAAATTATATTTCGAGAGATATACAAAATCATACTTGATTTCACGAAGCACATAAAAACTATCGGCAACACGATAAAGTGTCTTGACCCAGTTCGCAAAACTCAGGTCTAGAATACCTTACAACGGATACACATTGCTTTGAAAAAAGTTGGGTTTTTTTTTTTTAGAGCAAATTTGGTTTCCTTGTTCTGCTGAGAAATCCCTTGCCCACTCATTTCTCTGATCTTACCATGCTTGATCGTGTCTGTTTCCAAATTACCTGGGTATTTGCGATTTTCTATCTCGTTGAGCGCTCTGATGGTTTCATGGTTAAGTATTTCGATTTCCGCTGTTGTTTCTCTTTCCCTTTGTCCATCACCGGCATTGAACGTTTCTCAATACCGAACTCCACTCTGATGTTTTCGCTAAAGATTCTGGTCATTACCGTCAGGGGTTTCACATTCTTTTTAGTTTTTAGCAAATATATTCGGTCATCCATGTACACGAGGCAATTCACTGTTTCCTGTGAATTTGTTAATTTGTATCCCCCACCGTCCCAGTAATATTTTCGCAATATATACTTCAACGACATCATTACTGTAACGAATAGCAGCGGGGATAGTGAGTCACCTTGAGAGATACCCCCTTAAATTTTCACTCACAAGTTTTCACTCACCTTCGTTACGAAGTTCTCTGCTTGTTTTGTGATTTTTGGCACCCCCGGGCAATCTGTTATCTTATCGGTCCCTATTGCCTTACTATCTTGGGTAGACCTCTAGTCCCTTGATTACAAAGTCAAAGCAATCCTCGTGATACAAATTATCATTATTTCTGCACTCTGAAAGTAATTTTGAAAAATATGCTCGTATGAACAAGGTAACAAATGTTTGATGAGCAAAAAAAAAAAAAAAAAAAGAAAGAATTATTCATTCATTCCCTTCGGAACAGTATAACAAAAAATTAATGTTTCATTTACACATGAATTAGACTATCAATTTTTTTTAAGACTGAATATGCCCTGACGTAAGCAGAAAAGACAAATACTATAAATAAAATCTTCTAAGAGTGTTTTTTGCAATATATATATATATATATATATATATATATATATATATATATATATATATATATATGTGTGTGTGTGTGTGTGAGTGTGTGTATATATATATTTGTGTGTGTGCATGTGTGTATATATGAGTGTCTATTTTGTGCACATTTCTGTCTTTTGGCAATGAGCGCAGTTTAATTCTGCCTAGTAATATATATGTGTGTGTTTCTGTGTGTGTGTTTCTGTGTGTGCGTGCAGGTGTTTTTGCATGAGTATGTATGTGTGAGCAATATACGTAAATGCATGCACACAGACAATCATATACATGTATGTGTGTGTGTGTGTATAAGTATTCTCATTAGTCTCTGTTATGGAAGGAAAAGGAGATGCTTACAAAAACGCTCCTCTTCGCATTTCTGTTTGGTCAGTAATTGAATCCGCGACGCCGGCTCGAACCCGCGACCACACCGGGCGCATGTCAAAATCGCAAGCGACCAGAGAGGAGCTCATCAAGGCCGTTGGCACATAACATAGACGCGTCCAGGCGTGTTTCTCTGTCATTCTCTCATTTTTTACACTTGTACCGTCAGGGTGGCCGTCCAATGTAAGCATTTGCCCAACTTAACCAGACAGACAACAAATTCCGGAACCTTGTTGCTATTGCTCTTCTCATTATTATTATTATTATTATTATTATTATTATTATTATTATTATTATTATTATTATTATTATTATTATTAATCTTCTTCTTTTTCTTCTTTTTCTTCTTCTTCTTCTTCTTCTTCTTCATCTTTTTCTTCTTCCTCTTATAATTCTAATTCTCCTCGTGGTTCTTATTCTTATTCTTCTCCTTATTCTTATTCTTCCTGTAGTTCTTCTTCTTCTTCTTCTTCTTCTTCTTCTTCTTCTTCTTCTTCTTCTTCTTCTTCTTCTTCTTCTTCTTGTCCTTTTTTATATTTTGCACTTCCTGTATTCTTCCTTATTCTCTGGCTAATTTGGAAACTCATCATTCTTTTCTCTTTCTTTATCTTTTTCTATCATATCTATCTCTCCTCTTGACTCTCCCCACTTCCTCTCTATCTCTCTGTCTCTATCTCTGTGTTTCTCTTTCCGTATTTCCCACATGCACACACACGCACACACGTAATGTGCCCGAATATTTTTTCACTCGGTCCTCTTTTCAAGCCTTGCTAGATCTTGATCCAATTCTTTCATATTCTTTTCTCTTCACCTTCATCAAAACTGCACGGCTTCTTTTTTTTCATTCTTGTTTCTCTCTTTCCTTTTTTCTCTTTCATTTTTTTCTGTCTTCTTCTTCTTCTTCTTCTTCTTCTTCTTCTTCTTCTTCTTCTTCTTCTTCTTCTTCTTCTTCTTCTTCTTCTTCTTCTAACTTCCAATCGGTAAGAGTAGGATGTTCACTTTTTTTCTCCTATTTTCCATTTCATCTGTTTACCATTCTCATTTCGGTTAATTCACATAATTCGAGCCAAATATTGGTGTCAAGGGTCATGTCCTATTAGGAAAATGTCGGAATGCACTAAAGGACTGATTCAATCTGTGCGATTCGTATCCTTAAGTTTCCGACACATTCGAATGGAGTTTTCTTTCTTCCGAATGATTAGCATTTGCAATGAAATCTGGGGTCAATAACGTTTCAGCATTGTATTATGCTCCCTTGCAAACAACCAGTGTGATTGACTAATTTATTTTTCCGCGTTAATATGCTTATCTGGATTCGGTCCAATAAGGTCTGGACTTCAAAAGCAGGAGCCAAAAGCACTAACGGGTTTTCCCAATAAATGACTGATTGTTCTTTTGGAATCATTTTCAGATGAAGCATTCAGCTGTTATCGTTTTGTTTCTTGTTTTACTCTTACTTATCATTGTTACTTTTTAGATGAAACATTTTCACATTTAATATTATTATATTATCATCAAAACTTCTCCGCCAACTACAACTCAATATGGTTTGTCTATTAGATGAAACATTTTGTCTCTTTCATATAAAACCATGGTAATGAATTGAGTTAGAACAACGGGGATGGCTGCTCTCTGATATGCATCGTGTCTATCGATGCTGTATTCATTTAGGAAAAAAACTGTTTGTCATTGTTGACAAATGTAAGTATAAGTCAAACTACTGGTTTTGAGCCCTTTTACTGAAAAGCGATTATATATATATATATATATATATATATATATATATATATATATATATATATATATATATATATATATATATATATATATTGTACCAAAATAGTGGACGTAGGTCATTGGATAGTGCATGTAAGAACTGTCCAAAGGTTTTTGATCGAGCACTTCCAGCCATTCCTTTAACCTTTACCAAGAAAAATGCAGGTATATATATATATATATATATATATATATATATATATATATATATACCTGCATATATATATATATATATATATATATATATATATATATATATATATATATACCTGCATATATATATATATATATATATATATGCAAACGTACATATTCATACATAAATACACACGTATGTATTCATGGCACACCTACATCTCTATATACATGTAGGTGTGCCTATGAATATTTATACAAGTATAGTTTGATTAGTGCAGCTAATTCGATCAAAGATTTTCGCTGATATTCAAAACCACACTGTTCAAAGTTTCATTATAACTTGACTTGTATTGTTATTTAGTTGAAGTAATTTGTGTAGCATTCGTTGACCGTACAACATTAAAACCCACAATAATCACACCAGCACTATTCAAGGAAACCCTGTTTGAATATGTAAATAAATATGTATATGTATGCAACTTTGTATACATGTGCATGTGTATATTAATTTTGCAGTATTGTAACCCACACAAATATCTATTCATAAATATTGCCGATAAGTTTACGTATCAAGCTGATGTTTTTGGTGATGAATACACTGAACGTTACCAGTGGAGTGAGTGTACAGAACTTCAAGATCCTTAAAGTTTCAAAAGCAGTATGAAAACTTGAAATAGGAACATGAAAACCTACGCCCGGAATGTTAGGGCAACTAACTACCATTGCATCCACCAAATAAGTCTCAGATATTATGGCACAAGCCGATTCAGTCAGACAAGTAGCTATTAGCCTTGTGATTTGAAAATTTCACTGTATAATGTTCGATTTATGTTATTGATATCGAATACTAAATTGAGTGTACTGACAAAAAAAGAGATTATGCTACGGAATAGATATTTGTTGTGTAATACTTACACACACACACACACACATATATATATATACATATATAGATGTGTGTGAATATTATAAAGACATATGTATTTTTGATAGACTCTCTTCTTCTCCATCTCCATTCTCAACTCCTCTATCTGTCTCTCTTTCAACGTATATCTCTAACACACACACACACACACACACACACACACACACACACATATATGTATATATATATATATATTCTGCCCTCTGCTGTGGTGTGGAATACAATCCTAACAATCTTTGTTCGCAAAGGCAAGCCATTCACTTTATATATATATATATATATATATATATATATATATATATATATATATATATATGTGTGTGTGTGTGTGTGTGTGTGTGTGTGTGTGTGTGTGTGTGTGTGTGTGTGTGTGTAAGTATATATGATAGGGATCATCGTATCAGATATGTCAAAAATTATCCCTTTGAAGTGTGGGCTCAATATCTTCTTACTCAGAGAAAAAGAAAAGAGAAAATTAAAAAACAATGATGATAACAAAAAAAGACAAAAATTGCTGAACAAACAAACAAACAAATAAAGCAAAAAAAGCCAAAGTTCCCCTCCACCTCCAAACCTCTTCCAACATCCTTCCTGATCTGCTCCCCCAAAATGTCTGCACCGTACCCCCACTCCTCATTAACCAGCTGAACACTTGTCGGCCCCAAAACCCGTTTATCTCGGCCGCATATCTACCCTTCTCATTCTCAATCTGCGATTTTCGGCTGGCTAAAACGGCCATCAGAAAGTCTTCAGAAAATACTTTACCTTCTTCAAAGACAGTTCTGCTCCATTGTCAATTGGTAGAGGAAGGTCGGCGAAGCGAACCATACCGTCAGCTTCCGAAGCACACGATGCACCCCAGAACCCATCAACATACGGAATCTACTGCCTCGTTGACAATAATCTGTGCCTGAGCCCACCCGAGGTATAAACGAATGCTTAGGACCCCGTGGCCAGCAGAGGCCCCCAAGAATTGTAGAAACCTCTAGCAGCGGTGGGAGAACCCTCCATATCAAATTCTAGAGGCTTTGGTCGGCTCTGATCTGTTTCCTTTCTTTGTTTTCTTGAAGCTTTGAAGTAAATGTCGTAGGAGACAGAATGAATACCTGAACATTTGAATCTTATTTTGTAATGCTTTCTTTACACACGTGACTTTTCGGTCGATATCCACTCCGGCTCTCTTCAAGTGCACGTTGCAAGTGACGATCTCCTGAAGTCACTTTGTCACTTAGTCAAACAACTCGAAAGCTGTTTTCTCACTGAAACAACAAGAACAAGAAAAATCACCATCGAATTAAGAAGACTCAACTCTTCACTGTCTGTCTATCCTGTCACATTTAACTAAACTGATATACAAAATGAGCATTTCCCTACAGTGATTTGAAATCCCAACCGAGTGATCGATAGGCATTCCTCTTAACGATTGATCAAAAGAGTCAAGTCTCATATATCTACGAAAAATGTATACTTTCTTTTTATTAATCATACATACAATACAAAAGTTGCAGTAATCATCTTCAATCTGGATAGAACGAGACGTGGACTTAGGCTGTTCAGCAATCAGGCTTGTTTCTTTTTTTTATCTTCACAATGAGAACACCACAACTTTGCCGGTTTACGGATCCGAATTCTTGAATCTCCAGAGGTCTTCCGGGCAAAACTGGTAAACCCGTCCATTTTCAGAGCAAAATCTACGAAGCTTGGCTTTGTCTGGCAAAAGGTTACAATAGCAGATGCACTGAGAATGAAAATCACTTTACCAGGACATATAAACATTTAATTGTACTTCCTTTAAATATTTATATCTTTTACTCTGTTTTGTTCTCTGACTCAGTGAACAACTGCAGCCACCTTTTCATATGTGAACGTATTTATGTGCTTGTTTGTGTGCTTGTTTATGTGTTTGTCTGTATGTTGCAGCCTTCCTGGCAATACTGTTTTGTCTATAGACTTGGAAATGGGCATTAATGCCCCACTAGACCCCTCTTTTTTACTTTTGCGATTTTCTTGGGGGGATATTTTCGCAGGTTTATTAATAACGGTCATAAAAATGGGAAAGCCAGTGAGGTTCGACCTCGCTGTGCTAGTAAATAGTCTGTGGAACAAGCTTGCTTCCCGTCGTTCTACAGCAAGAGCCCTATGAGATATTTACCAAGCTTAGCTTAGAACATCCCAAGACCAGAGCAGCGGGTTCCCCATTGAGGATCGAACTTATAACAATGAGAAAGCTTGCCAGCCATTGCTCTATGGTAGTAGCCCAATTCCATCTATGTAGTAGCAAACAAGGGAATTTGCAGGTATGGTGTACGTGTTAGAGGAGAGAGCAGAAAACGGGTCCATTCTCGCAGTTTAGGGAAATAAACTCAGATTTTAAATTAGACCCTAATGACTTTTCCTACGAGCCGTTATTCAAGCCAGTAACCTTTCCGACAGCAAATTGCAGTTTTCATTTTCTTGTCCGTTTCTATTGACAAACTAACCGAAAAACTATGTATGACATGAACATGAAATAGCATCAACTCCAACAAAGCTTTATTACATTTCGGTTTCGCCTAATTTTTTGAAAAGTTGCTGAATCTGCAGCACAACATGAACAATTCTAAAGCATGAAAGGTGCCAGACAAAGAGGAATTTGATCCTGAAAAACGATCACCTACCCAACGGTTAGTTTACTTCGTCTCTAACAAATTTGGGCATCCACACATCGATTTCACCAACAGCACTGTTTACCAAAGATAGCGGCACAAATCAGTCCTCTATTCGGTTTGGGCCCGTTTTTTAATTCCCTGAACTCAATAGCACCTCGATCCATTATATTTTATTACATTTCATTACATTCTAAAATGATTGACCAAATATCTGTTCGTCTGTCTGTCATCGTATAACTCGAGGACAGCTAGAGCTATGGCCACCAAATTTTCATAAGTTAACTAGCTGGTCTCGTAGATCATTGTGACTGGGTGACAATGTTCCCACCAAATTTTTAGCAGTCATTGGACGCTAAAATCTTATATTGTACAATTTTTCTTCTTGAAAAGTATGTTTGTACTTGGTGCCGGATGAACATTTTGTAGGACCTTGAGCTACAGCTACTGTGACCCCCCTCCAGTTACATTTTCAAAAGAAAAGGAAAAGTCTGAGAAAAATTTAAATTATTTTCACAAGGCAAACAATAATCTAAATTCAAACATTTGCTCGGTATGATCTCGTAGAAACAAAGGTCTCCAAAACATAGGTAAATTGTAAGTTTTGGGGAACATCATTTTTTTTTAAATTTCGTAGAGGGCAAGTCTGATTTAGTTGTCCCAAGATGTTACAAACTGTCATACAATATATATGTATACAATATCGGAATTAGTCAAGATTCTATTCTACACTCTGACTTACTTTGTTCAGTTTGCTATATCATTATACATATCATATATATCATATATATATATCATATATATATCATATATATCATATATATATATCATATAGAACATCAATACATCAATACATATTACTTATTTTCGTGTGATGCAATGTTGAAATATATTAATAACAATACTACCTATCAACCCACGTTGTTGTTGTTGTTGTTGTTGTTGTTGTTGTTGTTGTTGTTGTTGTTGTTGTTGTTGTTGTTGTTGTTGTGATGATGATGATGATGATGATGATGATGATGATGATGATGATGATCAATTTCATACCAGCTCCTCGGTGGTTACCGCCGGATGTTGAGTAACAGCAAGTCTCCACAAGTCTCCTCAAGTCTCCAGCCTTCTGCTCCACACTCTCATAGTTTACAGTAGTACTGTGGTTTACAGTTTCGCACCGGTTGCCCCGTGGTTATCGCTGAAAGTTGAATGGCACTAAGTTTCCTCAGGCCTTCAGCCCTCATCACATCTCATCTCTTTCTCACCTATCACAACAGTGCTGTGGTTCGCCCCTCCACCTCCACCTCCATTTGGGTGGGGTTTTTTTTTGTTTTGTTTTGTTTCTTCCCTTCCCCCTCCTCTGTTGGGCCACTGTATTATTATTATTATTATTATTATTATTATTATTATTATTATTATTATTATTATTATTATTATTATTATTATTATTATTATTATTATTATTATTATTATTAAAGTTGTTGTGATGTATCAATACATTGTTGCTATACTTACAATTGCAAGTATAATTATCGATTACTACACTATCTTAGATAACTAAGTTTTTGTGCGCATATTAATTTCTTTTGTTCGCTGGTTGCAAAACGTAAGAATGTATGCATACGCACGCAGTTTAGAAGGAAATATGCTGGGTTGTGAGTTTGATACTCACTGAGTGCTAATTTTGTGACCTTGTGCCAAGACCTGGCTACGCTTAGTAAATATAATGAGTATTTTTGCGTACATAACATAAAGTCTTTAGCATTCAACCAAGATCAAAGCCAAACACACACACACACACGCACACACACACACACACACACACACATATATATATATATATATATATATATATATATATATATATATATATATATGCGCTCAATCGTTTCCCACATCCAGGGGCCTATGACGCACCTTCGACCCCTTCAAGCACTCGTATGTCGCCGCTGTATTACCTTAAAAGCGCCATTAAGAATGGAAGGTAGAATCTTCTCAAAAGAATTCTCATTCACTTTTCCTTAGAAAAACATTCTTTCGTCTTAATAAACGCACACATCATTGCAAAGATAATGTCTAAATCAACCATGCGCTAACTGGTATACAGACTTACTCGGGTGTGCTCTCCTTACAACTTCACATAGATACAGGAACGGGATCAGCTTCCTCTCTAACTCTAACAAGCGAAATAGAGAAGAAAAAAAAAGATTAGTGCTATTTGACAAACAAGGAGACGGGTGACGATCAACATTTAAACACCGATCCAGACTTGTTGAATAGATATTTTTTCCTAAAATGTGTCGATTAGACCCTATTTTTAGATGCACCCACGTATCTATATAAGACACTTTTCGGTGGGTCAGCCGGTCCCTAAATATCAATTTTCTTTTTTTTCCTCGTATCATGATAGATTGATATGAAACTTGTTCAATATCTCTGCGTGAACCATCTTCACCATCCTCTCCCCCCTGCTTCAACTACTACAACCTGTAATTTTAAATACCAGGTTATTCAGCCCTATCATGTTGGATTAGTATAAAATTGATCAAAACCTTTGGGTGAACCATCCTCATTTCCCTCTTCTTTTTCCTTCTCTTCCTCCGGCTACTACTACTACAACTGAAGGTGGGTGCACCACTGAACATGGTTTTCCAATTTTTCTTGCCTTCTCCCAAGCTATGGATGAGATAGCAGAAAGGTCTGGGCTCTCCAGCAACCACGAAGACAACCAGTGTAGGAGAAGGAAAACTGTGATTTCAAACCAGGGATTGCAACACTTTTGGAGCAGTTGAATGCAAACTCTGACGTGCAGCCAGACTAATGCCAAACGTATCGCGTTATTCTTTTCTTTGAACTGAATCAGTGGGGCAAAAGGGGTTTCTGTCGACGGGTTTGTGCCCTGGAGAGATCACTTCAGTGATAGTCAATTGTCTGTTATCACGGGCAGGATTCATTATACAAATATGTCAACACTCTCATGCACCCTACAGCTTTTTTTTTAAATTAGGTTTTGCAAAAATGTACACACACACACTTACACCCACACACCCACACACATAAACATACACACACACACACACACACACACACACACATATATATATATATATATATATATATATATATATATATATATATATATATATACACGTTTTTACGCGGTTAATATAACTGCCGATCAGCCTGGGCAGTGTAAACAGATGAACAATATAGAAATGAGCTGAGCATCCAACCGGTAATCGTAAATTCAGATATCTGCTGCATAACCTTCCGGTCTTGTTATCTACTATTCATACCCGCACTTCTCGTTTTTTTCCTGTAATGCAGACAATTATATTATAAGATAATTATTTCTATAACAGATAGCGGTCCCTAACTCGATAATATTTGACGCTCGAAGCACCAAATTTTTCACCAATCGAAAAAGACCAGCAGCTGTCTTTTTTTAAAACTTTTCTTTCTACAATCGTTATCAAGTTCAGTTTTTTGTTTAAGGGAACACTTTTAAAAAGCTCAAGTTTCAGATAAAATGATAAATAATTTTCAATTTTGATTCCGGATTTTAGATATGTGTCAATCTGTATTGTCGGCAGCAAAAAAAGTTTACCGATTTTTTTTTTTTTTTGTTGTTTACATTTTAACCCAAAATTTTCCTTCTAATCAATATTATTTGTTTACGGAACCAGGGACAAACGAAGTAGATAGGTGTATGGACGTCTGCTGAGAGCTTTCCAGGCGGGGGCAGAAGGATAATCATTCAGGGGTGGGAACTAGGTATATATTCAGAATATATCTCAGAGGCCACCCTGTGTACCAGCGAAGAATGATACCATCTTTTTATATGTGTACATCACTATCCTTTATTGGTTAAAAATTTTCAACCCCCTTCCCCCTAAGCGAGAAAGCCTGATCCAGAAAGGGACAAATGCCCCGTTTGCACTCTTGATGGACGCCAGTGAATATGTGCCTACCATTCAGATTTGTTCAGATTTTCTTCAACCGTTTTAAATATGGCTTCATTTACTAAATGACACCGTACACCCGCCAAGGATTATCGAAAAAAAGGGAGACAACCGCTTCACGCCAGTAAAGTAGGAATGGACTCGGCCAAAGGCCAACATTTATTGGAAAACCCACAGCGTACAAAGACATCTAATGAGGATTGTTTCGAAGTTACAACTAGTGTAAGATCCCCCTTCCACCTGGGTATTTTGAGAATCAATTTTTATCTAAACCAAAAAGAATGGCGCTGTGTTGACAAAAGGAATTTGCTTTTACACAAAAACTTTTTCTGCTATTTTTTCTAATTTGTAGGCCCTTCTCTCATTGTGTCAATGTTTCTCGCACGTGTCTTTAACATGTTTGTATTGCTGTTTTAAACGACATTTTTCTAATTTGTACAAATTGCTTCTGCACAGAACATTTGTACATCTTTCCGGCAGATCATTCTCTGAGGAATGTTGGACAAAAAGAGCTTTTCAGGGGGAATCTTCTTTTTTTTTTATTCAACAACAACAACAACAACAACAACAACAACAACAACAACAACAACAACAACAACAGCAACAACAACAACAACAACAACAATAAAAAAAAAACGAAACCATTTTTTCTCCTCCTCTTCCTCCTCTTATTGTTTTCTATGCTTCCGCTAATTACAGCCGTGTTAAATGACATTTGATTAGGGAGGTCAGGTGAGTTTTACTTATGGGACTCGTATTACTGGAAAGATGAAGGGCATTTCTCTGAGCACACAGTATTTTATTTGATAAAAAGTTATAAAAGTTTCAAGTTGCAATTTTTGCAAAAAAAATTAAATTGATTTGATTGAACCTAGCCTTTCCGCGTGGTCCAAAAGAGAAAAAATGATACACAAAGAAAATCCTTTTACTGAAAAGTATGCCAACTCTAAAGGATGAAATTTGGGGGAAATACTTAAATCACTATGAAGAACTCATATTCCATACTTATATTTTCGTAAGACCCACGTTTCCGATACAATCGTTTTTTTATGGCTAATCGATTGAACAGGTTTAGTTCAGTAGAACATACGTTCCGAGCTGTTTTACCAATTTAGCTCCTTTTTGACTCGATTTAGCTTTTTTTCTTGTCTAGCCACCAATTCTGAATCTTGCTTCCACCTTCAAATCTTAAAACAATTAATATCTACATTGATTTTACAATCAAAATATTGTTCAAGTGCAATATTAAGCCACAAATTCTGAATCTTGCTTTTTGCTTCAAATCTTATATCAATTGATATCTGCATCAATTTTACAATCAAAATACAAGTCAAGTGTAATAGCAGTAGTTACATCATTGCAGTTCAAGTTACTGTTGATGTTTTCAGAGGCTCAAGCCGTCATATATAAAGGGGATGAATTTTGATCCAAAAACTGCTAAATTGATATCATTGGAATGGAGCAGTAAGACGGCGGACGCAAAACTCTCTCATCCAAAAATGTTCGAATAAGGTTATGATGATGCCTGAAACATTAAATTTCAAAGCAATCGGTTACGCAATTTTGTGAGATTTATTTATCATCGATTTTTTCAACCATGAAATAATTATTCCGTTGTGCGACTTTGTAAAATACCCAAGAAACAGAAGCGTATCCAAAGGTAATTGAGAACAAAGCATGGATGATTCGGATCAAAAGATGTTTTCATTATTCTAACATCGGAGGGACTTCGTACGTACCAAACAGAGGTATCTAAGCCGGCCATTTACGTGCAGTGCAATGAGGCGATCTTTGCTCACCAAAACCTTCGTTAAAACAATATCATATACCATACTTTGGAATTGAAAAAAAAAGCATATCAATCAACGTAGATTTAATCAAAGAACGAGTTACGATCATTTGATACTGAAAAATCTTTCACGGAAAGAAAATCTCGATTGATTTCAATGACATGTTAAAGATCTGGTTATTTCTATGATGATAATTGTCACGTGACTGACGTCCATAATTTGAAACTTTGCTTCAACAATCTCCACGTTTGGCTTTTATTTTTTGGTATCTTGTATTGACTTCTTCAGGAGATGACCTTGTTGGAGTGAGGGAATGAAAAAAGTTGAGTATAAGCTGAATGTTCACAAAAATGACCAAATATAAAGAAAACTATCTGTCTGTACACTGTAGAATGCTGATAATCACTTATGGTTTAGAATATATATGATCTTTTGAGTCGTTTGCTGTAATATTATATTTTATGCAAATGTTCCTTGAAGTATCAGCGTTATTTCATGCCCACCCCCTGTCTAAAAAGTTTGAGAAAGGTTTCAACGATTTCATTGTGACTCAGAAAATTTTGTCAGTAGAAGAAAAAAGATAAAAAGTGACGCATGT
>OY735207.1:19775272-19777772 GCA_963457665.1 Thysanoteuthis rhombus | reverse complement strand
ACAAACTTATATATATATATATATATATATATATATATATATATATATATATATATATATATATATATATATATTATATATATATATATATATATATATATATGAGTGGGTGTGGACTCTATGGATAGATTTTACATCAAAAGCCTTCTTGGTACCAGAGAGGGATAGAGGGAAAGAGAGAGACTTGGAAAGAGACTGAATTTTACTCTGGGTGTCTGAGAGAGAGAGAGAGAGTCAGAGACAGAGAGAGAGAGAAAGAGAGAGATAGAGAGAGATGTGGGGAGAAAGAGAAGGGCGTCGACCCTACCAAAAAAAAACCATCTGGTAGAACAGTGTTTCCCTGAGTGCAGCTAACCTCCAGCAAATGTATCTGGAATCAGAATTAAGGAAACAAGCGGTTGTCTGCGGCACATTTTGTCGCAGAACAAAACTGAGTTTGTCTTTAACTCCCGGATCACAGCGCGCACCACGAGCAGGTGGTTTCTCCATTACGAAAAGTCTTGAGAACACGATCGACAAAACAGGCGCTTAACGGCATCGGGCACATACGGGAGATGGAAGTAAGGCGAACAGTCTTTGCTCATCTGCTAAATACGTAAAACAAGTCAGTCTGGTTTAAAAGCCATTGATTTGAGTTCAAACCCCAGAAATGTCCACTGGAAAGTTTTTAGAACCCAATAATCGTCACGATCTTCTAATTTGTGCATTTCAAGCAAACTTAGTACCCCAATGCGAAAACAATTGTTTTTTTCGGGTGCAGAAATTACAAAAAATAAGATACAAGATAAACTAGCCAAAAAAATCATGATGATCAATATTTACATAAAATATCGTCTACCTCTACAAGGTGTAACCAAAAGTGTCTGGTTAGTCACTTAATCGAAACCGCCATATGACCAACGTTTCCTGGCAGCATCATGTGTTCGGGGTGATCAATTAGAAAAATGAAAAAAGGATGATCAATTAATGAATTATTTCTCCCTCAGCAGGATTCAAACTAAGCGATCAATTTAGCCCAAATATACATTGCAAATTGAACCTTACACCAAAAACCTATCGGGGAGCAATTTAGGAATAAGCGAAGTGTTTTTGTAGACATAAGGAGTAAATACTTAAATTTTCAGTCCTCTAGCTCTATTGGTGCAGAATGTAAGTGTGATACATACATAGCCAGCCAGATCTACTTAAAAACTTGAGAAACCTATGTTGACAGTATTGATGACGAATTTGGTACACCGTTTCTTACAATTTTGCGTGGAGGAACATGGGTAAGAAAAAATAGCTATATAAGACACGGCTTATTTTACGGTATTGTTATCAAACAGTTATTGGCAGCCAGTCCTCAACACGCAATTAGTGACTGTCTCTATCTGTCGTTTAATGTTATCAACTGATAATTGTTCTCCAAAGGCTCTGTTTTGAAGTGATCACAAAAAGTGGTCTTATCTCTACATGACTAAATCTGAATTTAACTTCTGTCTCTGCGAGCAAATTGTTTAGGCCTCATCCGTGTCAGAATGGCTCCTGAAAAAACAGAAATCACATTCATATCTTGTTTGTGACAACTACTCGATTTCCGACCAATGCTTTTTACTCAACGCTTGTTCAATATAAAACGACCAGAGCGATAAAAACTACAGAAAATTCTTTTGGACGATCATCTTTGAATAATAGTAATAAAAATCGAATTCTATATAAAACACAGAATATTCTGAATACAGCACATTAACTGCGATCGTAAAATAACCAACTGGCATGACAAAACACCGTAAGATCATTTAGGAAAATATCAAATTTCTTAAAGAAAGATTCTTTTTCAACGGAAACATGCGAAGTTTCAAAGACTATATATATATATATATATATATATAATGAAAACTACACATTCTTTTTTAGTTAGTCCTGATTGCTTTAATGCAAGCACATCGATTAGATATGCTCGAAGGTCACATTACAAATATCAAAAGTTTGATTCAAAATTTCGAAAACTTATCGTATCAAAAATTAATCAAAAGTTAATAATGAAAATATTTCATATTAGAGATTCGAATAATTTTGAAGTATTTATCACACACTTGGCATGCTTTTCTGCTTCCTGCTTCACCTCATTATATATATATATATATATATATATATATATATATATATATATATATATATATATATATTGTTATTCAACCAATCGTTTGATATATGATTATATATACACACACACACACACACACACACATATACATATATATATATATACATATATATATATATACATATATATATATATATATATATATATATATATATATATATAGTGATCTCACAAAGTTTACTGCTCGCAGAGGATTACAGCATGATCCGTACTACACTCGTCTGCACATGCTGTCCTTATTCCCCCAAAGTAAGATTAGTACTATTAGTGTATGAAAATACTGGTATAATATTCTCACAAACATATAAGCCCCAAATTGGATTTCGTACCTATGGTTAAATCACACACCAATGC
>OY735207.1:19625272-19765272 GCA_963457665.1 Thysanoteuthis rhombus | reverse complement strand
CGTGCTGCAGATGAGGATTGAACCCCTACAAAAATCATATATCCACGGGGCGAGCTTGCTAACCTGTTCTTTAAGACAAGGTGATATGCTATAACTAGGCATAGCTTTATCTGGCACAAGACCTGAAATGTGGAGCATCTAGTGGCGGTCGAACCCATTCTGCGAGACGCTGAAGACCTGCCAAGTTATATGTAGTTACTAAGCTTAGTTTTTTTTAAATCACTGATATGGGGCACCCACTGAGGATCAAACCCATTGTAGTAGTTATGATCCTCCAGACTCACTTGCCAGCAAATACTCTACTGCGAGCAACTTCGCTGGCATATATTTAACTTAGCTTAGTCAAACACGACACCATAAAAATTGAGTAAACTGAAGTAAACTGACTACAGTATAAATCGTTTGCGAGATAAGCTTGTTAACCACAACTCCAAGACGAAGTGATCTATGATATTTATCAAAAGATAAATCTACTCCAAGAGAGCAAGGGTAGTTTGGTTACCCTGTCAGGATCGATCTAACTTCAGTTAAAATAATCTTCTAGACTAGTTCGTTAATCGTGTCTGGGTGTTTCATCGAATAACGTTTCGCCGATACAGTAAGCCGATAACCGTTTTGTTACGTAGGCGCTTTGTCGAAAACCTTTTTTCTGAAATGAGGTTTCGCCGAACTGGCTTTTCGACAACTGATATTTCGTCGAAAACTTTTTTTTGTCGGAAAGATATTTTTGTTTGTTTTTTGCCTATGAATATGCTTGTTTATTGTCTCAAAAATAGATGTTTCATATTGTAGTAAATAAGGTTATTTTGATTTAAAGTATATTTCGGGTTATTTTTTTATTTTTCTCTCGCTAGCACGGGCGTTGTTGTCTTTTATCCATTGACCATTTGAACGTTTTTTTTTGTTTTGTTTTTTTGTTGTTTTTTTTTCAAGAAAAAAGCAATGCAATTTCTCAGAAATATAGAATTTTACATATTGTATAACATTGGAAGAACAAATTGATAAAACAAATATAATGGAATTAGATTTTGCGAATAATTAGAAATGATTTAGCAGTTATTACACCTTACTTTTTTAAGCGTAACTTATAAGCAAAAAAAAATCCACCCTTAAGTTTTTTTTTCTTGGCTTGGCTAAAAAGGAAAAAATCCACATTTTTATCGGAACAAACGAAAAACAAATTTCCATTGATTATGGGATCGTCTCAAAGTACTTTACTCTCTTTTATCGGTAGTTTATTAATACACCATAGTCAACGATTGACAGTTATTTTATAAGTAAGTAAATCAAACTTTCATACACAAGTCTATTTTTTTATTTCATGTGTCGATTTTCTGCAGAATTATGTTTATCATTTCTGTACTCCAAGTAATACAAACATAACGAAAAATAATGTATTGTAAAATTAAAGCTAGTATTAGAGACGGGAATGAATTGAATTAAATAGTAGAGATGGGAACACCGTTTGATGTTTTTATTGATATATATTTTACATACTATTAATTAACAACGTCTCTCACAAAAAAAGAAATAAACAAACAAAAATTAAAACAATTCTTATTCTGTCAACGAATAAATTATATCTCATTTCTTAAATTCAAATCTAACGACGTTATTCTTTGAATATAACGAGATAAAAGGGAGGATATACCATGAATCAAGGATTGTAAAAAAATAAGCAACAATTCCGCTTGCCGACAGAAGTAAATAAAAAAGATTAGCTCTTAGAACAGTCACATTCTATTTAATAAGTAATGAAAATTTGTTTTTGTTTTCTTAAGACATTTGGGCTTTATTCTTTCTGGCAAAGCCGAGGAAAAACTTGAGGATGATTTTTCTTCATTTTAAATAGTTTTTGAAATAGAGTGTAATGCATGCACGATTATTTCAAGTCATCAAGATTTAATTTTTTATCGTTTATTTATCTATTTATTTACTTGTTTATTCATTATATTCGAATTATCCCCTTGTCCATCAAATGTCATTTGAGATGTTAAATAAAATTATCTTTGAGAAATTTCGTTGTTGCTTTAGCGGGAAGGTTGGGTGGGTAATTGTTAAACGGTCAATGGATGAAAGACAACAATGTCCGTGTCAACAAAAGAAGACCAAAGTGAACAATAAAAAGCAACATAAAATTTACTTTGAATCAACTCAAGTTTATTTATTTATTCATTTTTGCCAAATGAAATATTCACATTTGAGACAATACGCGTGCATATTCATAAAAAAAAAACGCAAAATAAAAATCAAAGATTTTCGACCAAACGTCAGTCGGCGAAAAGCAAACTCGTTGAAACATCATTTCGGCGAAAAGGTTTTCGACGAAATGTCTGCATGACGAAACAGCTGTCGACAGACTGTATGTCGGTGAAACTTTATTCGACGAAAAGTCCAAGTGCCCTTGTAACTTACTACCCATGTGAAGAGGCCCCAGCGATCTCAACTGCTTCCCAGGTGTGGAGAGCCCTATTTGGATCGAACCAACCAGAGACGGCTTGTGGGTGTTGCTCAGCATCACCCTCCACTAGGCACTCTTTTTGCATATCTATATATGTATATTTGTTTTGTATATGTGTATGTGGGTTTAGGTGTGAGTATATGAAAGTTTGTTTATGTAAATGAGTAAATAAGTAAAAGAATGTGTGAATTGGTGCATGTATGTATATCACAAGAGAGCACAATATATTTGGGGAAAACAGGAGTCTAAGATATCCCATAATCTATCAGAACACTCAAATGGCAATGGGCTGGTCATGTTGTAAGAATGGCAGACAACCGATGGATATCACCTCCTTGGGAAGGTCTATGTCCAACAACGGACAATCAAAGACTGATGATGATGTGTGTATATGCGAGTATACAGATAGATTTGTAATGATGTAATGGATATAAAAGTGGTATAAATAATATATAGTTAGACATGAACAGAGATAAATAGATAGTATGTAAGTGAGTAAGTAAGTGAGTAAGTAAAAGAAAAAGAAAAGGAAAAGAATGAAAAAAATCCGACGGGAAATTTGTTTTTTAAGAATAACAACCAAAAAGGCAAACTTTTTAAAAGTTTTAAATAAGAAAATTAAAAAAACAAACATACAAGAACATAGAATTAACACACTCTATCCAGGTGTGAGTTTAACTGAGGGTCGGGAAAACAAGATCTCAACACAAGTGTCCCTGTGTATGTCGTCAATTGTGTGAATCGTGGCTTTCAAATCAGTAAAGATCGCCCGACTGTTGCTCTTTCCGCTCTGCTGATTCATCGTTTCTTTTTGCCGCTTTCGCCGCCATCTTTGATCTCTTGCACAAGCGAACAAAATGGCCGAAGTGACACATGTTACTTCGTTCAGTGAATGTTTTTAACATTCCACCTTTTGGTAAGGTCTTTGTAAAACTGAAACAGTAAAAAAAATAATGAATGAAAAATATTTTAGGAGAATAGAATGAGGTGAAAGTGAAAAAAAGGGGGAGGGAAGGAAAAAAAGGCGTAGAATAATGATCATGAAGGAAAAGTGGAGGGAAAAATATGAAAAGAAAAATGATGACGAAGGAGAAAAACAGGGAAAGAAGAAGGAAATATATTTGTAAAGAAAATAATAAAGAAAAAAAAGAAGCAGGAAATCAGGAAGGAAAAATATAGGAAGAAAAATGAAGAGAAAGAAAAAAGTAGGAAAAGAAGAAGGTTAGAACCAACAGCATCAGTGACAGCGAAACGATGATGAGGCAGGTTGAAAAGAAAAACGAATAATGTAGGATTAGAAAGAGTAAGAACAAGAATTAAGATGGAAGAAGAATATGTATTTGAAAAAAAAAATGAATAATAACAACGAAGAAGTTGTGAACACAAGTTTGCGAAGAAGAAAGAGAAAGGGCGGGAAAACGAGGAAATATTAAGAAAAGCAATTTATTCAGCTGATACCTGGGTGTTTTCTCAAAACCTTTTTTCTTGTTGAACATGCATATGGCCCCGCCACTCAAAATAGACGTGATGGCCAATTTAGGGAGGTGTGTGAGGTGTGGTACATCCGGGAATATGAAGCGGCTTTTTTTCAATTAAAATGAACGGATGCCTTTTTCCGATGTAAGCCGAAGAGATTTTTCTAACAAATGGCTACATACTTGTTTTTTTTTATCTTTTGAGGGTGGAGGTAACAGTTTTTTTTTATTTTGTTTTTTGTTTTTTGTTGTTTCTTTTATTTGGAGGGTGGTAGGGGAGGTTATTACTTTTGTCTTGTATTCTTTTTTTTTACTTTTGTTTCTAATGTTTGTTTGTTTTCTCTTTTTATATGTTTGTTTTTTTGCTTGTTATTTTTTTTGTTTTGTGGTTTTTTTTCCGGGTTTTTTTTTTCCAAGCTTAAGATAATTGTGCGATACGTCTTCCGGTAAAAAGTTAGGGGTAGTCTTAGTAAACGGTATATGGTTGTTTTTGTATTATTCTCGTGAACGGTATTATGCCCCTTCCGGTTATTTTTTGTCAGTAAGTTTTCAATTGACTGTGTTATTATGCAGTTGTTATTACTAACAACATATAGTCCAAAGAAATTAAAACTTCACCCCTCGCAGATTACAAAAAAAAAAATTGAACGGATTTTATATCCCCAATATATTCTGTATGAGAGAGAAAGAAAACTCTATAAATATTGTATGAATTGCATATCCTGAAATTCAAAATGGCCGCTTTCCATCCTACTGAAAATACTCCATATCAAGAATCGATCACAGTATCAATTCGAAATTCGGTAGGTGGATAGCCCGGGACCTAGGGAACTACAGAGTTAAGTTTGAAGTTGTTTGGCTTGGTGGTTCTCAATGGGGCTGTAGTCGACGGAGAAAAAAATTCAATATCCCATCCTTTACAAATCGATAACTAGATTTAAGATTCGTTCATATTCCAGCCCCGATTTGGGATTAGATGTGCGTGTCAATCATTTTAGAGTAGAATCTGTGATGCAGCTGAAATAAGATTATTCAAAGGTGCTGATTCCAAATCTACTATTTGACATTCACCATTTTTTTGGTGTTATTACTGAAGAGCTCATTCAAAATCAGAGCCAAAATTGCATTTGCTAAATTGTATGCCTGCGATTCTGAATGTGACTGCGCAACTCAAGAATCGATATCGTTGGAAAGAGAATTCCATCAGCTTTCAAACAGTGTATCTTGGAGTTTTGTATCTGTTGGGCTTGAAAAGTTACTGGCTAAAACGTGAGGCTACGTGTTTAGCATTTTACAAGGGACATTTTAGTATCTAAATACTGCCTGGGAAGTCCGTAGCAGCATTCACTCTGGAGCAGACATCGTGAATCTTGTCGTGGAGAAACAATATCATACAGAGTTCAGCTATCGAGAAACATAATTATTGTACACAGATCTGTACCATAAATTGGAATTCGAATAAACGTTACCCTCTTTAAATGAATGAGAGACTTGAAGGACAAACATTGATTTTTATGGTTGTTGATTAATTAGTCTAAAAAAAATGAATGCCAAGATTAGGGTTCCGCCAGAATATATCTTTTATTGTAGGAATCCTTGTGTCTTTTTAAAGTTTCGAAGCCACTGATTTGAACTATTGAGTGTTTCTTTAATTATGTAATTTTTGATAATGCACTTTCATTTAATCATAATTTCGCACTTTACTTTAATTTCAAAATTTCCTTTGATTGCACGCTTCCCTTCAATTACACACTGTCCTTTAATTTCGTACTTTAATTCATTTACGTACTTTCTTTCAATTTAAAACATTCCTTTAATATTGCAGATCCCTTTGCCTATGTATTTCCATTCGATTACACACTTCCTTCAAATTGCGTACTTCCTTTCAATTCCGTACTTTCTTTTAAGTACTTATTTTTCATTTTATTACACGCCTTTCTTCAATTGCGCGCTTCCCATTAATTACCGAATTTCCTTCATTTACTTACATTCTATACTTACGTACCTTCCTTTGATTGCGCAGTTTCCTTTAATCATGTGACTTCTTTACTTATATCATTTTTTGAATCACGTCATTTTATTTGATTACGTAATCCATACTTATAACGAGCGTACATGCAAATTTCCTCTCTATTTGTTTGTCGCTGACGCATCTCATTGGTTAATTTACCATTCTGTAATGACATGACAGTTTACGTCATAGATGACGTCAAAGAAACTCTTATGACTCTACTTCTGATCAAACATTAAAATAGCTCAAGCTGAGTTGAGACTTGGAAAAAAAATAAGGATACTCAATTCGTTGAAAAGAAATTACCCAACAAAATAGTTTTAAGCTCCTTAATGTCGATCCATGTATGAATAAGCCAGTCATTTGAGACGGGTATATTCTAGTTTCCTGTTGTAATACACTTAGCTTCAGAAACACACTTTCCTTTAATAACGCTCTCACCTAAAATTACGTTTTTTTCTTGAAATTGCAAAACTTTTTTTTGTTTATGCATTTTCCTTCGATTACACACCTTATTTTAATTATGTGTGTTCTTTCGATTAAGTTATTTCTAATAACTACACCCTCCTTCATTTATGTTCTTTCCTTTCATAAAGTGCTTTCCTTCAATTGCGTGCTTCCCTTTACTTACGTACCTTCTTTGATTAAGTATTTTTTCCTTAATTACGTACCTACTTTTAATTTCACACTTTTATTTGATTAGGTGTTATCCTTTCATTACTTTCTTCTTCTATTAACTATGTGCATTTCTTTAAATTCATACTTTTTTCAATCAGTTCCTCAGCGTACTTTATGATTCATGTACTTCAAGTCAGTCACGTATCTTCATTTATTCAATCATTTCCTTATGATTACAAACTTTATGCCGATTACATATTTTCTTTTAATTACTTACTTTCCTTAAATTATGCTAATTAGGTAGTGTTTTTCTTTATTACGCACTTCTCTTTAATTAAACACCTTCCTTTATTCACGTAATTCCTTACAATTAAAATATCTGTTTTAATTACAACATTTCTTTTAATTACGTACTTTTCTTTGATTAAACACTTTCTTTTTATGAAATAATTTCTTTTAATGACGACCTCTGTTCTAATTATAACATTTCCTTTAATTAAGCACTATTCTTTGATTACGTTATTTCTTTTGATTACAACCTCTGTTCTAATTACATTTCCTTTAATTACATACTTTTCTATACTTACTTGGTTTCCTTCAATCGAACACTTCCCTTTAATTATTTACTTTAGTGTAATAAAAGTAAAATAGAAATGAGAAATATTACAACATCCATCAAATCATATGGAAGAGAGTCAAATCGCACTAAATATTGAAATCAAACGTTGAAAATCATTCGGACGATGGACATTGTTGACGACCGTACATGTCAAAAACCGTTGTGAACGTTTTTAAAAATCGAACTCATTGTTTTAAACCGGTGCAGAGCCCGTTCTAAAGGAATACGTTAGTTTTTCTCTCGTCTGTTTTCTACAAATACGTATTTATTTTATTTTTTTTGTTTTTTTTTTGCACCTTGAGAAATTCAAATGAACGCTATCATTACTTTTTTCTATTCTCCCTCGTCCGATCTGTTTTCTTTATGGCAACATTAGAGGGGAAAAAAATGTTGTAAAATATCAGATAGATTCAAGTTTTCTATTTGGATTGAATTTTTTAAAAGGTGTCAGTTGCGATCGATGCAAAATATATTCTAAAGAGTTAAAGTCAAGGGAGATAATTAATAGAAAACTATCAAAGTTGATGATGCACTGCATTTTGTGCAGACAAATATGAATGGTGAATGTCATTTTTGTACAACGGTTAGTTGTCGAGTAATCACGGTACACGCACACAGACATGGTTTCAGAAATGGTCTCCGTAGATGAAGAGGCTGTTAGGCAAAATTTGCACGAAAATCTGAAATTTCACAACGTTCATCATCAGAAAATCACTTGCATCACTCGTACATACGTGACAAGAATTCCTCTCCTATAAGCATCAGTTAACCAACGAAAAAATTAGGAAGCTGTTTCGTCCAATTTTCCCCAAAATTTAAATTGACGATAAAGAGTGGAGAAAATTTTGAGAAAAAATAAAATAAAGTTTAAGTATGCTTTAAATTTATGGTTTTGTGAAATTGATTTATTGATATGAAAATACCAAAATATAACTTGATCGACGCGTTATTCGATTTTCGAATGAACCATTTCACTGAAGGTAACGTCAAAAAACATGTCTATTTCAAGCGATGCATAACTGCGAACTGGAGACGCGAGTGGATTGGAACTTCCGGGGTTTATTCATTCTTGCTTTATGGTCAATTCATACCTTGTGAGTCGTACATGATCACTGCAGTTCGACTTACAGAAGCCCAGTTTCCGTATTGGATAGCCACATCTGGTACGAGGATGGATCAATAAGTACGAAGCCTAACATTCGTGAACCGATTTTTTATCTGAAATTCTTCGATAGATAATGTTCGGTAAATGGAGAAGCGTCAGGTCAAATGCATTGACAAGGAAAGAGGCTATGTTGAAACATGGATATTTTTTGTGTAAGCTGCGGACTATATAAGAAAGGAACTAGCAGGACCTTGACAGTGTGTTTAATGAGAGTGTGTTTAATGAGAGACTCGGCAGAAGTGATTTGAAGATTTATAGTTTTCAAATCACTCCTGATTGCGTCGCCCAAAATGTTCAGGTATTTTTTCTTTCTTTTTTTTTTTTTCTAATTCTTTCTTTCTTTTTTTCTACGTTCTTCTTTGACTATAGCCTTCTCTTTCACATTTTTTTTATCTGTTCCATGATTTTTTCTTCCATTTAATTCCTAGGAAAAATTGAAAGAGACTATAAAGTTTAATGGCGATTCTAAATGAACACCAACGAACAAAAATGAATCAATCGCTAAGAAATGAATAAAACGAATTCTATTGAACCAGAACAGTTATTCGCTAAGCTTAGTTTAGTTTGGCTCAAAGCCACAAGCGAGGGCACCCAATATATATCGATGTTCTATGAATCTAACTTGAAAACCAGTATTCTCCAGCGAGTTGCCAACAATTTACATTTGAACAAGAATCATTTATTGCTCTTTTTTTTTTTTCATTAACCGTTTGTACTTTACCTCAAATATAATTTGTATTATCTTTCTCCATTCTCTTTTTTTCTACCTCCACTCATTTTCTTCTCTTGTATCTTGAGAACATTTGACGAAAGGAATCTCTTGAAAAAGAGAGAAGGGTGTCATGAGAGATAAATAAAAGAATAGAAGGAAAAGACTTTTAAAAATTTCCACTTAGGTGTAACATGCAGGTATCAATTGTTTCTAAACATGGGATTCACTGGATGATAATTCGATCTAAGAAAACACAGCGTCGCCATTCCAGTTCTTCAAAATGGATTGTTTCTGTTTTGTTTTCGGGATGAAATTTCTCTCGTACCGTCGAAACGTTTCATCAGCAATTTCTGCTTTCAAGTAGGTACAAAAAACATTGAGCGCTAAATTACGCACTTCAGTTTTGTTTTGTCAAGAGAGACGCGCATTTTACAGGGTTTTTTTTGCTTTTGATATTGCATACATTTTTCATATTTATAATCTTTAGTCGATGTATTTCTCTTACGCGTCAAGTTTATCATTATTTCCACCGATCATATTTAATTGAATATTTTTTGCTTTCATCTTTTTCTTACAGAGACACTGTCTGTCTGTCTGTCTGTTTCCCTTACACCCTCCCTCTCTCTCTCTCTCTCTCTATCTCTCTCTCTCTCTATATATATATATATATATATATATATATATACATAGCTACCTGGTCTCATCAATCTCTCTGTACATATATCATATATTCATCCCGTTTTTGTTTTTTCACACACAAAAACGCATATATATTCATCATTGAAAAGACAAACATTGGGGGAAATTCTCAATATTGAATTTCAATGTACTTTCATCTCATCAGGAGGAACAGAGTTAACTCTCTTTGTTTTTGAGTAAATTCAAATTTAAGCCATCCGTAAGTAGATTAGTATATATATATATATATATATATATATATATATATATATATATATATATATATATATATATATATATATATATATATATATGTATATGTATATGTATGTATAACAGTGGAAAAATTACATTAACAGAGATAGAAAAGTTGGGAAATTATAAACTGAAATGCCATAAATCTTTTGAAATTGTTTTACGTATATTCATCGTTTAAAGTTTTTTAGACTATATATATATATATATATATATATATATATATATATATATATATATATATATATATATATATATATATATATGGACAATAAGGAATGGGACAGACTCAGGGGTATAAGTATATGGACACTTATTTGTTAATTGATAAATTCATAAATGGATTAATTAGTATGCTATACCTGTTTCAATAGCATGTGGGTAACTTTCAGTGGTTAAAAAGTTTCTGTATAAGACGAATTTAACATCAGGTGTTTTGCTTTGAAAGCAAAAATGCAAGTCAAGAATATATATATATATATATATATATATATATATATATATATATATATATGTATGTATATATATATAAAAGCTCCTGCCGACTTTGACAATGGGTGGTATGCAGTTATTACTGCTAAGCAGTAGTTATGCCTAAGTGGGGTGTGTCAGCCATAGTGTTTTACCTGTGACAAGGCCATTTTGTCAAGATAATTGATAATGGAACTAGGCACAAGGAAAGTGGATTCATGTATTTCTCAAATAAACAGAAACAGCCTCAGTCAGGATTCGAACTTAGATTTCCAGTCATGTATATATAAGTACATCGAAAAGTCAGCTGCCGAATAAAGATTAAAAAAGGTATTTATTTCATACAACAATGATTTATTTTTTGACTCAATCTAATTGCTTATCAAAGTACTTAATTCAGTGGTGAATATAAATTTCATAGATCGAATATCATACGGTAATTTTTTCTGATCAAAATTCAGATATAATTACACATTACCCTGCTGATCCACCTTTGTATAAGCGTGGTACTCTCTAAACGTCTGGTGAATCTGTGCATGAAATTACTCTTCCTGACATCTGGTACCCACCGCCTGGTTCAAATCATCACCTTGAGTACGTATACACCGATGTTATAAATGGTACTGCTCTCAAAGAATAGTGGCAAATGTCAGTACTACAATCGGGTGCACGCCCTATACAAATCTTCTAAATTTTGGATGGCCTTCGTCAAGTATACATCTCTCTCTCTCTCTCTCTCTCTCTCTCTCTCTCTCTCTCTCTCTCTCTCTCTCTCTCTCTCTTTCTCTTTCTTTCTCTCTCTCTCTCTCTCTCTCTTTATATATATATATATATATATATATATATAGGTGGACGGGTGGTTGTTAGTGAGAGAGAGAGTGTTCATCTATTGCAAAATCATTTTATCTTTCAACATCAAACATTAATCATCTGATTTAATGTATTTATGAAATTGGCAAGAAAAAATACAAATTAGGATTTGTGTTATTTTGTAGATTTAAGTATTTTTGAGGCCATTCGTAGATTATTTTGTAAACTTTCCCCAAAATATCATTTCATCAAATCGGTTTAGAATACAAGTAAACGTTGGAAAAGTTTTTTTGTTTGGGACGAGAAGTAATATACGAAGGAACTACATATTTTGTAAAATTTCAAGGGCGTGCGAGGCTTGACTTGACAAACTTTTCAAATGATAATTTTTTCAACGAACAAACATGAATCAATCGCTAAGAAATGAATAAAACGAATTCTATGGAACCAGAACAGTTATTAAGCTTAGTTTAGTTTGGCTCAAAGCCACAAGCGAGGGCACCCAATATATATCGATGTTCTGTGAATTTAACTTGAAAGCCAGTATTCTCCAGCGAGTCACCAACAATTTACATTTGAATCATTTATTGCTTTTTTTTTTTCATTTTCCGTTTGTACTTTTTCTCTAATATATAGATCAAAATTAGGAAATATTGAAAAAAAATTCCAAAGAGTATTACAGACCCGACCGAATTTGTACACGCTTGCTTGACCAAACACAACAATGTTTCCCAAAATGTTTCCATTGAAGAAAGAGTGAAGAAATCAATTCTTATCTGAGGATTTAGTCGTGGGTTATTTCGTAAATAATGTCAAAGGAATACATTTCAAACCTGAAAACAATTATGTATTTGTAGATTACAGAAATCTCTCTCTCTCTCTCTCTCTCTCTCTCTCTCTCTCTCTCTCTCTCTCTCTCTCTCTCTCTCTCTCTCTCTCTCTCTCTTACGTACACACTCACATACACACACACAAATATTATATGTAGGTATTAATGCTCAACTTGGTCTGGTTAATAACTCTAGGTGTAAATGTATTGTTATGGGATCGGGTGGAATGCAATAGGATTGTTCGTCGTTCGTTTTTAAGCTTACAACGTTATTCATGTTTCATTGATGTATAGTTTTTTTTTGTCAAACTCCAGCCCAAGTTGGAGTTGACTTAGTCATCTCTCCCAAACAAGAACAAGAACAATCCTCATCAAATTTAGGGGAGTAAACTCTTCACCGTTTGTCTATCCAGTCACGTTGAACCAAACTATGCATAAAATTAACATCTCCCGACCTTAATTTGAATATTATCTCCCTTTGCTTCTTTTCACGTTGCTGATGATAAAACATCAGTGCAATGGATCATCACCAACCCAGCACCCAAGATTGAACCTCAAACCCTATCTACTGTTCTCACCAATGAGCTTCAGCCAGTTTCTTTTTGGCTCATTGTTGTTATTTCTACAATGACAAATAATCCCCAATAAAAAAAAAATTTCAGAATAAAATAAAGAAAAGCCTGTTCTTATTGCTCTTGTTCTTTGTTACGGTGGAGGGAAGGAGTCAACTCCAACCTCAAGCTAAGACTGGAGTTTCACAATTAAGGCGGGAAGAAAATGGAGGACAAACGACAAATAATAATGAAGAATTGAACAAGGGAAATTCTAACAATACGTCAGCGAAAAGAAGCAATCAGCCAATCACAATGAACGCAAAGACTAAAGAGGATTTTTCTTCGTATTAAAGTGGTCTTGTGTTTTTCTTCCTGCTTTTGGCCAATGGTTCTCTTAGTGGTAGAGTGGCTGAAGAGAATTCAGAAAAAGGGAAAAGATCTTCAAGGGTTAGAGAAAAAGAGGAATTGAAAAAAGATATCGAAACGGTGTCGTTTACTGCTTATCCTACTGCTAAGATAAGCACTCGACATTTTTCGTTCCGTTTTCTCTTTCCGGCATTTCGAATATCATTTTATCCGAATTATGAGCAGATCAATTTCCGTTTTTTGAATATCCCTTTTCTCTCTCTCTCTCTCTCTCTCTCTCTCTACTTGTACGGATCCCTCTTTCTCTCAGTTGTACAGTTCTCCCCACCAAACCCTCTCTTCATGCTCTTTTATCCCCTCCTTTCTGTCATACCCACTATCAACTGTTCGCGCTATCAAATAAGTTTTCCTCGCCCCTTTATCTCGTCCCCTCTCCCCCCCCTCTCTCTCTCTCTATCTATCTATCTATCTATCTATCTATCTATCTCTCTATCTATCTATTTCTCTATCTATCAATCTCCTCCCCGTCAGTCTATCTCTCAATCTCTCTTTGTTCTATCAACTCCTTCCTACCAATCAACCTATCCTCTCTCTACCTATGTACTAAACTCTCTTTCCCTATCTATGTATATGTTCATCAACTTATCTCACTCTCTCTCTTTACGTATCTTTTTTACTTCCCTTCTCTTGGGTTATTTATATCCTTCGGTCTACGTATTTAGATATCTCATTCAGTTTGTATCTATCTATCAATCTATATCAGTCTGCTTATAATCTATCAACCCATTCCAGTCTATTCAGATCTACTTAAACATATCTATACATCAATATTTACAATTTAAAAAACAAACGTTGTGATAAGAAAAAAACATGTAATTATTACGAGGAGACAAAAACGAAGAAAAACCTATTTAGATCCAGGAAAGCCTTCAACATTTCCAGCTAAACGGAATTTACTGATGAAATGTTTGGTGGGATTCCACAATAAGAATTTCTAGTTCAAACGGTCACGGAGGCGGCACGGTGAGTAAATGGCTCATTTGAATGACGCATTTGTACAAAAGAATTCTCAGCAAGGGTGACGACCAGTAATTTTACTGAGTGATAACACCCGACCTAATGTTGCATATATGAAGCAGCAAACGATCATGAAGCTGGGATGGGAAGTTCTTCTACATGCAACTTATCCTCCAGACCTGTTACCATATTTCACTCTATGCAACTATACTTGTCTGGACAGCTGTTCCAGCATCTTCATAAAATCGAAAAATCCATCGAAAAGGTCATCGAATCAAAACCGGAATCGTTCTTTAATAATGAATGACGCAATTTATCTTGAAAGGTAGTAAAAACCAGGAAAAAATATTGTGTAACGATGCATTAGACTTATCTAAAAAAAGATTTCGTAAGGAGAGTTGAAATTTTTTGCATCTACATCTAAGAAGCAACGCTTAGTCGGGTACAAGGATATAAGGGCAGTCAGTGGAAATCGAACTTACGATACTCCTAATTATCTATTGGGTTTGCTTGTCAACCATTGCTCAAAGACACGGAGTAATCAATGGCCGGTCACAAGATTTCTGTATCAAGGCACCTAGTAAGGATCGAACACGTTACTCTAGCAAATCCTTTGAGTTTTGAAGTATTGAAGTAGAAACTGCAAAGAAACTCCATCCTGACAAAATATCGGAATATCGGAAAAAAGTTACGAGTAAAATTTGATGAAAAATGAGTAGATCATCCGGGACTACACGCCGACGGAGAATTCAAAAGAGAGAGAGAGAGAGTTCTTTTAACATTTGCCGGTACAAACGTCGGTATATTCAATGCGGAAAATTACTTGCTATATTTTGCTTGGAACTCCTGCTATGGGACAAGGGGAAAGGCGTACCCACTTGGCTTTCATCTTGCTTTAAAATACTTCATTTTTTTTGTGTGCGAACATTGGAGGGATTCTTGCTTTCAAGGTGAATTGTGACAGCTTGGAAATATTTCCAACCACATGTTAACAATTTGCTCTTTATCGCTTTTCTTTCTCCTTACTCTTTTCTCTGTTTCTTCTTTCTTTCAATTTATCTCTCCATATTATACACGTGCTCTCTTTCTCTTTTGTGTGTGTCTCTCTCTTCCACTCTCTCTTTTTTTTTCCATTCTTTCTCTCTCTCTTTCCTTTTTCATCATTTCTCACTCCAACTTTCTTTATCACATCCTTTAATCTCACCTTCTATCTCACACACACACATACTTCTTCTTCTTCTTCTTCTTCTTCTTCTTCTTCTTCTTCTTCTTCTTCTTCTTCTTCATCATCATCATTAAAAGTCGTCTTTTCATTCTTTCTCTTCATCTTCTCCTCTTCCTTTCATTCTTGTTCTCTCCCCTCTTCTCTTTGTGGTCTTCCCTTTTTTAACTATGTTTGTTTGTCCTCTCTTTCTTTCTTACCTTTCTGATTTGAATTCTTCTCTCTATCTCTTTCAGAATAAGCGCTTACGTCAGACTACTCAATATATTAATTAATGTTTACTAACCTTATATGTGATGACACAATAATTGATATATATATATATATATATATATATATATATATATATATATATATCAATTATTGATATATATATATATATATATATATATATATATATATATCAATTATTGATATATATATATATATATATATATATATATCAATTATTGTGTCATCCACGGACAGCTGCTTCGCTGTATTACAACTCTGGAGTGTGGCAATAGGCTATCCCTTATCCTATCCAGTACCACGAGGTAGGATTGAAACCTTCGCTTCAGACCGCGTCCGGTATCCTAACTCTGCGCTACTGTCAGTAAGGTTGAATATACGTGATATATCCATTTAGGATATATTCCCCATCCACACTAGCTCTATTCCTATGGAAGAGCATTACATAAGCTTACAATGAGCGAGTTACCTCACTTAAAGAGTGCTCAACCCTGAAAAGGAGAGCGTTACTTATGTATATGTGTGTGTGTGTGTGTGAGTGTGTGTATGTGTGTGTGTGTGTGTGTGTGTGACTAGCGGAAGGCTGTTCATCTAAGTGCGTATTTATGTACGCTTTCAGGTAGGTATGTAGGTGTGCAGTTTGATGTGTATGCATGTATGCATTTTGGTATGTATGTAGCTAAAATAGGTAGGTATTTATGTACCTATGAGCGTATGTAAGTAGATACGTACGTATGTAACAAGGATGGTATGTCGATATATAAGTATACATGTACATTTGTATGTATATACGTATGTAAGTGAGTATGTGTGCAAGTACTAACGTGCGTATGCAGATAAAAAAAGAATCTATGCAAATATGTACGGAGTCGAATATAAGAGTATTTATTTATGTATGAACGAATTGGTGGATGACTGAAGTTAGGAAGGTAGTTAGGTACGTATGTACGTCCGTACTTATGTATATAGATTGGTAAGTCGGTATGTATGTGTGTGTACGTATGTCTGCAACAAAATATGTGCATGTGAGTCTAATCTTGACGATGTGTGTGTGGGTGCGAATAAGAGTGTCTAATTAAGCTCTTCGGGGTCTGGAAGCCATCAAGGCTTCGCTGCTTTGAGGGCACATGCTGGTATTCACATGATGGGGGAATGAAGAACACCTTGTAGAACTCTTATTCAGGATGAAAACCTGTCAAGGTGAAACGTATGGTTAAAATATAATGCATTTTCAATGCAACCAAGTGTCAGCCATTTTACTCATCTGTTTTGATTTTTGAAGGGTTTCAAGAATGTTTCTCAAAACAAATTACGGTGTAAATCGACTCGGTACTATATATGTATATATATGTGTGTGTGCGCATGGGTGTTTGATTAATTAATTAATTAATTAATTAATTAATATTCCTTAAGAATTAATACTAAGTATCCGCCGATATTTTTTCCTTATAAATTAATTAATTAATTAATAGCTCTATTTACTTTTATTAGATATTGAGTACTGTGATTAAATACCATCAAAAACAGATAAAAATTCTGTTTTTCTCTTTTTTATAATGTTGCAAATTGCTATAAATATTATGAATTATATATATATATATATATACATATATATATATATATACGTATATATATATATGATTATAAATTGCGTTATATCATATTTGAACCTTGATTGTTTATTCTATTTACGCTGATACATTCACCGTGTAATGACGGGAGATCATTTCAAATAAGAGTTTCAATATGATATAACGCAATGGATAATCATTCTGTCTGATCATATCCCTTTCTTAATAATACGCACACACACACATACACACACACACACACATATATATATATATTCATTTTTTTAATTAATTATATGGATTTGACATTGTAACAGTCTGTTTCACACTCCGTGATCTTTGGGTGAATAGTGTCTTATCTATTATCCAAGTCATCCAATTTTCTCTCTTCATTACGTCATCTTATCCTAAGCTTTCTTTTCGGGGAAAACAACAACAAAAATCAGTAATGTATATATATATATATATATATATATATATATATATATATATATATATGTGTGTGTGTGTGTGTGTGTGTGTGTGTGTGTGTGTGTGTGTGCGTGTGTGTGTTCCTCCTGCAATTTTTCAAACGTTTCTCGGTGATTTTTGCCAATCTTTCAAGTGGGCAGCATCTCAATTGTTTTCAACATCTTTGAATGTTTGTGTTTCACCTAGATTCGAATATCAACTGTTAGCGCTGACGTCGTACAAACAACATTTTTTATTACCAACCCTACGTAAGGGATAGATAGACAGATAGATAGATAGATAGATAGATAGATAGATAGAAAGAAAGAAATAGACAAATGCTCTTGTAGAAAGATGTAAAAAGATAGGTAGGCAGGTATCGAAGGTTTTTCATATTTACTTAGATTATGAAAATGATTGTGTTGCTTCGTTTTTTCAAGCAAGTAAAGTGTGCCAGCCTGCCATGAAAATCACCATTGGAAATTTTAGCTTCTCATCTGGACCCGAATACTAACTCTGACAGCAATGCATGCATAACTGTCTATGCTATAAACCAAACACATCAAAAATTATGGACATGTATTCAATGACAGCTATGTCGAGGCACTTCAGTGAGGATAACTTAAAAAACGATCATCATTTGAAACGTGGTTTCCGCAAAATTCTTCAAAGTAGAGAGGGTCTGCCTGCTTTGAAAATCAATATTCGAAATCCTTGTCTCGAATACTAATTGCTATCAGTGGTGGAATAGACATGAAAATTTATAAAGAATAGTCCATAAATTGAATAGTGAATCATCCATAAAATTAATGGGTAATTGTTCATAAAAATGGATAGGTCTGGTGAGTCACTCGATAGAAACTGTCACGACCAACATCTTTTGACGACATGCAGTGTTGGGGGTGATCAATTAAAAATTTAGAAAAAAGGGTGATTAAACAATAAATTACTCTTCTCGACTTTCGTTGGGCTTTGATTACTAGAAAAAGTCCGAATTCTCTACCCCCCCCAAAAAAAACAAACAAACGTGAAAGTGAATATGTAATTTTTCAACCCTGTACCTCCAATGCCGTGGCCTGTACGTGAGACACATGCATAGCCTTCCAGCCAGACCCACTCAAAAACTTTTCTTATGACCGTTTCGATTGACATTTCCGAATAATCTTTCTTTTTCTTTTGTTCTGTCTCTTAAATCAGTCTCTTGATTCCTTATAAAAACTTCCCCACGTTAAATGTACCTTGAAATTGATTATCGATTTGACGATTCGAAATTATAAATGCCTCTGTCGGTATTTCTAAAGGTTAGTGACAAACAGTTTCGCTTTTAAAATGTTTATATTGTGTCGACTGTATACATTGTAGTAGTTTAACACCAGAAAAACAGAAAGAAAAAAAAAGAAAGAAAGATCGCTTTTACTCTGGCATGAAATCAGAGCTTAACTTTTCCAAGGTGAAAGCAAATAGACTCAACAACGAAAAGGAAAAAAGAAGTACTAGACAAAACAAAAAATTGTCCCACAAACTCTGACGGGGCAGTGGGGGACATTGTCTCCACCCACAAAATCTGACAAGACAGATTGTTGTTGGTCTATGCGTGCCTTAATAGACGTCGGTAATCCTTGAGGGTAGATGACATCATTTGTCAGCGAGAGATCAATCTTCATTTTTGTGTGAAGAAGAAGACATCAGATTTCGTAGAATTCTAATCGGTTTACGCATGAGCACACACACACACACACACACACACACATATATATATATATATATATATATATATATTGACTGATTGATTGGTTGTCGACAAAAATGCTTCTTGAATAAAAATTTTCATTTGATATTGAGTAAGTTTTAGCTTGACATTTTCATCGAGACTTTTTGGAGAAAGTGATGTTTTATCTCCTCAATCGATGACTAGTGAAATAGTCCAAGTGTTTACTCACCTGGAATATCATATATTCTAAAAACAAAATACACAGCGAGATAGATGACAGATTGTCAATGGCAGGCTATGCAAACATGTCGGGAGAGATAAGAGCCTTGGGGAAAGTCAGAGAAATAAAACTCTACTAAGTGCCGTTATGACCATACAATATGGTGCTGAATCTTGGGTCATCTACCACTGTCACCTGCGTGTGCTTGAACGCTTCCATCAGTGCTACCCTCCCACTATTCTCAGGTTACTCGGAATCTATCTAATTGCCAACATTGAAGTCTGCAATATTGTAAAAGTGATAATCAAGGCAGACATAATCAACAAAATATAACTAAGCTACACAGAGGACGCCACAGAAGGGATGTAAGGACTCCCCGAGGAAAAACTTTGCCTCCAGTGACATTGAGTACTGGCAGTGGGTAACTCAAAGTGCTGATGCTAAAATATGGTGACAGTTTTCTTGGTTCTTCTTTTTTAGGGGAAAGAAACAACAGAATCAGTATTGATTAGTAAAGACTGGCCATGAAACCTGTGTTTCAATAGAAATTCAATCATTCCCACCTACTCAAAACTACCCGTGCCATCTTGGCCTCTTCATCCATCGGCAAGTCTACATCAAAAATACCAATAGAAGTAAAACATACTAGATCATTAAAATATTGCCTGGTTACACAATAAATGTCATTTTCAATAGATGAAAGATGTAAACAACGGAAAAGACAATTATTTAATCAAAATACGACTCGTTTTAAGCAATTAACTTTTTACAACGACTTTCTTATCATAATGTGCTTCTGAATATAATTCTACAAGTTGCAATCTCACTAAAAGCACGAATTATAGTTTTTTTTTAATATTGAACCTTTTTATTACTGATACGAAGTTCAAAATGCTTGAAAAGATGGCAATCTGTAGGAGAGATGTGAAGTTAATGTGGAGAATACTGCAAGACTTCATATGTCTAATCTTCAAGCTTAGACATAGTTATGTGAAAGATTTGGGGTCTGCCAGCTGTCGTAGAGCATTTCATTCAGTTCACGTGGGACCCATTTTTCCAACCCTTTTTATCTTTCCTGTTGCCTTGAGAGAACGTAATATGGTCGCTTTTGAAGTTCTGAAGTCCCCGGAAAGTGCTCCGACCAATGTGCGCTCTGTAGTAATGCTCATCCCAAATGCTTTGTTGAGTTTATCGGCAGCTTTGACAGCCCCCCGGTCTCCGGAGTGCAGACCATTTAAGACTAGGCGGAGCAGGTGTTGTGCCACGGCCGATGGGGTCTTACCCCATCAGGCATGAAACTGCCCTATGAAGTTGATACCAGTGGGCTCAGGGTTCGCTGTGAGTCTTAACACCAAGCTCAAGTTTTCGTAACAATTGTTGCAAAGACATAATGAATTTTTCAGAAGTTCCTACCACACGCTCTTGCGTGAGTGATATCTCCTCGTTAAAAACCGACCTTGTGTCACATCTGATTCTCGTGGAGGTTAGGGCTGATAGGAACTTGAACAATCCTGTATAGAAATTGCAGTCGAAGATTAGTCCATTTTCTCGCGTAGATACCATTGCTGCTAAGGGCTGAAATACCTTCGATAATAGGGAATCATATCTCTATTTGAATCTGAAAAAAATGCAAGTGCATTGGTAAATCTTTTAGTTTTAATGTTATTATCTCTGGTGGAAGAAAGACATGTCTAACAGCTTATTATAATCGAAATTTGTTCTTGGGACTTCCTCGGGGATATTCTAAAAAGTGCTGTTATAACGAATTCGCCATTATAACAGGTGGATTTTATATGAAATGAATCAATAATTGGAATCCAAAATGTACAGACTGACTGACTTTTTAACCCCTTCATAGTCTAATGCCCCCATGTTATTTTCGGCAGCATTTTTTGAGGATTTACTAATCTTGCTTTTAGAGATAATGCACTAGAATCATGTGCTGTTCCTGCAAACCTAACTCTGACAATAGTCTGAGAATAAGAAAACAAACATTCTGTTAGAACACGTGTGTCATTAAATAGTGCCGTTAGAACGAGTGCCGTTGCATCCAAAATTGACTGTACTTTCACATTCTATGGTAGTGTGCTCGGAAAGAAATGCTCATTTTCCCATGCCACCTTTGCTTGGCGTTCTTAAATTGAGTAACAATTCATAAGTCTATAATCTAAATATGTTCTTGCCAAAACAGAAAAGTAATTATTAAGAGGTCTGGTCAGTCCCTCAATAGAAACCGTCACGTCGTCAACGTCCCTTGGTAACATGTTGTGTTGGGGATGATCAGTTACTTCTCTCGTCTTATGTGGGGTGGTAATCACAAAATAACGGCCGGATTTTCGAAAAACAAAAATGAATGCTCATGGACATCACTCGGGACCGATTAATCATGAAAGTACTATTAAAAAAACTTTTCTTTTTTTTTTCAAGTTTTTTCTAGACATATCATACTTAATGTTTAAATTTCATCCCTGTAGGTCCTTTGGAGCTCGTAAGCGCGCTGCAAACATAGATAGCCAGCTTGACCCACTTGAAAACTGTAGAGGCATATGTTGACAGTTTTAGTGACAGTGTTTGGTTGGCAGTTTCTAATGAGAAAGAAAAAAGAAAAGCGGAGACGTAAATACAAGAACAATCCCTGCCACTGTCATTTATTCTGTTTATTCGGACCATTTAAGGCAAATAAAATAATTTTTCTTCAGACTATGATATGACGCAGATGCCACTTGAACATAAATCACGTCAGATATCAACAAAGTCTCGCCGCAGCAACGTGAGTTAATTTCATGTAGTTTTTCAGATCCCCCTTGGTGTAATGGCGTCTACATTATTTCAGCCGAATCATGGGAGCCACTTTCTAAATGAGAGCGAAACGCCGTTACCAAACGCAAAATAAAAGTAATGAATTATTTACTTGCTTGCCTATCTATTTTTGTTTAATTTTTCCATCATTTTTTTCGCCAATTAGATGGATTTTTCATTGGATAAGTAGTAACCCAAGTGTGTTATTTGTTACAGAATCATACTTGGGCAGTCCACCAAGGAGCCAACGGATTATTAATGCACCTGGTTCGAAATTACAATTTGCTATGCTAGACTCATAGGAAATCAGTTTCATCCCTCCTTGACTTGACTCTTGTTCGAGATAGTTGCATAACTCTCACCCGTGTAATAGGTTGGTATTTGGTGCCAATTTTTTTTTAAGCCATGATTCATAGTGCTGATTTTCTAGGCAAGCTGGCTTTCTAAGAAGATCAACCAAAGACAATCTTCGTATTTTTTTCTATATCTGATGATGTACCATACCGTTTTATCTTCTGACTTTTAGATTGACATCAGTATTCCATTGGAGCCTTTCTGAGTTTTTTTTTTCTTGTTTTTATTTTTGGAAAACAAAAGCTTTTTTGACCTTTGTGGGCCTCATCTGACAGGTTTATGTTCTGCATGATGCAGCGCTCCTGGTCATACCGTTTTATCTACAGACTTTAAAATTGACTTCAGCACTTCACTAGATCCCTTTTTTAAATCTTTTTTCTTCTTTTTTACCTTTGCTGGGCCTTATACTGACGGATTTATAGATGTTTCTAGATGTTTCTTTGCTCTATTTTGGATGTCTTACTCTCTTTGAACTGGGTTTTATTCTTTTTCGGCATTATTATTTTTCCTTCCCTTTTTTTATTTCCTACTACTTCACTTTTCATTTCCCTACTGCTATTTACTAAGTCTGGCTGAGTATGGCACAAAGCCACAAGTGAGGATCAAACTCACAACAAGACTAGCTTGCAGACCACTGTTCCACAGCAAGGCTCCTTGCTTCCTTTTTTCCTTCCTTTTTGTTAACTCTTTATCTTTCTTTCTTTTTCTCCTTTTATGATTTCCCTCCCTTCCTTTATTCTGTCTTTCCTTCTCTCCTTTATTCCTCTCAATGCATATACTTGCAATATCATGATATCTACTTATGGCTGAAATAATCGTGTATTTCTCCACCGGTACCAGGGATTGAAAAGTATGAGCAAGCATAAATAATTTCTATTTATCATGATATAATCCACATGAATTATACTAAAAATTCAAGGGAATGTTGTCTGAGGATGGTATGAAAGTACATCGAAATATCTATAGAATTAATGACACATTTTTTTGTGCAGTGCCTATTCCAAAGTTGCATGTTTGGAATTTGCTGGACGCAATTGCCATAAAACATAATATTGAATTAAATACTAGTTTGTAACCATTATCAGTGATGAGTAATTAGCAGTGAATATCGATTGATGCAATACGTATTCTGAAGAGACAGAGTCAAGGGAGATAATTCAGAGGAACCATGAAGAAAGCAATGGTGATATTGTTGCCAGTTTCGAGTCATAAAAGTCGACATTTTTCTGACCCCTTTTGGCTCATCGAGTGTCAAGAGAGGCCGAGCATCCTTTCGTTTTCGTTTCACGTCGGACAGGAAGCTAGCGTTTTAGAGACGTTTCTCCCCCCCCCCTCGTTTACGACTCTTTATCCGCCCCCTCTTCAACCACCCAATCTTTCTCAGTATTTCTCCTGTTAACCTTTCGACAGACCTTCATCTCGATTGACTATTCTTTTTACTCAGCCTCCTCTTTCTCTCTCTCTCTCTCTCTCTCTCTCTCTATCTATCTATCTATCTATCTCTCTCTCTCTCTCTCTCTCTCTCTCTCTCTATATATATATATATATATATATATATATATATATATATATATATATATATATATATATATATATATACATATATATATATATATATATATATATATATATTTCGGGCCCACTCTTTTTCTTTAACCCTTTTTCGACTAATGCCCCTTCTCTATCCCTATCTATCTTCCCTCTCTTTTTTCTTTCTTTCTTATTTCCTTGTTATTTTCTTCCCCCCCCCCTCTCTCTCTCAGTGCCATGTCCACTCCCAGATAGGCCCTCACTTATCTCTATTCGCTCAACGATCTACTTTCTCTTTTACTTTATCCATTTAACAACAGTCACTCTTTCAAATCAATGATGTGCACTCACCAGCAAAAATGATTACATCACAAACGGGTATAATGGATGGATCTAACCCTTTTATTCTGTCTTCTGCAATCCACCCATTTTCATAGATAGAATAATCCCACAATTTCTCCTCAATGTACATCTATATCTCAGTCTATTATAAAAACTCTCACGTCATCAGCAAAAAAAAAAATGACTTCTCAGAATTAGATTGTCTCCACCCCACCTCACGCACATTTTTCTCTTTCACTTTATTTCGATTATATTTCTTAGGCCTTGTGTGACCCTATCTACCATAAGGAGTTTCCCACATCCGGATTGGCACCAAACGAAGTCAACAACTTCCGTCCAGAAGAGACGACGCGGTTGTTATCTCAAATGGACAAAGTAAAGTGCCCTTGACGGGTTCAGCCATGATATCTGGATTATTATATAACGGGGATAACGACTTCGAGGCCAAGGATTCAGCTACCCGACAAGCCAGCAAGATTCATTAACTCTTCGAAGATAGGAATAGGGTTTCATTGAGACTTATTTCTCTTGTATATCACCAATCATTCTTCCTCTTCTGAAGATTATTTTTGGTGAATTTCTTTGAAATATTGGAACAATGAAGATATTGAGCAATGATGCATCTTCTCAGGAAACAATTGAGTATTTTTTTTTCTTCTGTGTACTTTTTGTTAATTTACAAGGAGGACTCATTGAGTTAAAAGTTAACAATAAAGGGGAAAAACAAGGCTCACTCTTCATTATCGGGTTTCATATTTCTAAAATCCACGGAACCCGGAAATCATGATCGAATAATGGACAAAACATTCGAGCAGTTTCTAAGGCAAAATGCTGTCTTTTCGTCGTAATTTAATTTGGAAAGAAAAATGTTAATATCTGAATCAAGAAGGAGAAGAAAAAAGAATAGGCCACTAAGCGAAAGAGTAAACCTGTGAAAGAAAGTCTTGGAGGAAGAAAAAAGTGTTGAACTAAAAGTAATAAAAAGAGAATATTTTGGCTGTATTTTTTCTCTTTTGAGAGTTATATTCTCTGAGTTGGAATATCTAGATTGAAAGGGTAGAAAAACCGACATGATTGAAATAATGATTGGAGGAAAAATCGCAAATTTTCCACTAAATAAAATTGGCATAATACAACAAACGTTGCAGAAAAAGGGAATCGGGCCCTTAATGAAGTGGTCAGAAGATGGTAGGGTGAAAACATAAATGAATGATCTACCTATATTAGGGCATTAGTGGTTGAATTTCAGGAAAATTATGACCGCTGGGATAAAAAGGATAAGTTTAAAAAATCACATAAATACAAAACGAGCCAAAGAGAACAAAGCGAATAGATCTTAAGGTCGTGTTTAGGGTTAAGGTTGGGGTTTAGAGTTAGGATTAAAGATGAAGTCAGGGTCAGGGCTAGGGTTGAGGCTAGGGTTGAGGCTAGGGTTGGGGTTGGGGTTATTGTGAGGGACAAGTTTAGAATTAAGATTAGGGTTCGGGTCAGGTTCAGTGTTAGGGTTAGACCGACCAGAGTATCTGAGAGAAAAAAATATCAAAATCTATGGCTTCTTACTGCGAGTGTGATGAAAAGAATTAAAAATCATTTCATCAATTCCTGCGAATCTTTGTATGAAGAGCACGTGTCGCAATATCGTTGGACCAAATGAATGGCGTGATTTGGAGAGAATATATATATAAATATATATATACACACACACACACACACACATATATATATATATATATATATATATATATATATATATATATATATATATATATATATATTGTTGGGTAGTTGGATGAAGACTATTTCAATGATAAAGTGATGCTACTTTTTGTCAGTTCTTTTTGACTGAAGGACAGGCAGTACAAATAGTCGAAATTTGTCATCATTAATGCTCTTTTCGTTCAGTAAAGTCGAAGTCGTTATGATTGACACATAGTGGAAAACAACTGTTACAGATGGAGTAACCAAAAGTTTATTGTTGCCGTATCAATCAGATAAAGATACATTCACAAGAAACAAATGATATCTCGTCCGTGCCGAAAAAAGTTAAATGCGACCTTCCTCTCATTACAATATTTGGCGACAAAAAGAAAAAAAGATCACTTTACGTAACGCATGCAAAGAAAAGTGATACATATTATATGCTTAATGCCCATAGGAAAAGCACGAATACACTGATAGATAGATCGATAGATACCTCGGTATGTTTAGATGTTCAGTTAACCTAGCCTACTCGATGGGGGACACATGTGAGGCTCGAATTCATTGCGCAAACCCTGTTCTTGCTAAGTCTCGCCTCACAGTAGGCTCCTGATATGTGTATATGTTTTTATCAATGTGTGTGTGTTTTGATCCGTGTGTGTGTGAGTGTACCTACGCGCGCGCGTGCAGAATCTATTTCAGGCTTGTATAAAATAGGATACCAGCAAAAAACATGATTGCCATATGAATCTAATGTTCGGGCAAAATGTCTGGGTCGTGGAGGACGTAAGTCCTATACGTGCCAAATATCACGAAGTCTTTGTAATAAAAGCCCGATACACTTTAAACATGCTCACTTGTTTACCAACATATATACACAAAAATACATTTAAGAAAAACAAATCATGAACACATAGGTTTTACTTTTTTCACACGCTGTAGTTTTGAATGTATATGTATCGGATTTTTAAATACAGCAATCGATATTCGTAGGGAAGCACATATCTATGTCGCTCGAATCAGAAAATGAATGATACATCTACTGCGTAATGACAGGAGATCAACTCAAATAAGTTCCTACATAATACAACGCAATTTATAATCAAATATATATATATATATATATATATATATATATATATATATATATATATATATATATATATATATATATCGTTTGTCTTTTCAGCCAAAGATCTAATGGGCCCTGCGTGTTGTATGCTAAATTGTATTTTAGTGATTTCATAATCATAAATAAATTTCACGAAACCATAATTTTTTTATATCATTGTTACACTTGATTTCTTTTGTTCTCAAATTTTTGGCAACTTAGCAGTAGCTCCGTTGGTGAGACGAAGTGCTCAAATGATTGACGGTGTCAATGAGGTTTTGTTCCTGTACCAAGTCTATTATGCGTGTCGTTAACTATATCAATAGGAATTTTCTATAACGATTTATTGAAGAAATGTTATTTGTTTGTTTTTTTTTACGGGGGGGGGATTACAAATAATTTTGTCCCGGCATAACATTGATCATCATCATCATCATCATCAGTCTTTCAACGACCGTCGTTGGACATAAATTTACCCCAGGATTCGCTACACATCTCTATCATGGGTACCGCAGAGGCAGTACTTTTATATTAAGTCCAAAAGTAAGAAAAGGTCGTTCAATACGTGTACTTCATGAATCAATCATTCTGCCAGAAACTCTTGATGATTGACTGATTCATAGATTACACGTATTGAGCTCCTTTCACTTATATATATATATATATATATATATATATATATATATATATATATATATATATATGTATATATATATATATATATATATATATATATACATGTATATATATATATATATATATATATATATACATATATATATATATATATATATATATATATATACATACACATATATATATATATATATATACATATATATATATATATATATATATATACATACACATATATATATATATATATATATATATATATATATATATATATATATATATATGCAAAGGCTCGAATTAATGCTGTAACCCCGAATTCTAACTTTGTTTATTCACTGCTCTACTTGTTTCTCAATGTGGCCAATTATGCTTTTAAGAAATGGATCTATGATCCGACAGAAATAATTATGAAATGCGTTACATTACTTTGAGACTCTGTTCGAAATGATCTCCCGTTATTACAAGGAGAATATTTCATTCGACTTTGACTGCGTAAATAGAGTAAACAAAGGAAAATCCTGCCGCTGCAAGAATCAAACTTGCGACCGATATATATATATATATATATATATATATATATATATATATATATATATATATATATGTGTGTGTGTGTGTGTGTGTGTGTGTGTGTGTGTGTGTGTATATAAATGAACAATATACACATATATATATATGTGTGTGTGTGTGTGTGAGTGTGTGTGTGTATGTGTATCTATATAGCTTTGTTTATTGCAACACAAGGTTAAATGGAGGAAATTTTGACTCCAACATTCCAAACAAAGGAACAAACCAAGAAAATCAGCATTCGAAATCTTGGCTTTTACTTGTGCTCGAACATTGTCCTTTGTCACTGATAACAGAAACACAACTATCTCTGCCAGATCATTCTATCTCCCGTATTTCATCGTTCTTCCTCCTTTTCATTTTCTTTTGTGTGGAACTCCCCGTCCAGACTCACCGATTCCATTCTGCGCGTCGTTAACGATTCGGCCACCCTGCACCTCTTGTCAAAGAGCAGGTGGCAAATTATCAAGTTTCTCGAACTGCCATCTAAGAAAAATCCGTGGAGGGCCAATTCTATTTTCAGTCTGTCGTGTTGATTGAGAAAAATGGTTTCCGTGTTAAATTGCCAAGGAATCATTGTTGACAAGGGAACCGAAATATAAAACCTGTTGCCTTTTAGGAGGACAAGGAATATTTTCAAAATAAAGGAGACATACTTACACACTTGAAATCCCCTCCATATGTACGTATACATGTACACCGTGCTTGACGTTTCATTTAATTAAGAAATACAACTCGTTATCACAGTCAATAAATGTACAACCGTAGCGTCAAATTTTGAAAAAAAGAAATAAGATATGTAGAAATAGATATGATCAGAATAAGTTTATGACATCAATAGCGTTTTCCACCCTAAAATAGAGTAACCAAAAAAAAAGAAGAGATTCGTAGAATCTAGATCTTATTGATAAACCCGTTAAAATGGGGCCCCAAAAAGGGTTAGGTAAGCATATTTTGAAAAAAATAAAAGCTGTGAAAAAAATATGACTACGAAAGAACTGGTGCCAATTTTCAAGTCTGTTAACGAAACGGTGCGGCCAGGAGCACTGGAATACACAAACACGTAAATTAACACACAAACAGACACATAAACACAGACACATATGGTGGCTACGGTTGTTCCATTATACATAACGTATTGGGATGGATAATAAAAAAATCTGAGATAGATAAATAGATTTCTCTCCTTGAGGAGAAAGGAACCCAAATTGATCGATGATAGAAAAAAAGCTGAATCATCCCCACTCCCCCTCTCTCTCTCTCTCTCTCTCTCTCTCTATATATATATATATATATATATATATCATTAGTAGCCATCGCTATCTTTGCAACCTCCCATCTTTTTCTCTTCTGTTTCTCGACGGTGCATGCAAACCTTTTGGATTGTGGTGTCAACCACGCATGGTTGCTCCAGTGACAGCTAACCAATTTTGTGAACTCAGATCCAGCATTCCTACGAGATGCGACTTACTCGTCTACTGAATATCATACCAGCTGCTGTGGGCAATCGGGCCGCAAACAACAATGCTAAAAAATGTTAGCAGGAAAAACATCTTGCACGCTCACGGTCGCCTCCGCACCCACATACGCAAACATGTATACCAACGTATATATTACGATTTAGACGCTTAGTCGTTAGGTAATGGTAAAGGAGCTAGTCTGTACGACTCATTACGGAGCGCTCAATATGTAAGGCCTTGTGCAAGATGAAACAAAATTATCAGATAATAAAATATTCAATCTTAGAGCAATGGTCAACAAGCTAGCCTTGAGGACCATTACTAGTAAGTAACGAGTTTGATCCATACTTCTTGCTTCAAACTTGTAGCCTTGTGCCAGACTGGGTTGAGCTTATTAAACATCCGTACTTGGGCGACTGACTGTGAGATATTGATCAATAAGCTGGTCTCGCAAATCCTCACTCGTGAGTGATGGGTTCAATTCTCAGTGAATACCTTGTTATCTTGTGTTAGATCAAAGAAACCTCAGTAAATATCTACATACATCCAACTTTTCGGGGACGATTGGTGACTGAGGCAGTTTCGTATAGTCACTGTTCGAACTAAAGTAAAAGCCCTGATTCCGAATATTCATTTGCAAGGCAGGTAGGCCTTTCAGACAAGGAAAATTGGTACAACGGGTTCTTTTTCCTACAAGAGACCCTGTGCTAGTCGAAGCTAAGCTTCGTAAACCTCTATATTTCCGAAATATGTATCATGCAGAGAGATCACAAGACAGCACATTATATAAGGAAACAAAATGGGGTCAGAGATATCATAAAAGCCGTAAGAGAAATGAATTGAAAATTGGCTGGTCAAGTTGCAAGATTGCCAGACAACCGCTGGACATCAGAACTCACAATGTGGATCCCCAGAAATCATCAGCGAAAATATGGCAGCCGGAGATTAAGAGGGCGTGATGAATAAGAAAAGTTCTGAAAGTACTGATCTTGTGATGCCTACGATCGATAGGTCAAGCGAATTTTGGGGAAGGTTTATGTCCATTGACAGACTTTGAAAAGATGATGATTATGATGATATTGGAGCGAAAGAGCTAAAATAGGGAGGGGTCTGAAATGTACGTGGCTAAGAACTGGGGAACCTACAAGATATACTTATATTCATGTACATCAATGCGTACGCTTACTCATACGTATGTTTGTTAGTACTTCACCGTATGTACGTACAAGACATTAAAAGCACTGGTTAATAGTCAACAGACGCTGGCAATAAAATCAGCTTTGAAATCATAGATGCTCTCTGAAACGTTAGAATGCTGGGTCATATATATCTCCAGAGACTTGCATACGATTCACAATTGGAATAAGACCAGAAAGGGTGGGTAATAAAGATTATAATTATGATAATATTAATAAATAATAGGCGTAAAACTACCATCCTTACAACTACTACAATGCAGTCTTTGTCCTTTCTTCTTTTCCCATAAATAGGAATAATAGCAGATCTAACACAATCATCACCATTGGAACTGCAGTACAGTATGCACTCTTTTTTATGTAATCAAATGTTAATAAGACTACACATGGTTAATATAATGAAAATACTTATTTTGCTTGTATATGTTTATATATTTTAGCGTTACACTCTCCGAATGCACCAACCTGAAGAATTAAACAAACCAGGTTGATTTTCAACTGTTACGTAATGCTCTAAGAGGGCGGTTCTATTTACAAGAAAGTTATAATTCGAAATTAGACCCTTATTTTGTGTACAGGTACATTAACGTCATTAGAAATACTTTTTTCATGATAGCACGTATAACGTTCTAATATGAAGTTCCCTGATTATCAGAATAATCTGATGACAATGTTTATTAAGTCGATTTTTACCTGAGCACATGTTCTGACAACACTTTTTGGAAGTTTTGTCTTTACTTAACCTCATATCCCGGTACCACTTTTTTATAAGTTTGTTTTTTGTTTTTGTTTTTTACTCAATATAATATTCTGATAGCACTTTTCCTTTTCTGGAGCTTAAAATTGGGAGAAAACTTTTTTCCTTTTTTAGTGGTCAAAAATGAGGGGTAACACTCCTTTGGGAGAAAAATATTAAGTGGAATTTCTCTTAGGTATTTCGTCGCAAATAATAATTTCGAGCAGGCCGTATGCAAAGGTGGCTCTTATGGAGTGTACTGATCACAGAACTACACTTTATCTTGGAAACTATAATAGATAGCAGCATACGGTTTTCACCAGTCGTTAACATGTGTTTTGAAGATAGATCTATACTCAGAGCAAGACCTGCTCATTGCGTCTATTGAAGCTTTATAACTCGAAAACTAATGAAAATCGAAACATAGTGTTCTCACCAATCAATAGCCAATTATTATAAGATCAATTATGTATGCAGTAATCATGGTGAATTTGAACAGATGGGAAATTATGGTGTTTGTTGTAAAGCTCGTAACAATCGCTTATAAATGTAAAATACGGTTGCTAGACACAGAACACAGAGAGCGTTATTCTACGTCGGTATAAGTGAAGATTACCTCATTTCTAGCGAATCTCGGGAACGGATGGAGATTTTTTGAATGTTTTTTGCCGATCAATAGAGCATGAGAAAAATAAGTGAAAACGATTTTTTTGAGTATTTACTAAGTACTAAAACTAAACATCGTAACAGAGAAATAATCTTGTTTAATTTACTGTATGGGCGGAGGATAAGTATATCCTCCCTTTTAGTGAGGATTTATTACCAGTAATATTAATTTGATTCGGGGGAAATGACTTGACATCGAGCTTAATGTCTGGCAAAGGATTTCAATAGTAAAACCATTTATATGGTATTTCCATAGTGTAATTATTTGTAGGGCTTCATCGCTGGAAAAATCATTAGCAATGCATTTACTTTATATGTAGGAAAAAGATGGCTGGCCTCCGCCAAAATGCATCGAAATACGCCCACAGAAAGACAAAAAAATTTGAGATGTAACACCTATCTCTTCGCCTTCCGAATGTTATTTTCATCAACATTTTGTCAAATCACTTCCCGTCCACAATACAAACATATGTATATATATACTAGTCATGATCTGTTAATAACGCTTGCCTTTTCATGATACTTGGATGAATCAATGATTCTAAATCTTAAAGATGAAAAAAATCATTCATTTTGTTCAACCAACGTTTATTTTTCAACCTAATCAATTTTTGTCAATGCACATTAATTCAACAGTGAATATCACGCACGCATGTCGAACATTACACAATGAAAGAAGCAGAAAAAATTAGCTAATAGAATCGTATATATATATATATATATATATATATATATATATATATATATATATATATATATATATATATATATATATATATTCGGAGACAGATATAGGAAAAGCGGAATAAAACAAGAAAGATAATTTTGAAGAGACGAAATGGGAAAAGCACTTGAATAACCGTGTATAAGATACCTACCTACCTACCTACCTACATATATATATATATATATATATATATATATATATATATATATATATATATATATATATATAAATATATATATATATATATATATATATATATATATATATATATATATATATATATATTAGCTGACTGTCTCTATTCCTAAAGGGACCAGAAGAGCTATAGAAAGTGGGGTTGGCGAGAATTCTGCAGGGACCTTTGAAGTTTGTTTTGGCAAGGGTGTCTCGGGTGGCTGGCGGGTGAGGGTAGATAAGTGGTGTGTTTCACGTCTACTTAGAAACAACAACAGATCACTGCCCCGGTCGCCGTGTGTGCAAACAACCACTGATAATCAGTCTGTCACGCTCTGAGAATTTCCCCAAAAGTCGAACCTTGCAGGCTTCCCATTGATCAAACCCTCAGAACACAACTTAGTTTTATACTAAATCCAAGTACACCCTCTCTGTCTGTCTGTCTGTCTGTCTCTCTCTCTCTCTCTCACTCTCTCTCTCTCTCTCTCTCTCTCTCTCTCTCTCTCTCTCTCTCTCTCTCTCACACACAGATACACACACTAATTTCACCATTTCCCCCCTCTGCTCTTATTTTATCAAACCATGTTCCTCTTGCTAACTTTTCATTTCTCTCTCCCTCTCATCTTCTCTTTATTCATGTATTTCTCTGTCTCCCATCTTTTCTCTCTTTGTCCCACCTTTTCTCACTAAGTTCAACGTTTCCCCTCCCACTTTTCTGCTTCTCTTTCGTTTTATCATCTGTGCCTCTTCTCGTTTACATCATTCTCTTTCTCCCTCTCCCCCTCTCTTGCTCTCTCCCTCTTTCACTAATTTCACCATTCCCCACCTCCGCTCTGTTTCATTATACCATGTACTTCTTTATATCTTTTCATTTTGCTCTCCCTTTCTTTCTCCCTTTGTTTATGTATTCCTCTTCATCTCCTATCTTTTCTCTCCCTCTCTCCCTCCCTCTCTTACGATGCTCAACGTTTCCTCCCCACACTTCTCTTGCGTTTCATCATCTATGCCTCTTCTCGTATATCATTGTCCCTCTCTCTCTCTCTCTCTCTCTCTCACTCTCTCTCACGCAAACACACACACACATTCACACACACAAATTTCACCATTCCCCTCCTCGGCTCTTTTTTTTTATTATTATATCATGTACCTCTATCTATCTTTTCATTTCTCTCTCCCACTGTTTCTCCCTTTATTCATGTATTTCTGACACATCTTCTCTCTCTCTCTCTCTCTCTCTCTCTCTCTCTCTCTCTCTCTCTCTCTCTCTCTTATTCCTCTTTTTATTCCATCTTTCCGTCCCTGTCTCTATCTTCTTATCACTCATTCGATTTACGTCTTTCCATTCCATTTTACTCCTTTCTCTCTCTCTTTTCGACGGTTGAATAGAGACTACTGTGTCGTCATCTCCTGCCACTTCTATCCGGCTGAAGGCTTGGGAGCACCAATGATCGACTGCAGATGGATGTCAGGAGTATAGCTCGATTCGAGCCATCAATTCGAAGTCATTGTGTGTGGAAGACAGGAGTTTCGGTTCAAGTAACCAGAAGTCGCTGTTACAGTACCAATTGGATACGAATACATTCGCTGGAAACCAGAGGTGATGCACAGTTCACTACAATCTTTCCTTATACAATAATATTTATGCGACGGGAGAACAACGGGTCACATGGAAAAAAGTCTTTCTCTGTGGCAATTTTATCTTCGTGTCATCAAAATATTATGATAAGACTTGCGAGGGGGTATCTTATTAAAATATCCCAATTTTATTGGTTGTTTTGTATGTCTGCGTGTGTGCATGTGCGTGCATGTGTGTGTATCTGTGTGCGCACCTGTCTTTCCCTCCATATTTGGACTAGATATTAACGAAGTCAAAGATTAGGTTGATGCAAAAGTTCCCAGCATCATCTTTTCTTTACTACGTTAAGAAAATCGTAAAAATGTCTTTGAAGTTTATTCAACTTTTTTGTCGCTTGCACAGTCAACTAATGCACGTAGTCTACCAGCTTTAGGAAAAAATCAAGACAGTTGACAAATGTGTTCAACACGAACCTACAGAAACGAATATTGGTCAGCATTTTGAACAACTGCCAAGCACTTCTTGGTTAACGTGTGCAAATTTAACAAAATAGTCCCTGACGAAGAAAAGTAGAATAATTCATCATCATCAGTCTTTTAACGTCTGTCGTTATACATACACCTTCCCCAGGATTTGCCACAATTTTCTATCATGGGCATTGCAGAGCCAGTTTTTTCTAAATTTATCCTGTTCATCTCTCCATCTTGTATTTTATCGGCCTCAGTTTTGTATGTGATCTCTAATCATGCTGTGAGCCATGATGTCCATCGGTTGTCTGTCATTCTTGCAGCATGGCCTGCCCATTGCCATTTAAGTTTTCTAATAGATTTTATGATGTCTCTGACTCCCATTTTCTTCCTTATATACTGTGCTGTCTTGTGATCTCTCTATGTAAGATTGAGCATGATTCTCTCATGTGCGCGTTGCATGCTTCCCAGATTGTAGGTCTGTCTCTTGATTAGGTTCCATGTTTCAGCTCCATAAGTGACTTTCGGGAAAATGCATTGGTTGTATACACTTCTTTTTAGGATTATTGGGATCAACTAGTTTTTGAAAGCTGAGCTTGCCCTACCGATGGCTTGCTAACCTGGGGTGATTCTCCGCTTGATTTCTTCCTCTTTCGTGGGTTTAAATAGAGAAGACTATCTCTAGGTCCAGGGCAGCCTCCAATATTACAACCTAGACGGAATCTACAGGGGAAAGAAAGATTAATGGGGAAGCCAAGTTCAATTATTACTGCACATGAGAGAAAAAATTTTTCCAGTCAAGGAAGTTGATTGATTTCGCTGCATACTGATGTCCGTTCTCAAACTGAAAATGCGACTCAGCAAGCATCAATAAAACTGAGATGGGAAGTTTGTGTGTGTACGAGTGAATGGAGACTAATGTGATGTCATCTTATGTTTGTGTGTGAGTTTGTGCGAGTGTGAGAGAGAGGGAGAGAGATCGATGACGGGTTTAAATCCATTGCTATCCGATTCCAGATAACTCTAATACTTTCAAGGAAGTTATATCCCAGAGGAGAGGCGCTAAATGAACTCACGTAAAAGTTCGGAAATTCTACTTCTTCCCGAACGTATTTAAGCATGTGCATTGGTACTACGTATTTCGTCAACCGATATTCTAAAGTGAAAGCAAATCAATCCTGAGATTTCGTACCGCCAGCCATTGGCGCAACGCAATATCTCAAGACTTGACTGAGTCGAGTACACACACACACACACACACACACACACATATATATATATATATATATATATATATATATATTGGCTTGGATATCTATGTAGTCTTTTAGAATCTTTGGTCAAGAAAGAAAAAAAGTTAGATAAGTTGATAATGTTTATCGTTTTAAAAGTATTGTCATCGTCTTTTGAATGGTGGATCTCGTCAATTCACATCTGTTGGGCAAAAAAGTTATAGATGAAATCATAAAGTAGGGTTTTTTTCACCAAAAATCGGTAAAAGGCGGAAATTCCATATCGAATAAACGAGTAATCCCAAAATTTAACAAAATTAACCCTTTTTCCAAGTCACACCTTGTAATAAGTTGCAAATTATTGAACATCATTATTTTATGTAATGACCACTGTATGATATTGGTTGCAGATGTAAAACGTTCTAAAAAATTGAATTTTTTTGTTTCAAATCCACCATTTTGAATTTTCTCGCCTCCTGGTTGGCTGATTTTTTTTTTTCTAGAAAATCACATTTTTCTAAAACTTCATCTTCAATTTCGACCCCCAAGAATTTTTTTCGTTTAAGGTCATCTTATGGATTGCTTAGAAAATGTTGGTACTACCCACTTTTTGAATGGAATTCCGCTTTACTCTGAATACCCTACTTTACGATTTGGTCTATAACTTTTGCTACCCAACAAATATGAATTGATAAGATCCACCTTTGAGAGGCCTATGAAATTATGTTTAAAACGATATTCATTGTCGAAAAGAAAAAGTCTTGCTAAATCATTTCCTGGGGAGAAAAGCGGCTTGAATCGTGAGAAAGTGATCGACATTTTGTAAATAAGGCTGCCTCATTCAGAGAATAAGCGAATGGTAATTTAGGCTTTGGTCAAACCTTTTATACCCCATGTAACGGTCAGTCTATCCGTGTGCTTAAAAAATCTGATTTTTGGAAATGTAAATTATGTAGGCATAGAAGAACATCAGAATTACAGAAAAAAAAGATGTGTTTTTTTTTATTTTGTTTTTGATTCAAGGACCCGAATTTGAATGTTATTTTAAAGTAAACAAACCCACTGATGCGACATTATATATATATATATATATATATATATATATATATATATATATATATATATATATATATATATATATATATATATATTAATACATAATGTTATGCATGTCATGAGAATTAGGTAACTTGTAAATTAGGTAACTGGATACACGGTGACGTGATGGTCCGGAAGGAATATCTTCAGAAGGTTGCAACAAGCCGAAACTTGAAGTAATGGATTAAGCTAAGGCTTTAGATCAGTGGAACGTGGAATGAACCTATATTTTCTATGGCAAGAGAGAAAAGCCACGTGATGTCGGAGAAAAAAAAATTTGTCTGGGAACGAATTCGTTCCAACGCACCAGGTCCGTGCGTCCATGGCTGGAGAAAAAGTCAAAGAACATTTCACATCACAGAAGAATCTCTAAATTGGTACGCAAATACGAACACACAATTGGTCAGTGCACCAAACACGTACTATCAAATCAAGATATCGATTGCTGATTCGTGTGCCCAACAATTCCACTACTGATTGAGTATCACTTACCCGAATAACCTGTGCCAAGGATTTTGGATTTAGGAGAACACTGATACCTTTGTCGAGATTCTCGTATAGCTTGACTTTCTGTGCTGTAGATATACATAGACGCTGTCTCTTTTTGTTATTACTGTTATCTCATAGGGGTATCAGAAAACCTTTTTGATATTAATAATGTTTGAACAGATGTGAGACTAAGCAAAATATACTCTGTTCAATTCATGTAGCATTTGTAGTGACAATAATTTTCTATTTATTTTGTCTTCATCGTTTGAGATGTAAATAGAGTTTTACGTTTCTTGAGTGTTACACAAATACAACCAAGCTCTTATTGTAGTCAGAATCAGTTAAATGACTTGGAAATCAACCTCATATCTCATGTTTTATTCATACTACTGCAAGATCAGGTACGAACAATTTCACTCATGATGCCGTATTAGCTTTTAAGAGTTTCGGATATGGGAACATTTTGTTTTTTGGAGTTTCGGACAAGGGGTTCTCTACTTGGATTCATACGTTCGTTGTCGATGTATGACCATAACAAGACTTATTGATTTGTTGTGATAGCCTGCCTTCAGCTGGAAATCATCAAACACAACAAGATTTGAAGTAAATTTCCCTTGGGGTAAAACAAAATTTTATATGATAGTGGATAAAAAATAGACCGGTCTCAATTTTGTGTTGATGACATAAATAAATAAAATACATGAAACAGACATGAAGATAGTGATAAAAAGATAATGACATCTATTTGGTAAGGGCTGACGAGATATCTCGCGAGAAATATCTTTGTTCTGGCCTGGCTGACGAGATATCTCGCAGGATTCTTTAGTCCTGTCTGTCTAAGGTTGCTTACATAACTATTAGAAACAGTCAACCAGAAATGTTTCATATTTTTAAGTTGGTCTGGTTGACGGACGGGCAGGCTGGCTGGCTACGTGTGTATGCATGTATGTGTCACGCATACAGGTTATACCAATGGGGTTGGGGGGCTAAAAGCTTAAACCTTTACTCCTTGTTATGTACGCTTTTTTTGTTTTTTGAAAATACACATTGAATAGGTTTTTTGATGGGGGTACAATTTACAAAGTAAGTTTATGCTAAATTGCTCCCTCAGGTTGTGCCCGACGGCAATTACTCATTTTTTTGTTTTGTTTTGTTTTTGTTTTTGTTTTGTTTTTTTGTTGTTGTTGTTTTTTTTATCTTAAAACTTTTTCAGTCATCCTTTCCGAACAAAAAGTGATATCAAGACATGCTGGAATAATATACATTATGCGTAGAAAAGACGTTTTCGTTCTCTGAAAATCCTCTAACAAGTTTTTAGTGGGTAGGGTAATATCTGCTATGTAGGTTAAGAATGGACCCCAAATTAGTGTCAGGCAGTATTCATGCCTTTTCAGAGTTTTTTAGGGATCACTGCCCAACGGAAGGCGAGAGAAGTAACTTATTCATTGAGCACCACTTTTTCTAATTTTTCAATCAGCTCCCCACCCCTCAAATTTTGGTCACCTGACGAAATCTATTGAGCGACTAACCAGACCTGTCTCAGTACACAGTTATCCCTTGATATTCGTGAGGGTCAGGGTCACTAGTGGGCGCGAATTCAGAAATCTGCAAAGAATTTTTACTGACCCCCCCCCTGAATTCTCTCGGTCCCCAAGCCCATCAATCTTGTACCTTAAATAATAAGCAAATGCTTTGCCATTCCCAAATTGTAAATATACAATTGAATAAATGAATGCAGTAAATCACACGGGAAAAATCCGAAATTTTAAAATACGATTTCAATTTTTTCAAGCAACAGATCCGTCAATGATGGTGCAATCGATATTTTTTTAGTCAAAAGCGTAAAAACAGCTTCAATCTGCTCAAATATCCAATACGCAAAAGTATTTTTTTCTTTTTCTTATGACCAACTTTATGCTATTCACTCGCAGTTATAACCAAAATGTTACTTTCAAAGAAGATATTTAATTATTGAAATACGTCTTGAAAGATCGTTAAATAGTAGATGCTGATAGAAAATTTCGTAAGATTACAGTATACTGATGATGAACATTCTTTCTCCTTTTTTATGCTATTTACATTCATTTTAATAAGTTGTGATATCAAGCAACAAAAAAATCAAGATGAAGGTAAATAATAGCATAAAAAGAAAAAATCGTTAATAATGATTTGCAATAACTCATCTACTAAGAAACAAATGAATAGATTTTTTTACAGCATAGTGAATTGGGGAAGAAAATCAATGTTCAAAATACCGTTCGATTAACATGTATATAATCCGCATATAAACTAGGTTTATAAATTAATTGATAGCACTAATATTACTACCATGTATTCATGATTTCCTAAACTCTCCAAAGTTTTTTACAGTTTATTTATCCTGCACAGCGTATTTTCGTCGCAAAACTTCCCAAATATTTCCATTTAATTATTCAAGGCTGAACTGCAAATTATTGAAACCATTGATAGAAAACCTGCAAATATCAACGGGTTCATTTTCATTCTAATCTGTTTTTCTATACATTCCTCTCTATATTGGCCCCCTTATTACCCCCTATCTTCTTCTTCTTCTTCTTCTTCTTCTTCTTCTTCTTCTTCTTCTTCTTCTTCTTCTTCTTTCATTCCCTATTGTATTCCCTATCTACTCTTATCTTTTTATTTTATTATTCTTTATGTTCTCTTTCTCAATTTTTTCCTCTGTTCTCCATCAATTTTTCTATTTATCACACACACACACACACACACACACACACACACACACACACACACACACACACACACACACACACATATATATATATATATATATAGAGAGAGAGAGAGAGAGGATGCAGATTCGCTACACAAACAAGTTTATGTTTCTGCCCTTCCTGGGCCTCATCAGGCGAATGATTGTATGACATTGCTTTGTATCATGCTATATTGATAACCTGATCTGTACCATATATATATATATATATATATATATATATATATATATATATATATATATATATATATATATATATATATATATGGTACAGATCAGGTTATATATATATATATATATATATATATATATATAAAACGACCGTAGTATTTATTTGTTTATGTGCTCCAGTGCCTCTGGCCACATTGTTCTGAAAGACCTGGAAATTGACATCAATACTCCAATAAACTCATTCTAGAAATAATTTTAGATTTGGGGGTAAAAAGCTTTTTTCTGTCTTAATTTGACGGATTCTTCAATAACATCTACAATCTCCAGGATCTAAAGGTTTGAGTTTTTTTTACTCTATTTTAGATGGAAAACGACTGTGATGTCATTATTAGAACTCGTTTTCTTACATTTATTCTCCGGTGGAATTTTTTTTACGTGACTTCAAATTTTGATGCAAAGGTTATTGAATTATTGACTGTGATAACATGTTTATCTATCAATCTATTTATCTCATTCGGTTTATATTTATCTTTCTATCAATATATTCTTATTCTTATTGCCTTCTCTCCCCAAGTTCCTTTTCTTTCTCTCTTTCTCTCTCTCTCTCTCTCTCTCTCTCTCTCTCTCTCTCTCTCTCTCTCTCTCTCTGCAGGCCTTTTTTTTCAGTTTTCTTTTATCGTTTCTCCATTTTTTTTACTCACAAGTTTTCGCCGCTTTCTATTCTTTTGTACTTTTTCTCTCTTTCTCTCTTTCTCGATGTAATCACCCAATCCGACCGACCGACCGACCCCTTACTGCTTAGTACCCAGAAAATCAAAGCACCCTGAAACCGAACATCGGTACCCATCTGCTCAGAATCCAAGCTGCTGCGGACGACAACCAAATGAAAAAACCCTGACAAGAGACAGATGGCGAGGCTTGGATGATCCTAAAAATACGCCAAGTATTTTTTCGGTCCTTTCGTTCCGTTTCACTTTTGTTTTGCTTATTTCGTCTTTTCTAAAGGCCGATTCGGTTTTTTGAAGTCACCTACCTCTTTTTTTCATGTCTTCTTTCAATTTTTTTTCTCTCATCTCTTCTTTCTTGCTCTCCTCTCCTGTGATTCTTTCTTCTTGGCATCATTAAAATCGTGTGGTGACAGCTCAAAAGAGAATGGTCAGATAGATAGATCATCCAAAACATGACGAGAAAAGGAGAGAGAAATAGTGTCGGATTTAATAAGACACGGGCTTCAGGGGCAACAGCTCAGAGGCACCCCCCCTGCCAAATGAAGAGTCTTCAGATATTGAAAGAAAAGTTATTTCATTTGTGAATGCTGAATTAAAGTATGTTCTAGATTATCAGTGATGCAGTTGTCAGACCTTTTTTTGTGTGAGCACTGTAGACGGTCTAATGATTGCACCACTGGTATGAAACTCAGAGTCACCGCAAGGAACTGAATTTTCTATGTATACCTATTTACATATGCCATATCCCCGATATCACGCACTCAAACTCAACCCTCAAAGGTAGATACACTAACGTGTTTGTGTTGTGAATCCTCACTCCATCATATTTCATGCTCTACTCTTAACAAACTTAATAAATAAAGTTGAATGTATCGAGCACTCTATGAAATAAACCCATTATGCATTGGATATTGTAATATATCATATTGCATCTCTGATTTGTGCTGTGTGATATATATATATATATATATATATATATATATATATATATGTGTGTGTGTGTGTGTGTGTGTGTGTGTAACATAGAGCAAAAACACTGCACTCTATACATATCTATTGTATGATAATTTGTGACGTTAAAGAACGGCTAAAACAGATTTGATATCATCTTTACTGATAACTATTTCCTCGGGAACTTTCAATTTATTGACGTTTTGAACAATATAGTCATTGGCATAGTTCCCTCTAAGCTGTACACACACACACGGTTTATAACCACTGCACAAACGAAATCAATGCGCACACAAAAGATTTCGAATTCTGTTGATCACTTTTTAAGTCTTTATTGAAAAAATATTGATTTCAAAAGTGCACATATTCTTTTGTCGTCAGGAAGAATAGCAGAACATAAGACTTTTAATTCCGCTTCCTATAAAGTTTTAGAGAGGTCATTGTCCGCTGGCAATAGAAATAAGGAATTCACAAGGATAAAAACAGTGTCAAGATTCAAGGCAGCCGTTAACATCTGAAACCTAGATAGAATCTACTGGTGGGAAGAAAAAATTCTTCTCTGCTTTCGGTGGGATTCAAAGGAAATTCTTTTATAGCGAGTTGCCGGAACCCGGATGAACTGCCATTTAGGCATACTTCAGTGGGCAATTTGTCCGTTTGAATGACGCATCGGAAGAGAAATTGCTCTTTTTCTGGCCAAAGAAGTCGACAATGTTCGTCTTGGGATAGGAAGATTTTTTTTCCTCAAGCATCGCAACATACACAGTATATATAAGCAGATGAACATGTATGGGGGGACATTTCTGTACTTGGCCCTACCTTTCTTTGTATGTCTGCGACCGCAAATGTCTTCATCATTCTTTCGTTGTTTCTCTCTCCTCCTCAAAACCCACCCTCTCTTTCTCTCTCTCTCACACACACACACACAGACACGCACACACACTAACTATCGTTTCTTTTCGTTTTTTTTTTTTTTTTTTTTCGTTTTTCCTTCTTTCTTTTGTTCCGTGTCGAAATTTGCTGCCGTCAGCCAATGATAGTTAAAAGCTGTTTAAAAGGAGAATCTTATGAAGGCAAAATGGTGTGGCCTGAATGCAAATAAGCAAAAATAAAACACCAAGCCCATGAAAACAAACACGTTCAGGAGAAAGCTTTAAAGGGGAAAATGAAACACTCGTAGGGTCAAACAGCCATCCTTTTAAATAGTTATTCCAAGAATATATTTGAAGGTTGGTATCTTTGTTCGTCGAGTGAAGACACTGGTTCTTCGTCAGCTGTGACTATATATATATGTATTGAAATATACATAAATATATCAAATAAAATTCAAAGGGGGATTCCTGATGGATGTCGACACTCTTCAGTACTGGTCATATGTTTTGTAACTGTAATTATGAAATAAAAAAGGTCCATTCTCATTTAAATAACGAATTTCTGTATTATCCAATCAAATTTGATTTTTTTTCCAAAACTTTTGCAGCTAAAATGAAAGTATTTAAGATCATCAGTTTTCAAAAACGAATTAAATCTACTTGGATTATACAAAAATCTGTTATTTGAATGAGAATGTGCTGTTTTTGTTTCATAATTACAATTGCAAAACAGTGCTGAAGGGTGTGCACGGCACGAAATGTGGACATCCACCAGGTGATTTTCAACTAAAAAAACATATCTGCTGACGTGTCTGTAATCAAAATTCAATTAACTAGCCAGAATCTTTTATGATATTCTTTACGTTTTACTTTTTATTCACAAAATCTTATCGACGGATAAATTAAGAAATAACAAATAGATTGAAATGGAACAAACGCAACAATGAGGCACTTGAAAGAATAATAAAGATCAAAAAAATAAAAGAGTACGTAGAATGACGCGACCGAAACGTAGTACCAGCAACAAAGATTGCCAGAAAAGTTTAGATTGTCCAAACAGAAGTTGGTGAACAAACAAAATTGTGTGCGACTGTTGTTTGTCAAACGAATATCAACTACGAACTTTTTTCAGAATAAGCTTCGTCCTATATAAATGTATATATAATCGAGGACACAGAACTCGAGAAAGTAGACCACTACATCTACCTAAGGCAACGAATCTCCATGAGACCCTCAAAAGAAGAAGAAATCAAGCGAAGAATCACATTCGGATGGCAAGCCTTTGGCAGAGCTAGCTCAACCTTCAAAAATAATAAGATCCCATTAATCCTAAAGAGAAGGGTGTATAACCAATGCATCCTCCCAATAGTCACTTATGGAGCTGAAACATGGAACTTAACCAAGACACAGACCCGTAAGAACAATGCAACGTGCACATGAAAGAATAATGCTGGGCCTCACATGGAGAGACCACAAAACAGCACAGTACATCCGGGAAAAGACAAAAGTTAGAGACATCATAGAATCCATAAAAAATCTCAAATGACGGTGGGCTGGCCTTGTTGCAAGAATGGTAGAAAATCGATGGACATCACGACTCACAACATGGATTCCCCGAGACCACATGTGCAACCGAGGCCGGCAAAATGTTAGATGGAGAGACGAGCTAGACAAGTTCAGGAAGTACTGGCTCCGTGACGCCCATGATAGAGAAATCTGGCAAATCCTGGGGAAGGTCTATGTCCAACGACGGACGCTAAAAGACTGATGATGATGATGATGATGATGATGATGATGATGATGATGATGATGACGATATATGTGTGTGTGTGTATGTGTGGTGTGTGCGTGTGCTGTGTGTGTGACTTTCACGAAAGCAATATATCTTGTCAAACATTGTGAAGTTTTCGAGAACAATTAAAGTCTGTAAACATGTGAGTAATTGATATTTGATTAACTAACCGAGTAAGTATATTAACTAATTTCGTATACTAAGAAAATTGCTCGCGACTCTTGTTTGTCAAAAGAATATCAACTATGAGCGTTTCTTTTCAGAAAAAGCTTCATCCCACACACACACACACACATATATATATATATATATATATATATATATATATGTGTGTGTGTGTGTGTGTGTGCATGTATGTGTGTCCGTTCGTGTGTGTGTGTGTGTTGGGGTAAGGGGTATTTGTGTGGTGTGTATGGGTGTACTGCACCAACTCTCTGTTCAGAGGGCTTTCTTTCCTAGAAGTCGGCATTCGAAATCTTGGCTCAAACCCAAGACTAAAACACCAGCCACTGCCGCTAGAGGAAGATAGGCCACTGTCTCAGCCATCGGGTATGATGAATTTTGGCATCACCAAGCGGAATCAATAATTCGATTTCTCAATGTAGAAGCGCAACTCCAATCTACCTATTCAATACACCACGTGTATGTCTATATTCTTAGTCTGTAACATTTGCCAGTTATTAAATACTAATTATAGACAGGACTTCCTATTCTTTTTATTTCAAATTCGTGAAAATTCGGGTTCATTCTGGTCGAACATTAACAATAAAAATTCAGAGCAAAATTTTGTTTTTGGTATTTTTAGAGGTGCATGCCGTTTCTCCGCTGTTTCCAGTCTGATTTACTTGAAACTTTGTAGAAAGGTGGTCCCTAATAAAACGCTTTTTACTTATAAAAAATCTTCTATTCGAGACCAGGTGATCTGACAACAGTGGCGTTTAATCTTTATGCTTTAAAATCGATTTACTCAATGAGACGTTCCTTCCTGAAATCATCTTCCTCTCCGGGTCACGTAATCTGGCAGTTATGACGTTAAACCCTCATAAAAGATGCTTCATTGAACATTCGGTTTTCGTTTGAGAAAAATGCAATCGCAAAATTAATTGAATTCTTACATCATTTTTGGACGACATACGTGAACTATATTTATTGTAGTTATTGATGTTCACTCAGCTTAGTACATTTCAAGGTCTGATAAGAGGATATCGAAATACAAAGATTTTGGGAAACCAGTACTCCGAATAGTGAGAGCCTGTCTACATCAAGAACTAGAATTCAAAATTGTGGCTTTTACTTGGACTCGAAGACCAACCTTTGGCGCCGATCGGGAAAAATGCAACGATCTCAGCCCCTGAACAAGCCACATAATGATTCATTTACTCATTCGTTTCTGCAATTGCAGTCTCCGGGATACAATGGGTCAAATGTTTTTTTCATGACCTGTAAAACATGAAGAACCATTTGAGAATTCCGGCTATTGTAAGTAAAAAGGAGGGGATGAACAGCTTTAACCTGGATAGGAAAAGGTCAGTCTAGTATTATGAGTCAATAACCTTCGAGATTGTTAAGAACTTGAAGTGACTCCGTTTGCAACTAAATGCAATTTACCATTGTTGTTGTTACTGCTGCTACAATTATTATTATTATTATTATTATTATTATTATTATTATTATTATTATTATTATCATCATTATTATTATTATCTTTTTGTTGCAATAATTTTTCCTGGTCTTCTTTTATTTCTGTGTGTGCTTGACTTTTGTCCATCATTTCGGTTAAGCCGTCGGAGGCAGGATTACACACGAGCAGAGATTAAAGGCTTCGCATTTTAGACCTGTGCTACAAGAGGAATGGACCGGCTAGATTAGACCAAAAAAAAAAGACACCCCACTTCGGTGCATGGTCAGAATCGTCGCCGCTCTTCTTCTCCCTTCCCCTATTTCCCTTACGTATGTCCCCCCCCTCTCTCTCTCTCTCTCTCTCTCTCTCTCTCTCTCTCTCTCTCGGTGTTTCATTTTTCTTTTTCATTCTCCTTTCTATTTTTGTTTCCTTCCATAGGACCTTTCTTTTTTTTTCTTTTTTTTTTGTATTTTTCTCATTTCTTCCTTCCGTTTCTTCCTTAATGTTTAATTTTTCCTTTTCATTCACTCTTCAATTTTTTGTTTTCTTCTAAGCTTTCTTCTTTCATTTTCTCCCCCCAGGGCCTTTCCTTCTTTTCTTTCTTTCCTTGTCTTTTTTCTTGTCCCTTCCTTCCGTTTCTCTTATTGGCGTTTCGTTTTTCTTTTTCATTCTTCTTTATATTTGGTTTTCGGCCAAAAAAAAAAACATTTCAGATGGAATCTCAGAGGAAAGCAGTTGCTAAATTGAATTCAGGAGTGTGAAAAGTAAGTAAAATTATCAATTCAACAGAGTAAATGGGCTGCGTGAATAGAGACGGTAAGAGTAAAATAATAATGAAAGAATAAGAACAATGTGCCCGAAATTTCAAAAAAAGTGAGTGAGATGTCATCAAAATGAAGAAAGGAAAAAGATACAAGTGGAGAGAAAGAAAGAAGAAATGTGAATAAAAGAAAGAAAGAAATGGGGTGTAAAATACAGGAAGATAGCAGAGAGCGAAAGAAAGTAGACGTGGAAGAAAGAAGAAAGAAAGGGCAGAGGAAGGGATGGTCTGAGGAAGAAAGAAAGAAAGAAGAGGGAAAGGGGAGTAGTGAGAGGAAAAGGAGAGCAGAGAAAATAAGGGGGTAAGGAACGAGGGGAAATGAAAGAAAGGGATACGTGAAAGAAAAAAAGAAAGAAAGAGAGAGAAAGAAAGAAAGAAAGAAAGAAAGAAAGAGTGAATGGGAAAGAAAGGAAGAGATGGGAAAATGAAGAAAGACATGGAGAATGAAAGAAAGAACTAATTTAAAAGAATATTGGAATGACTCCAACAAGATTCATTGAATTAAGAGCTCGATTGCCGTGTTTCCAATCTGTCCTAAGTCTTCTGGTCTTAAAAAGGAAAGTAAAAGTTCTGCAACGGGAAATAAAAGGCATTATTTTACAAGAAAAAAGAAAAGTGTGACGAAAGAAAAACATTACAACCGAACGACACAGAGCTGAGGAAGGAAGGAAACACTGATGAATGGTCCAAAAAAACAGAGGGCCTGTGTTTAGCACGCCCTCGAAAGGAAGAATGGGTGAAGAAATAAAAGAGACAAACAAGAAAAACGAAGAATGAGGGTATGAGGAGGGGAGATGAAATTTTTAAAATGGGAATAAAGACTGCGGGATTTAGGGACCGAGGGACCTAAAAGAGTCAAGCCGTCTCGAGTGGAAGCCTTGGTAATGCAAAGCATAAAAGGTCTGGATTCACCTGGGACCGTCCCGTGAATGATACGTAAACATCTTTCGCCGGGAATGGCTTTATCCAATCAACGAACGGCGTCTGTCCATATCAGTGGCGCGCGCCGAGACTTCCATTTCTGACCGCCATTTTAGTTGATCCGCTTTTCCCGGCATACACTGCGCGACTGATATTTGACAATGGTGGTGTACACGTTCTAACAATCAATCCTTTTATAATTCTATTTTGTTAATTGTATTTTTTTTTAAATTTTTAGTTCCATTTATGTCTTCAATTTTCGCTATTTTTCGCCCGAGAGAAAGTTCTAATTATTTGTTGTTATAGTTCTTTTCTTGCATTTAATTTTCTTCTAGTTGGGAAGAGAATTTTTTCTTCCTTTTGCTTTTTCCTAAATGATGGGTTTCTTTTTGTGCATGTTGAATACGTTTTTGCCGGTGTATAAGTCGAACTCTTTCGCAACATAAGGGTATCTAAATATTACATTGCTGGTATAAATGAGAGGAGACAGACACAGAAGGCTGGTGGTGTTCATATTCTAGAGTCGAGATGGATTATGGAGAACATTACTCCTAAAATATCACTGCAAGACTCATACAGAAAAATAGCATATATGTATACCGTTTTTCTGAAACTGTCTGTATCTATATACATATAGATAGATATATACTGTTTGTCTGTTTGAGTCTTACAATATATATGTAATACAAATCAGGTATACAATATAATACATTGTAATATCTGATGTGTGATGGATTTATTTCATGAAGTGCTCGATACATTCAACATTAAACATTAGGTTGAGTGAGAGTAGCGCTTAAAATATGATGAATTAAGGATTGGCTACACTTATACGTATGTTGTTTAACTATCAGCTCCTTGTGGTATGTTTCCTCTCTGAGAGTCTTTTATTCTCACTTAAATATGTTTCCCAGTGTTAGGGTACACTTTTACATAACCTTAGTTGTTAGTTTAATCATTTTAAGTTTGGTCTGTTTCAACAAGTCTAAAATAATTATGGTGATTGGGATTTTCTTTAAAATGAGTGGAGGTGTGGGATGATGATAATATTGATAGATATAACGACAGGAAATTAAATAACTATCGGTTAATTTTTAGTATACCAATACATAGGGTGTTAACTTATGTTCAGTTGGTGGGGGGTGGGTAATAGAAATTTCGAGTGCGACCAGGATTTATACGCTACTTCATTTTTTCTGTTTAATAATTTTACTTTTTGTTTTGTTCTATTGGCAGAAGTGAGGGTTTCCAATCTCTCATTTGGGCATAGATAAGATGGGCTTCAATATTCTGGTATATATGTGTTTATTTTAACATTTTCCATTTTACTGTGGGCTTGAGGTTACTATATATATATATATATATATATATATATATATATATATATAATGTGTGTGTGTGTGTGTGTGTGCGTTTATGAAAGTAACAATTAGAATATGAAGAGAAAACTTGAGAGAAACTTGAAAGACGAGTCATAGTGAATAGAAGCGAGGGTAAAAAGTTGAATTGGTTCTGTGGAAATCGTAAGTTCAATCTTTGTGTCAAATAGAGTGAAATATTAATATACCAGTCCTATGGAGAGTAAGCTCACCACCATAAAGAATTGACGGTTGAAAAAAAGAACGACACCCACCCCCGCAGATGAAGAAGGTCGGATGGTCCATCAGCCGAGACATAGTGAAAAAAAAAACAAGACATGGCCCAAATAAATCATTGTGTGAAAGCTACATACCTTTGGTTTTTGGGAGATGATGTGGAGTGGCAGGGAGTCTGCCATGATGAGTACGTTTATACTCAACAGTTGATGGTCGTGTATCGGTGCAAGCAATATCAGATTATATTAAGTAGAATGGATCCCGTCAAAAATCATTCATGTATGGATCGACACCTCTGCTTTGGATCAGAGTGTCTCTGCGCTCTGCCTGGGATCAAACAGACACGAAAAGACGGTTTCTCAAGGCTGGGGTATGCGATTTCAAATCTTGCTGAAGGCCCATTCTTTATTATTGATCCACACTATTAATCTAACGGTCGTAGAATAATAATCTGGTGGTTGCAATAAAGCGCAGCAGAAATAAGATGGAAGCACAAGTCAAAAATTGATGATAACCGCTCTACGGTGTTAGTTTACTGTGTGCTGTACTAAGCTAAGATTAATCTATATCAAGTTAGTCCACAATGAATTAGTGGGTTTCATCTGTTGTAGGCACTGCACAACCGTTTATACTAATTACTACGTGAAAGTTTCTTCGTGACTCCCCAATCGAACATGGATTTTAAAATAAAAAAGTGTTACCCATGTATAAGCCGATTCTCTATTTCTTGCTAGGAAAACCCGACTGTCCCCCGAGGATTCAGGACCACCACTATGCACACGCACATGATTTGCAGCACACAGGGCATCACGTGCCGGAAGGGGTACCAAAGCAGCTTGACCCTTTTTTTTTTTTTTTAAATCACGATCCATTATTACAATAGGCACCCTAGCATAATCATTGGCAAAATAATGCAAGATATACATGGTTTCTGGAGGTAATGAAATGAATATTGTTGTCGCTAGTCTTGTATCGCGTGCCTTCTGTTTTGCCCTCGCTCTATGCCGGTTGCCAGACTCGGTCCGTCTGCTTAGGACACCCAAATGGTCAGTAGCGTACTGGATAATACGGTAAAGGGATTTCTAATTTAATGCGGTTTCTTGCTGGAGAGTTAGTCTCTCCTTTTCATACGATACTGTGAATGTGTGGATATTTGTTAAGTAGCCATTCATCTCCCCCCTGACAACACAGTTTGTATACAGCAACTCAGTACTTCAGTATTCTTGTTCGCATGCTACTGTGTGTGTGTGTGTGTGTGTGTGTGTGTGTAAAGTTTTGATTGTGCGTTGTTATTATATCTTTGCTGCCACTTTATATTAAAGGATCCCCTATGTTTCCTGCCTACTTTTTTTTTAAATAAATAACCTTTTTATAGCCATCCTTTGTCCCACAATGCAACACCAACCCTACGACACATTACCAATCCCTCTTCGCTCGGGTCCGCTGTTATATTAAAGCATAGTCAAATTAAAAAGAGGGAAAAGTAAGAACATTTTTTTGAATTTTTTTTTTTTAAGGCAAACAAAAGTATCAGCCACTCTCCCGTACACAATGGATACCAGTCCATTACCCATTTTACGGTGCTACCTTTCTTCGAGATTGGTGTTTCCCAAACTCTTTTGGACTACCGCCCTCTTTTAGAGCATATATTTTATCAGCGCTCCCACCCACCTTTAGAGTATATGTTCCATCTGCACTATCTCTGTAAAATATACAAAAAAATTATACATAGAAAATAAAAATGAAAAGTTGGGAGGGTTTTTTTTCTCAAGTTGAGCATGTATAACCCAAAATATGATTGTACAAAAGTATTCAAGAGTACCTCAGATTGGAGGTATTGATTGGTAATCTTTGCCCTTTGCTCCAACCCTAACCATCCCTTGTTTTCCAATGCCCTCTGCCACTCACTTATGGAATTACTGCTCAAGATCAGTGATCGGCTAACTATGGCCCACGGTCTCATTTAATACGGTGCACTGACAATATTGAACATAGTGCGTTGCATGCAAAAATGTTTTATTTCCCCCTTTTAACTTTGATAAGCAAACAATAAAACTCAGCACCGTTGAAACGTGAACAAAAGCCTCATCTTTTGTAGGCGCCCCAAATGAACCAATCTTTTATAACTGAAGGGGTAAGTATTAGCAGATCGCTACTTGCCATCACTTTTGATTACTAGAACTAAAATATACCCCTCCCCAAAAACTGAATTTCATAGTTCTCATTTATTTATTATACATGGAAGTTTATGTTGGTATATATACCGATAACAAAAGAAACATTGAAGTAATTTTAAAAAATAAGTTGTTTCCATGTCTTTATATGATAACCGTTTCATTTTTTATTTGCTTGGCTTACAAGCAGCGTTGCTAATTCAATGCAAAAAACTGCTTAATTAATCCAACCATTTTTAGTAATTATAAATGGTCATAAAAGGAATAACTGAGTCTCTTTGCTCGCTTTGACGTTTTTGGCACTTTTTTGAATTGGATTTAGCGCGGAAAGAATTTAGAGTCGGCTACACCGCTCGCAAGACAAAAACATTACTGATCGGGTCCTCCCTGCAAAAAGTTTCCTTACCTATGTTCTAAATTGTTAATAATGGCATCGGACTGAGCATAACACACGATAATCTTATTAGTCTATTGTGCTTGTTACTCTCTTTTTTTTTTCTTTTATCTTTCTTCCTGCAATGTTTATCTTCCTAGTAAATCTTTTCCTTCTTTTTAATTGTTATATTTTTTTAAATATATTTTCTCAATTAAACATCACTTGTCTTCTTGTTTCGTTCCATCCAGTCGATTCTACCTCCTTATCTCTCTTCTTTTAGGCTTTGGCGCTCACTACTTTCTTTCTTCTTCCTCTCTACATACCTTTTCTTTCTTTTTCTTTCTTTCTCTCTTTCTACCATTTTTATTCTTTACTCTATTTCCTTTTTTTTATTTTCCTGTCTTCATTTATTCATTTATTTATTCATTTGTTTATTTATTTATTTCCTCATCCAGATATTTCTTTTCGACTATCATTCTTTCTTTCTTTCTTTCTTATCAAACCTTTTATTACTATTTATCTGCTCTACTATTTTTGTTATTCCATTTTCTTTCTCCCCTCCCCCCTCTCTCTTTCTTTTTTCCCCTCTTTTCTCTTTCCTTATTCTCCTCAGCATTTTTGTCACATTCAACTCCTTAATGTATTTCGTTTTTTCATTTCTTGTCCGACTGTCTTCTCCCATATTTCTCTTTTTTCTTTCTTTCATTCATTCTTTCTAATCAAGATCCCCATTTTCTCTTTTATACCATCTCTCCCTCCTCCCTCCCTCCTCTCTCTCTCTCTCTCTCTCTCTCTCTCTCTCTCTCTCTCTCTCTCTCTCTCTCTCTCTCTCTCTCTCTCTCTCTCTCGGTGTGCAGACCTTTTTTTTCAGTTTTCTTTCATCGTTTCTCCAATTTTTTTTACTCACAAGTTTTCGCCGCCCTCTATTCTTTTGTATTTCTCCTCTCTCCCTCTCTTTCTCGAAAGTCGAAATAACTAAATGAACGTCGAAAAAAAGAAACAAGTGCGAAGACAGTCGAAAATTTGTGCCAGTAACCGGAAGTAGGCTGATGACGTCAGCACTTTACTGATCCATTGTGCTTTCATAAATTCATTGTTTTTTTCTTATCCTTCTTTTTGTTTGTTTGTTTCTTTTACTCTAGTCCTTCCATTCCCCCACTAACGTTTTTTTTTGTAATTCACTCCCTTCTTTCGTCATTCTTAATTTCGTCCTCTGTTCATTTCCTTTCTTTTTTCGCTTTCTTATCGGTATCTCTCCAGTTTTTAAATTTTCATTCGTATTATCATTTCTTTCGAAAGAGAAAACATATAGGAAAATGTTGGAAGATTTGAAATCAAGGAAAAAAAAATATCCATCGAAGGATAAGAGCGGTCCGTATAAATTCTATTTACGACATATCTGGCGTTTTCCTCGGGAAAACATCTTAAGTGTGAACAAATCATCTAGAAGCATCTAGATTCTGGAGAAAATAGACCTGTTAAAACAAGCCGTCTCCTCCAAGCTTTTCCCGCCCCAAAAATTGTTTGATAATTCTTAAGAGGGGTCTGGGGTCTAGTGGAGTACGATGTCGATTTTAAAATCTGTAGACAAAACAGTGTGGCCCTGAGCTCTGAAACGCACGGATAAACGCATAAATAAAAGAGGAAAGAACACTTTGCCACTTTTGATGGCTGCAGTTGTTCAATGGAGAAGAAACAAGAAACAAAGGAATAGGGTTTTAAAAGAACATAGAGATTTTATGGAATTAATGGAAACTGGTGTTTATCTGTAGGAAGAAAAAAACAATAGGCTAAATGGGAAAATAGGAGGAACGCTGTAAAAATTAAACCATTAAGGGAGGTTGATATTGTGGAAGAAGCAGATATGTTCAGAGGAGAAAAGGAGGCGGGAAAAAACAGGATTTGTGTACACAAAACAATGAGTAAATGAGATCTTTATTCCCGCCTAGAAGGATGAACCACTGAAAATGACATGGTAAGGGTCTCTTTTTTCAAAACGCTGGTGCCGACCGCAAATTCAGCACGAATGACTTGCTGGATTGGCCTTTTTCCCTGTCGATTGGGGTTGGCATTCACGTCCCCATTTCCCGAAATTCGTTCGCAGTGTTTTATCCCACCGTCTTTTAATTTCTTTCCCTTTCTCTTTTTTTTTTTTTTTTTTTCTTGTTCCACTTCATTTTCTCTCCACCCCACCCCATCCTCCTACTATTGTTTTTTTTGTGTTGTTCTTGGAGTTAAAAGCATTTGCGAAGTGGTGGGTGCGAAAACAAATGACTAACGTTTGCACTTCAAGAAGTGATTGTCCACTCTTGTGTGTGATTGACTTGCATGTGATCCGTAGGGAATTCGATAGGGGTAGGGGTGCTGTGTTGAAGGGTCAAAGAAAAAGAAGAAGAAGAAGAAGAAAAAAAGAAAAAGAAGAAGAAAGAAGTCTACCAAAGACATCAGAGTAAATGATGCATACTACGTGGGTCTCACAGAATTTATTAACATATTTTAGTCGGCGTCGGACAAGAAGAAAACTAGTTTTAGATCTTCATACACGTAAACTCTATCCGATAATCAAAAGGTTTAAGGAATTGACGAAATGTTATGCTGATTTCAATCGGTGTTGAGCAAATTAATAACAGTAACATTAAAACAACAAAAGATTAGACTTATAAAAATAGTAACTAATATTTTTCTGAATTGTTTCAATAATGATACGTTTGTTCCGATATATGTTATGTGTAATGCATTCTACATTCTCCAAAACATGCAGGTTCGTCCGGGAAGCATCCTGTCATTTTGAATATCTCTGGCACTTTGCGCATCCTTGGTTTAACTTGGCAACCGATCAGCGTATGGATTGACCGATACTCTCCTGTGTGGTTACTCTTTAATTGAATGAGCTTTTAAACTGTGTGACAATCGTATTCATCAGGACAAAACGAGTCACTCTTTACATTTACACCGTTTTTGTTTTGTTTTGTTTTTTGGGGGAAGGGTCTTTTTTGAAAAACATCTGATCGAGTCACCTTACTGCGAATGGATCAATCAATCGTTATATTGGATAAGATAAAATATATCTATTTAACTCAATGATAATAAGTAAGACTCAAGGTCAAACTTTTAACATCGTTTGAATATACTTCTTAAAATCAGTATTTAGCCAACTTTCACTTGAGCCAGTATACTGGGAAAACAGATAAATGTTCTGTAAATTCATTTTGAATTTATCCGGCTTGAGCTCAGTCTAATTAAAAACTGGTTATAAACTACACCAGTTTTTCTTGAACTATTTCAGTATCATTCTCTCTTAGATGCTTGTTAAAAAAAATTTCATTCACCTGTAACTAGATTTCTTCATGTAATTGATTATTTTTATATTAATCTCCTTTAGTGTAAAATTTCAATCCATTTTTCATCATGAGCAAAAATCTGAAATGAACTCATTTCTCAAGAGTTTATCTTATACGTTTTTGAACATCTTAAAAATATTATGAAGAAAACTAGGAATCACAAGATAATTAGAACAAGAAATCGATTTGAAATTTTTTAGTTTACAAAAATTTAGCGAACCTATCGGTGATATTTTTAGAAAGTAAAGTTTTCTTGATGTATAAATACTTTTTCCAAGTGTAGAAAAAGATGAATATCAGAGTAAATCAAGTCATTCACACTTCATCCACACCTGAACTTTCTTCCACTCCACCCCACAAGAAAATGATTTAATTCAACCCTGGCTGAATTATCCACCAGTTTAGAAAACATTGAACTATACAATGAGAATCGAACCCTCTATCATTGATTTATAAATTGCTTTCCTGACAGCAATGCAATCGTGAATCTTCCATTTCTGTTGACAATATCCTCATATGTACATTGATATTTACGAGAGGAAATGGATGTAGAATGGCTGTGCTGCGTGAATCTCCCCAGTGTGAAGGGTTTGCTCTCTCAGTATTGGAAATTCTAGTTTTACCCAGGCCCGAACACTGACCTTTGGTAGCGATAAGAAATCCTCGACGCATGTTGTTGCTTCAGATGTTTATTTTGCCCAGCCCCGTCTCTTTTTCTGCTTTTCATGTCACAGACAGACAAACAAGTAGAAAATTATATTGATGATTAGTTAACCCATGCCGTCAGAAATGACGGCTTGTATGAAATTTATGGATACACATTGTATTTTATATACATAGATAATAGAGATTTGCATTGCAATGAGCTTGGAGAATAGCCTTCTATTCACATTGCTTTCTATAGACGTGGATAATGGAGATTTGCATTGCAGTGGGCTAAGAGAATAGCTTTCTATACACACTTCTTTGTGTAGACGTGAATGATAGATATTTGCATTGCAATAAGATTGGAGAATAGCTTTCATGCGCATTTCATTTGATAGACGTCGTTAATAGAGAATTGCATTGCAATAAGCTTGGTGAATAGCCTTCTATACACATTGCATTTTATAGGTGTTGATAATAGATTTGCATTTTAGCGAGATTGGAGAACTGTGTTCTTTTGACCACAACCGTTTTTTGTCTTTTTGTTTTTTTGTTGTTTTTTTTATATTCCTTTTTATACTTTCACTAGAATATACATGTCAAAATAAATGTATGTATGTATTTGCACTGGGGGACCTAAAGCTATTTTATCAGGTAATTTGTTTTTAGTATTTCAAGTATCCTAATTTTAAGTTTGTTTCAAGTCTCATTTCAACCCGAACCGCTTCAATGAGTAATCAGACATGAAGTCTTAACGGCTTCTCGCGCGTAATCTTCAATGAAATCAATGCGCAAATGAACGGAAAAAAATAAGCATATATGGCTTTTATATATTTTTCAATTCTTTGAATTCGGCATTTATTATGTCCGTAGAACATGAGTGAAATTCTTTCACTACGTTAATTGATGGATGAAATTCCATTTCACAATGGCAGTTTCGTCCCATAGCAGACGACATCTGTACATTGCTTATTCTTGTGTGTGGATGGATGAATTTACGTCAAGTGAACGACTGAGGAAAGAGAAAGGGTTTTTTTATGTGTGCACTTCATCAATTATTGTTTCTTCGCGTTTAAATCTCTTCTTTTTTTTTTTTCAACATTTTCTCTTACATTAGATTGAATGCAAGTTTGGCCCACAAAGTCTGGAATTTGAACAGGTTTATTCTACTGGCCAATTCCCGGTCAAACTGCTCCGGAGGAACCGAGCATGAAGGGAACGCCTCTGAACGGATCAATTCCTCGTTCGCTCAAGAGCCGGAAGACATTCTGAATCCTTTTTTTTTCTCTCTCTCCTTTTAGATTAGGGTTCGGAACATTAGCTTCAGAATGGATTATCCTGCAACTAAAAGGGATCATCGTCTGAAAGTAAAGGGAACTGGTGAGAAGGCAGACCTCCATTTCCAATCCTTTGTATTCATCCAGGTTTGTTTTCTTTGGGGGTTTGAAAACGGGCGTTAAGGGATATCTGGACCCAATACAAGGATTTCACTTGGCTTAGAATTTGTCTGAAAGAAAGCTAATCAGTAAATCAAGACGTCCTCTCCTCCTCCCTTATCCCTTTTTAACCCACCTTTTGTGTCATTCCTTTCTTCCCAACCCCCTCTCTCTCTCTCTGTGATTTTCTCTCTCTCTTTATGATTCTCTCTCTCTCTCTCTCTCTCTCTCTCTCTCTCCGTGATTCTCTTTTTCTGTGATTCTCTCTCTCTCTCTCGTCTTTTATTGTCTTTCTTTTGGTTCGTATATTTTCCCTCTCTCTCCAATCATCCGTTCGGTCTTTCGTTCTTCTGTTTTCATTTTCAAAAAACACTTTCTCAAGTGTCCCTTTTAAGCAAACGTTTAAACTCAACTTCATTACGCTGACATCTTTGGTCATCAAATACGTTTCATTTTTGCCCTAGAAATCAGAAAACACTCTCCCATGACTTCTCCTGACAAACCATTCGAATAAATGTCCACCTTCTTAAAAGACATGGTTTTAATATTTTCCTACTACTACGAAAGCAAGATATCAAAATGAATCTCATAAGCATTCGCGTCTGAAAGATTAAAACAACTTATTTAGAAATTCATTCATAAAATGAATGACTTGTGGTAAGATTTTAGGGTTATATGGTATATATAGATAAAAATATAATATAAATTCCGTGGGCTGTTTCTCTCATTCTAAGAATCATCGATTTATTGCAATTCCTTCCTTCAATGTTCCTTTTTTTTCCCCTTTGAATTATTACAACCATTTGCGACAGTTTCTCTCTTTGCAGTGAAGGAGTACAGAAAAAAATGGAATGAATCCCAACCACTTCCTAACGTGAGAGACCACACCTAAAGATATCTCTCACTGCCAGTAACTTACAGAGCAACAATAAAGTAAAAAAAATACAAAGCGTTATATTGTTTATTTCATTTTTTCCCTTCATCTCTGAACACAAGAAAAAAACGTAAGACGACACAGAAAATTTTGTGTTTTGTTGGTAAAACAACTTTTTATGCCCTTTTTTCTAACTTGGCAGAATTTTTCTCGATGTCATGTCTTAGTTTTTTTTTGTTTCTCTGTCGCTCGTAAAGATAGGTAGAATAAAATACAACAAGTTTAAAAAGAGGAAAAGAAATGAGATAGATACGAATGCTGGAGTTGAAATTTGTCTGCTATATCAATGTGAACAGTTGTTGCTTTCGGATGTCAGAACTTTATAGAAACGGTTGCTTAAGACTGTAGTCTTAACCTCATCTCGATTTCCTTACAGAGTACAATTATCGCGGTTATCGAATACGAATACATAGAGAGATTCTATCTGCGCTTCATGTTGCTGGTAAAAGGATTCAAGACACGAATTTCCTGACTTTCAACGCTGAGGACTTCATTTTTTACGTCAAGATATTTACAGGCTTATTCAAGACACCAGCAATTATCAATTGCCAAACTCTAGCTATTCTAAGTTTCGACTTCATTCTCGTATGCCACAACGATGACAATGACCCCATCAAGAAGCAGTGATGTCATGCACTCAAAAAAACAGACGATGATTTCTCTCTCTCAGAAGTCCCTATGGCTGAATGGTTAAAAGTGACCAGGCGTATACTAGACCCCTTCTGGCTAGAGGGTGTAAGTTTGATTGCTCTTCTTTTCCCGATTACGCTGTTTAATTGTTACCATAGAATTAAGGTCCGATTCAAAGTTGTGATAAAAAGTAACTGGAAATTAGGATGAAGGCAAAAACTAGTCAAAATCAGTGATAATGAGGTCAAGTTATTTTGCGCGACGATGACAATAACCACAGCAAAAACCGATGACGTTATGTACGAATAAGTGTGACGTATGCAAAATCTGATGGCGAATTATCTCTTCTAACCCAAGTCGACTTGTTTTGTTGGAGGTTGCGAATCCCATTTTCATGAACTATCAATAAAGGGTTTAAAACACAGTTGTGTAATGATATTGTATGGAGGAATGAATTCTGTTTTGTTTACCTTTTAGATTTCTTATGAAGCAAGGGTGTTTAAAACTAGCGCAGTCAGGCTTGTTTCATTTCTATATACGTTATGATAAACAGGTCTGGTAAAGTGGCTCAGCGTCTTTTGACAGTATGCCGTGCTGCAGACGGATCAATTGAAATTTTTTTTCAAGTGTTGATCAATGAATTAGTTACTTCTCTCGCCTTTTGTTGGGCAGTGATCACTAAAAATGTCCGATTATACGACAAAAAAGTGCAAATACTACCAGACACTAAGGGTACAATTTAGCATAAAATTTCATTGCAAATTGAACTCACTAAAAACCTATTTAAGGGGATAGGATTTCAAAATGACAATTTTTTTCCCTGATATTATAAGGGAAAATGTTTTCATTTTCAGTCATCTAGCTCCTTCGTGCGGCTGGTGCACGTGACACCTAGATAGCTAGCTAGCCAGCCAGACCCACTTGTTGACACTTTTAGTGACAGTTTTGGATGAAGGGTTTTAAAAGCATTCAACTGAATAAGCTGTGAAACGTTATATTCAAGGTCGTACCAATAATAACTGGCGTAATCGGAATCCTGCTAAAGACCTTAAAGGCAATAATGGAGAAACTGGACACTTGTGGAATACCGTACTATGGTGAGGCTGGTCGTCAAGAATGCTGTGGAAAGTGCTGGGGATTCGAGATAACTTGCTGTCACTCGATCCCCAGCGATCACCACTGGAGGCTATGTACAAACTGCCGTAATTGGGACCGTGCCAAAAATATTTGAAGTAAGAGTATGTATTAGAAATTTGAGGGAGAATTGAGACTGCCCCTGACCATATGGTGCTGGGGTCTCCAATAATACAGGGGAAGATGCTGAAGATTTGTAGTCACTTGGTCTCGGATGATAACTACAAGACGTTTAGAGTGAATATGCAAATGTGTGTCGAGAGTGACCGAATTGCTCTTGATAACAACCCAGAACAACGCCATTAGAACTAATTGTATAAAGGCTAAGATACAAAAAAAACACAGGGGAACAGCAAGATGAGTGAAGATAAAAATGATACTATTAATTATATAGTAGGCAGGTGTAGTAAAATAGCTGAGAGGGACGACAAAAAAGGGCACGACAGAATGGGAAGGTGACCCACTGGGAACTATGCAAGCGATTACATTACGACTGCACAAAGCAATGATACATGCAAAGACCCAAACTTGTCCAAGAGAATAAAACTTATACAATTCTTTGGAACGTCTTCATTAAAATGGACCATCCAATCCTGGCCAGAAGACCAGATCTTATGGTAGTGAATAAAGAAAAAAAAACATATCAAATGGTAGATTCCGCTGACCCAGCGTACGACATGTAAAAGTTGAACGATGGCGAAAAATTAGATAAATATCCAGATCTGAAGACGTTATAGAACATGAAGGTGGTGCTTGTGTCAATAGCGATCGGAGCCCTGAGGATGGTGACCAAGAACATAGCAAGAAGGCCGTGGGAAGTAGGATTCCGGAGAAGAACTGAGGTTGCCCGGACGACAGCACAAACCAAATTGGGTACGATACTGAGAAGAGTCTTGGAGTATTGAAGATACTTCCTGTCACTTGACCTCCAGCGAAGGCCACCAGCCACAGCTGGTTGGAAATTCGAAAAAGAATTGAGACGGCAGTATTAGGGTCGGGGAAATATGCCCTGGTATACTCACCGTTACTCGATCGATCCCCTAGCGACAACCAGAAGACATTGCTGGAGTTAACATGCAAATAATGAATTATAATGTTAATAATCGGGTCAAGTCACCGTGAATAACAAGAAGAAATTTCGTCACGAAGTAGATGTTACTGTTTCAGCAGACGACACATGAACATTTCTCCCTCCTCTTCTCCTTCCTCCTCCTCTTCCCTCTTCTTCAGTCATCTTTTTCTCCCTCTCCCCCTCTTCCTTCTTATTTACTCCTTTTTCTCCACCTTCTCCTCCTCTTTCCACCTCGTCTTCTTCCTCTTTCCTCCCTTTATTTTCCTTCTCCCCCTTCTCCTCCCCCTCCTTCTTCTTTGTCGTCGGTTGCAGCGTCGGCACTGTTCTCAAAACCGATAATAATTTAAAATTATGACTTCATGGAGCAATATCCACGGTGGATTGGAAATAGTGAATAAAATGTAGTGCACCTAATAAATAAGCAGCGAATTAGAACTCAGCAAAGGGCAGCATCCTGGATACAAAATTCCTACAATCTAGTCTGTGTACAATAGTGCCATGTTCACTATCAGTAATAACAGTAAACAAGCATCTTCCAATTCGTCTTCCTCTGCACTGTCACGTAATTAATCTACATCTTTTGTATCAATCATTCTTAAATCTACTTTTCCCGCCTTTTCTTTTGGTTGCACCGCAGTAGCCAGGACCACATCATCTGTCTGTTCTTTCTTTCTTTCTTTCTTTCTTTCTTTTTTTCATCCTTTGTGTGTATTTGTTTGCTTGATCCCAGTCTCCATACAATTCTGACCCCTCTCCCACGAGGAGAATGTCGTAATTCAGCTGTTAAGCAATACGTCATTTTTCTTTTCCAGTTTTTTTCTCTCACTCTCTCTCTTTCCCAAAATTTTCTTTTCCTTTTTCGTTTCGTCTCATTTGCAATATTCTGCTCTCGTGTGTCCGATTGTGATGTAATGCATCATGACGTCACGTCACGTGATTTTACTTTTCACAAAGCAAACGAGAATTAAACGAAGAAGCAGACGTGACAAAATGACAGATTTGTCTTTCGAACGCTTCAAACCAAGTTATATTATCTTTTTCTTTCTTTTCCTCTTGTGACAATGGAAGTCCTTTGCTTCCTGTTCTCTCTCAATCTCTTTCTGCAGGTTTTTTTTCTTTAAAAAAAAGGACCCAACTTTTTGACAACTTGATTTTAAATCATTTCAAATCTAAAAACTATTTTCTAAGGATGCAAATTACAAAATGATCACAGGAAGATTCTGATTACACTTACTAATTAATCTCAGCCAATGAAATAGGAGAGGTGTTTGAATTCGGTCGCATCTTTCCGTCTTTTTCTCTGTCTCTCTGTCTGACCACACAATATCTCCAAAAGTAGACAATGACTTTCAATGAAAGCTTTTGGAAGAGTGGGCAATTGGGGAGGAGTTGAAGCAGATCCAAGAATTTCATTTTGATTTAGAGATATTTTTCCGGATTTTTTTTTCTCATACATTCATGTACAGGCCTCTTACTATCGACACGATCTCTCCAAAAGCTCTCAGAGAATTTCTATAAAATCTAATGAGTCATTGGTCATAGGCTACGAAAGACTTGATTAACATTCAGAAGAATCCATGCAAAATTACCTCCCCTTCCTCGTAGTTATGTGTCCATTCCACATTATATCACCAAAATTGCATGTCTATCCACACGATATCTACCAAAGATATCAATGAATCTGAAAGAAATTTTGTGAACACTGGCCAATGGGCAATGGAAGAAGTAATTAGATCGGGGGGGGGGGCAGATTTATTGGAAATAACGAGTGAAAGTTCTCATATCTCTCACTTAATAGCCTTTCCTATCACCCACGAATCACAACCTAACAAAATAGTTTGTCATGTATAGATCAAACCCCAAATATTCGCATAAGATTTGGGCTCAAAAATCTATTTTCTGACGGGGACCATTCAGAACTTCAGACCATGTTCTTGGTCTGAGCTTTAGAAAAAAAATCCATCAGATCCGAAAAGAAAATATAACACATTAACTTCAGATGCCAGGAATTTCAGTCGTTGTAGTTCTATGGCTAACTAAATTCCGTTTTTTTGTGATTGATGATTACTCATTTCTACAGGGTGGGGACAACTAACCCCTTATTAGAAATTATATGTAACTGCTGTCAATATTTCCCTAATTTCGTGAAACAAATTTTATTTTGGTCCTTCAAGTGGTAGATTTCAACCATTGTATGATCCAAAGTAAAACTAGTTTGACTATAATCGACTAATCAATAATGACGTTATTACCAATTTCCTAAAGAGAGTTTCTTTCCACCCAGCCTGTATCTGTGAGTCAGGGCTCTTTATCTTGTAATGAATAACTTGCGATAGATAACTTGATATGTATTATCTTGCAAAGGACAAGAGCTTTTATCTTGATATAGATATCTATATCTCTCAGCCACCTGCCGCTGTTAATGGGTTAAAATGAAACGCTAGAAGCTTCTGTCGGATTTCGAACCTAAACCACCCGATTTACTTCGAAAGAGTAAAGTTATGTTAATTACTATTACAAGCCCCTACCGCTTTATGTTACAATGTGAAGACAAGAAGCCCCTGGGTACCGTTCTTGTCCGTCTGGGGCTGTTTGTGATGTAATTCCATTTACGTTCAGCTGTTTGGGATCTTCAGCTTCTTGGTAAAGAACGTAATCGTTTGTTACAATGTTTCTGTAGAAAATGAGGGTTGCAGACGAACCTATTTATCAATTTCCTTCTTTCTTTTTTTTTTAACTCCTTCATTTACAACGTTTTACCTACCTCTTTTTTTATAGTTTACTTCTCTTGGGTTTCAAAAAAAATCTATATCATTTAAAAAATTTTCTTTATATCTCAAACGTTTTAATCTTTATTCAAATTTTTTTCGTCCCTTTCTGTGGTAATTTCTTTGCCTCCTAAAATGTTATATCAAGTTATTACGCGTGAAATGTTTTGTTTTTTTTATATATATATCATAGAGCAGAGGTTGCAAACATTTTTGCTGCTGGGCCAAAACGAATGAAAAAAAAAGAAGCAATGATTATTCAAGGCTATGAAAATAGCTTGCGTAATGTTAAAACCTTTCGGGCCATAAAATATTGGTTCATTTGAAGCCACTGCAAAAATTAGGACTTTGGCTCTATTTTTCGATTCTAGATTTTATTGTTCACTAACCAAATAGAGCTAAGGAAGACAAAGAAACTGTAGTCTATATCTTTTTGTTGTGGTTGTGGTTGCTGTTGTTGTTGCTGTTGTTATTGTTGTTGTTGTGTTGTTTTTTCTATATTTTTTTCTTTGTTCAAAATCAAAAACGTGTTTATTCTGAATTTAAACTGATTTTTTCTATTCCCGGAGAATATCCCAGAAAATCAACTCACTCTGATACTTATTATAATTGTTTAATGCTACTCTTCGTCATCGAGATACAAATGTCTTCGAGATTGAGAAAATGATTCCAGAAGTGACTTGGAACCGCACGTGGCCAAAGTATTTGACTCTCACCTATAATTTATACACGGTTATCTGTGTAAATCTTGTGAGGAACTTTCAGAACTTATCTACTCCAGGACAGAAAGGAAATACTACTTGAATTCAGATTAGTGAATAATTATTATTGATAAATAATAAATAAAGAAAGGGAAAGAAGAGCTAGAGTAAAAATATGCAACTACATAAACCCTTATTCCAAAGTTTAACCAAGTCTCGCTAAAGTATGGGTCATCCAGCAGGAATCGAACTCATTACAATAGTAATGGTCTGCCAGCATGGGCACCCGTGAGGGATGCATTTACACCCCCTGGAAAAGTACTCATTTACTTTACTCATTTGCAATAATAAATTAATTAAGTATCTTTTTATACATTGGCTGAGTACTGCTTGTTGACATCATAGCTATGCATATTGCGTACGCATTGTTAGGACTTATATTAACGTATTCTCACTTCCTTCTTTAACTATTTTTACACCACTTCCCCGTGTATAAACAACAGGATTAAAATTCTTGAATTACTTTCCAATTTCGAAACTTTGTTTCTCAATAACTTTTGGTCCCTATGAGCAACTAAGAAAAAAAGATTTCTTATCCTCGGGCCACGCTCTTTCAGAAAATCCTCTATTCGGTGTCCCAGAGTCCATCAGGAATTTTGACCCTTATAAATAGTGCAATCGAAAACGAGGTGTAAACCTTCGCCGTGCCCCCTACCCAACCGGAAATATAGCTTTTTGCACCCCAGTTCCGGAAAAGTGGCTGCAGACGACCATGGAACAATGCTTAGTTTGCCAACTATTATTCTGCAGTGGGACGCCCAATCTGAGATAGAAACCGTCAACCAAGACTGTCACCAAAACTGTCAGCATTGTTTGTTTTTGTTTTTTCAAGTTTTTAAGTTAGTCTTGCTGGTTGGCTCGCTAGCTATATAAGTTTCCTTGTCTCAGTTTACATACATGGATAAAAAAAAGAAAAAGAAAAAGATGGCCACGAGACAAACCGCCCGGGGGGCAAATATAGCCAAAGTTACTTTAATACGTACAATAGCTTATTTTGATGAACAGAAGAATAATTCTGCCGGGTATGTAAACAATAATATTGCACCCAGCAGCATTTTTCTTTATTAGCCTTTAAGGTTCGTTGTTTTACATAGGCTTTTCCGAAGTGTTAAATACGTGGGATGGTGGGTCTTACCTTCTACACTAGTCCAAAACGTGCTGGAAGGGAGAACAGATGGATACATGCCTTTCCCAAGGGCATTAGAGCGAATTTTAGGGTTTCTTTTCTCTCTAATGCTTGATTTGTTATAACCAAAACACGAAAAAAGAAACAAGACATAGCGATATAGATAATTGCTGCGGCCTCGATCAACAGTAAGTTAACTAGCAATGACCAACACTTTTGCTAGTGAAACTTCTGTTACAGTGAACAAACACACACACGCGTATCAACCTACATAAATGCATACAAAACTACAAAAAAAGAATAGTTATCCTAAAGAATAAAAACGGCCATTTTACTTTTTGCTGCTCTGTATTGAAGCGACTAACCGGAGCACATTTTACGATTTCGCAGAGTGTAGCTAATTTTCACAGGTTCATAACTTCATCGTACTCAACACATTTACAAACACGCACACACACACACACACATACACTGACAAGTACACACGCGCGTGTGCACGTACTAAATTAAGTTCTTCACGCCCGCAAATCTTTCACTAAAAAGACAGGAGGTCCTCCAGATAGTGATGTACTGACGTGTATGTCGAGAGTACGTGTGAGGTCTCCAGCGAGAAATTGTGTTTCGTTTTAACAAATTTGTTTCGAGCAGTTTACATCATCCCTGGGGCGGCCGTTGTTTTTATTGGTTTGTTTATTGTTTGTCAATACTTACTATCATATTTTAAATCTTGCTGTTGATGTAAGAGGGTTTGGGGAAGCATAACGTTCACCGATTTTGAGATGTCACAGCTTTTCTTTTAGTCTTTTTTTATAGACGCTTTCCTCACTTTTGATTTTCTTCCCCCTTTTTTTTCTCCATGTTTCTACTTAGTGTTATTAAAGAGACGTGAGGAGAAAGAAGGCAATCCGGAGAGAAGTAAAGAACAAGAGAAAAAAAAATGACATAAGTTGAACAAACTGAGTATTTTATATATATATATATATATATATATATATATATATATACAGTATATGTGGTACAAATCAGGCTTGCAGTATAACATAATAATAATAATACATCAATAATATAAAGCCAATTCTGAAATGTAATGGATTTATTTCATAGAGTGCTCGATACATACAACATTTTACTCATGAAATTAACTTGTTTTAGAGCAGAGCTGGAAATAATAGATTGTGTATTCGCTACACAAACTAGCTCATGTTTCTGCCCTCTTCGGGCTTCCATGCGAATCCACAATCTACTATTTATCATATATATATATATATATATATATAATCAAAAATACCGAAAAAATCTTAGGGATAAGATGTCGATACAGTATTTTGATGTCTAAAACATGAATTATCCAAGAGCGATGTTTTATACACCGAACACCGTATCGAGAGTTTGTTTTGTTGTTGTTGTTGTTGTTGTTTTTTGTTGTTTTTTAGTATTATATTTGCTCTTACAAAATATATCGTAAAACTCAGTTTTTACAATAAAAAGTCATCGAACTTTCTTACTGATGATTTTGGAGGGAAATTATAACAATCGAAATACTATATAAGTGTTCACCCATGGAAACAAACACTTACCAGATCTAACGGGTACTACTTCCAATCATATATATATATATATATATATATATATATAATTGGAAATAGTACCCGTTAGATACTACTTCCAATGATATATATATATATATATATATATATATATATATATATATATATATATATATATATATATATCATTGGAAATAGTACCCGTTAGATCCGGTAAGTGTACATATACATGTGTGTGTGTGTGTGTGCATGTGTGTGTGTGTGTGTGTTTGTGTGTGTGTGTGTGTGTGTGTGTGTGTGTGTGTGTGTGTGTGTGTGAGTGTAGGAAGACTGGAAAGGTTAGAAGGAAAAAATAGGAATAAATTGAGAGAAAATATATAATGAAGAAGACGCGAATAAAAAAGAATTATAAAGAACAGAAAAAAATCTACATTAAAAGAGAAAGGTTGAAGGAAAGTGAAAAAGGAAGAAAGAAGAAAGAAGCAAAATAGAAAAATTAGAAAAAGCGAAAAAAAGAAATGAAAAAGAATAAAGAGAAAGAAAGAAAAATAATAGAAATGAAAAACAAAAAAAACGAGAAAACAGAAAGAACTGTAATGTATTACCGAAGTCAGAATCGGTAATAGTGATTTCTTGTAACCTTCGCTTCGTTTTCTGTGACGTGGGTGGTCTGGTTCCGATTTCCGACACTAGATGTCACTGTTATGCGCATGGGTGCTCGCTACAAACAAGTGTCGTAGTTTGTTAGACACAACCTGTGTGTTTGCGAAGACAAAGGTGGTGTGCCTGCACAAGGAGCCGTGAACACATATACTCACACGAGTGCGTGTATGAGTTTGTGTGCGTATTTGTGTTTGTATGTGTGTTTAATTTTGTGTGTGTGTGTGTGTGTGTGTGTTAGTGTGTATGTATGTCTGTATGAGAGTGTGTGCGTGTGTGTGCCTGAACTATACCCATATGTGTATGCGCAGGTATATCCTCATATGCGCGAGCACAAAACTTTGTGTATGTGAGTTTTTGATAGAGCAAGAAAGAGATTAATATGTGTGTGCGTGTGCGTGCGCGCGCGCGTTAGTAAAGGACATCCTTAGCATCAATTTAGTAAATATAACCATACGTGGGTATCGCAGATTTATCCTGAAAGCAGATGTAGTAGCTAGTCTAAGTCGTATGGAACACTTGCTGGAGTCCTACATGTCCACGTGAGGTCTAGAATCGAACCGCTCAAGTCATATTCTTTCAGAAGTAATCAAAAAAGCAACGTCTTCATTAAAAATCGAATTTATTATTATTTTTATCCAAGAATACAACGTCGGACCCATGTATAGATACGTGAATAAACATTCTTCCACAATATGATAGCGTGTCTATGATGGAATTACAGTTTCTAATCTGAATTGAGTTAAACAGCCTCCAGCAATGCAATGCTAAAAGCAACGCTACCTTGAAGCGGCTACCCTATCGATCGCAGGTTCGATTCCTGCACCAGCCTCATTTTCTTTAATTGTTTGTTTTATTTACGTTGTCTAGGCCAAAAGTTACATTCACTGTGTAATGCCGGGAGATCACTTCAAATAAGAGTTCAAATATAACATTTTTGATCTTGTACGTACGTGAAAACAAACGTAAATTTGGTTTATATATATGTTAAGTAAATGCGTGTTTTGGCATGTGCATGTGAGCCAGGACCAAAAATATATTGTACGGTATATCTTATGGATTTATACGCGTAAGGGTCTTTTTATAAAAGAATGATTCCTGAAATGATCGAATTAGAAAGTCAATTAGTCTGAGAAAGAAGGCAAATTATAAACGTATTCGTAGTAAAAAGGGTTATTAAAAAAAGATAAAGACAAAAAAGAGAAAGTGAAAAAAGAATTGAGAAAAAAAGAAGAAAAGGAGAAAATAAAAATGTTGATAGATAGGACGAAAAATAGAAATAAAGAAGAGGAGATGAAAAAAGAGAAAAGAAGGAAATAAGGCAAAAGACGAGAAAAAGAAATGAAAATAAAAATGAAAAGATTTGGAAAAAAACACCGAAAAAAAAATCTGAAAAGGAAAGAAAAATGAAAAAAAAAGGTCTATTAAAGAAAAAAGAAAGACAAAATAAAGATGGAAAGATTAATCAAAAAAAGAGAATGGTCAAAAGCGAATGAAAAATTAACCAATTAATAAAAAAGAAAAACTACCAGCGGAAAGGGAGAAAAAATGAAGAAGAAAAATGAAACCAAAAGAAATATTTTAGAGTGAAAGAGGAAGATGAAAAAAGGAAAATAATATCGGAAAGAAAAAAAAAACGTAGTTTTCTTCTTTTTTTTTTTTAAAAAAAAGGCTCAGTGAAAGAAAGAAAAAGAAAAAAATTCAATAAGATATATAGCTCAATAAAAAGAAGAAAAGAGAAAGATCAGTAAACAGAGGGAACGAAAAAAGAAAGTTTAATGTTTGTTAAAGAGAAGAAACAGAAGAGGAAAATAGTAAGATAAAAATGATATTAAGAAGGAAAGGGAAAGACGAGAAACTACTCTTAGAAAAGATGGACGGGGGCGATGAAAAACGAAAAAAAAAAAATGTGAGTTAAAAGAGAAAAAAAGAATTTCAAAATGACAAACGAAAGGAAGTACGGAGTAAAAAAAAAAACGTATCACTTTTTTTTAATTGTGTAGATTGCAAATGAATTGATCCAGATAATTAATTCTTTCTGATTTTAATTATAACATCTGTCAACGAAGTTGTAGAGGTATATATATTCGGTCGTGTCAGTCTGTCTGTCTCTCCATACGATATCTCAAAAAGTACTCAATAAATTTCAACGAAAACTTGTAGAAAGTGAGCATTGGATTCCGAAAGAAAAGATTAAATTTTGGGGTGGATCCAGGAATTCTGTTTTGATTGAGAGATATTTTCCTTTTTTTTTTTTTTTTCATACATTTATGTATACACTCGTGACTGTCCACTCGATATCTCCAAAAGTTCTCAATGAATTTCGATAAAGTTTTGTGTAAAGGTGGAAAATAGGCTGCGGAAGAAGTGATAATATTTTGGGTTGATTCATGTACAATTACCTCCGTAAGTCGTAGTTATATGTCCTCACCACGTAATTGTGCCTAAGGATCATATCTCTCCACACGATGTCACCAAAGGTTCTCAATGAAATTTTGTGGAAGGGTGAGCACAGGACAGGGAAGAAATGATTACATTTTGAGGTTGATCCATGAACAATTACCTCCCTTGAAAATGGCATTCGCAGAGGTATGCACTCTCTGGGTGCTTTATAGTCATATGTAACATTGTGAGTATCCACATTACTTGTTCTAATAATTAACACCAGTGCTCTCGGTACGCGCTTATAAAGGCGTATACTCCCACACTGAAACCCATATGCATAAACATTTGCACACACACACACACACACAAACACACACACGCAAACACACACACACACACACACACACAGACACACACACACACACACACATACTTGAACCCACTCGCAAACTCATATCATATTTCACATTATATTACAATATACGAGTATAGATTATTCTCGCAGACTCAAGAATTCAAGACAGTAGTATGTACCTGGCAAAGTTAAGGAACACCCAACCCCTCCTCTCTCTCTCTCTCTCTATATATATATAATTCCGCTAGTTCAAAACTTTTCTGATGATGTCAGTTTTTGGATCAACGCAACAACAAACCTACAAAGACACCACATTCGTATATATATATATATATATATATATATATATATATATATATATATATATATATATATATATATATATATATATATTCTGTCTTTTTCCACTTCAATTTTTTTATTCTTTTTTGTTGTTGTTCGTTCTCTCTCTCTCTCTCTCTCTCTCTCTCTCTCTCTCTCTCTCTCTCTCTCTCTCTCTCTCTCTCTCTCTCTCTCTCTCTCTCTATTTCCTTCCCTTCAATTATTATCCAAATGGTTTCCGTTTCAAATTCTGTCCTTCAGTTCTTTCTTTCTTTTTAGCCTGGTTCTTCTTTTATTTTTATCATTTCGTTTTCCGTCTTTATTCTTTTCATTCACCACATATTTCTCCGCCATTTCTTTCATTCAATTCCTATTTCCCATCACTTCTCCAGTCTTTCTTCTTCATCTCCTTTTCTCTTCTCTTTCCCCCCTTTCCATCCTTTCCTTTCTTTTCCTGACGTCATGCTATCATTTATAGTCATTTTCAATTTTTCCTTCTTCTGCGCCATTTTCCCTTTACATTACTTTTTCTTTCGGTATCCTATTTTCCAATTTTCTTCTTCTCACTTCCTTTCCTGCTTCTTCTTATCTTCTTCTTTTTTTATTTCTCATTTTTCACATCAAGAATATTTTCCTTGCTGTTTCATAAAATAATCGACGATCCCATCTTGTCCGTATCCTTTTTCACACTCTTTCAACAAATTGACGCCAACCCAGAATCGAAGCCTTTTAATCTCATCCCAACTGTTGACCTTTCCAATTTGGTGCTCACTTTTGGCTGGTCTATAAGTTCGTCTCGATTTACACAGCTCCCTCTTGTTGACTTAATGCACTTGTTAACTTCATGAGCTGTATCTGAATATATATATATATATATATATATATATAGAGAGAGAGAGAGAGAGAGAGAGAGAGAGAGAAGAGATGTGGTAAAATTCTTCGTTTGAATATGTTAGTGGAAAATCATCTCGAAAAAGTTGTTCTGCGTAATCAGTATCCTTAATGATGGTATCATAAGCTTGGATGCAGTCTGAGATTAAAACCGACACAACGGATTTGATATTCACATGGTTGAACACTCAATAGAAGTGACACGAACAGCGAGTCATGTCTTTTGTTATACTCACTGATCCCTTATCGTTAATTACCTTTTGGGGGTAACCTATGTGAGTAGGCCCTGGTTCAGAAAATTGAATCATGTGTGGTATAAGATAATTCATAGACAATACACATGATAGTACCCTTTATAAACTCACAAATTACATGTTTGACATAAGCTATGTATTAGAACTTAACTGGGATGCCATGCTAATATATCTGGGTTTTTTTTTTTAAATACCCGGAGCAGTTGAATGGTAAACAACCGAGGATCCGAACAAGAGAAAATTTGCACATTGTGACATGATAATAAAGTATACATAAGATAGAGGAAAAACACAGAAGAAAATTGCATAAATTACATTAACAAATATTGGAAAATAAGTGACTGAAGTGACACGAATGAATTTTGAAAAAGGTTTTTTAATGTTTAGTGCTTAAAGCTGTCATGTTTTCCAGAATACATATATATATATATATATATATATATATATATACACACACACACATACACACACACACACACACACATATATGTGTGTGTGATTCGTCATTCCTTTCATGAGCGAAATCCAAGTAATAAAAACTATTTCGGTTAATTTTAGATGCTGCATTTTGACAGTAACTTTAAAAGTTATTTGATTAAGGAAAACGTGTCGAGTGATTTCTCTCCCAAAATATAGTGCTTATATCTATATATGTATAGATAGATGTATACATGTGTGTATGTGATTATCAACTGCTATATATTTTTTGCAAACTCTTTTTTGAAATGATCACCCGTTATTACGCAGTGAACATACGATTTTGTCTTGGCAACACAAATAAAATAAACGATGGGACTGCTACAAAAATGGTATATTCACCGTGTAATAACATTCCAAATAAGAGTTTCTTTATAATATATATATATATATATATATATATATATATATATATAGAGAGAGAGAGAGAGAGAGAGAGAGAGAGAGAGAGAGAGATGTAGTTTAAAGAGCTTACCTCAATTTTCACCCATGACCACAAGCATGGGGCACCCAGTGAGGATTGAGCTTTGTACTTACTAGTAATGATCCTCGAAACCTGCTTGCTAACCATTATCCCACCACTGAGTTCCCATAGTTATTTGTTTATAGCGGTGAGAGAATTTATGAGAATCTTGCCATGTTTTCGCAATTTCCCATGATGTCAGTTATGACCACACGTTTTCAAAAATTATTGCAAACAAGTTGGTATCGATCCGTTGTGGCCAGTGGATGCGAAATCCAATATGGCAACCACCAAAAAGCGCCAATATGTTTTCTCTACTGCTGGTAGCCCTATATTATTGTGTAATACCACTAATTGTGTGTACTCTTCTGTGGGGAATCCATTTTTTGCCTTTCAAGTCCAGAAATGATGTCAGAAATCACTTTTAAATGTTTTTTAATTGAAAAATACCACAACACGAGATTTGAAATATATTTAATCTCCATAGAACACGTATATAATTTATCTCTGTACAAACATTTAAACAATAAATCTTTGTACAAACACATAAACTCTGATGAACAGATAGTAAGAAATACTTTAGGCTCGATTATACATATTTCATATATATCTATGATAGGCTTGATCTGACCTCTGCATCATTGTTCGTGTAGCTCCCACCATTTGGGCCTAGTCTAGTTGTAATGGGACATGCATTCTCCTAGCCGTGTAATAATGGAAAATTTGAAAGTGTTCAATTAGCCCAGAATAATATTAATTCCCTAGACTTCGTTGAACGTTCCAAGTCGGTAAGCGTTTAAACATTTGCAAATGTGTCGTTAAGCCAGACTTTATATACCGGTAGGCTTTTCAGGGGTCACCAGTCATTCAGCTTGTGTCTGCAGGAACTATTGTTGGTTTGCACTTCGACCGAACCCTGTTTCATCAGTCTGCGTCTCATACCCGACTTTTGAACCTCTTTTTTTTTTTTAAATCTCTTCATAGAAATTCGTTGTTGTTTTTTTTTTCTACACAGATATCAGATACTTTTATCTATATCAATCTGTTCACTTTCTCCATGTTGTGATGAAATACAGAAAGAGAAGCTTATTTTAAATTACATTTCATTCGCTTCTCTTTGTTTCTCTTATTTTACCATGACGGGAAGCCTGCCTTCGTCTCTCTCTCTCTCTCTCTCTCTCTCTCTCTCTCTCTCTCTCTCTCTCTCTCTCTCTCTCTCTCTCTCTCTCTTTCTCATCACACACACACACTCATTGGCAGAGTGTCCAAATACAGGAATACCTTGAATAGTGTGAGTTTTGATGTAATGCAGCAAAGGTATTGCTGTACAAATAATTGTAACCAAGTAAAATGCATATTAAATTATAATACCTGGAACAGTGCGATTGAACAATACGGAAAATCTTCAATCCATACCAGCAGCTTTGGTTATCACCTGATCATAATTCATTAAAAACTTTAATAAGAACAGGGGGATGTTATGATGAGTCTCAACTAAGGAATCTCTCCTAATTGTCACACAAATCCCTTCAATTGCAGTTCATTACTTTGGCGATGTTTACAACCCAATATCTTGAACTATGTCTTGCTGTGGAAGGTGTACATTTTGTACATTCGGGGCGTTCTTCTGAGGCATGAACATCTAAGGCTTTCCTTTCTAAGCTTCATTTTTGTCCAACTCCTTCTCTAAAGTCGTCTTCACTTTCCCCTAGTAACAACTGGAACAATGAGAACAACAATGACCCTCACCAACATTAGAACCCCTCAGAGCTACTAACTACTAAACTAGAAGTTTTATTTGAAAAAAAAGATTGGGGTCATTCGATCCCCCACCAAATGGGACACCTCAAATAATTTCTTGGATGATCTAGATTTCCCTGCCATTTATCTGGGAAAAATACTATTTTATTGAGTTCTTTTCCATGGTCAAATTCAAAGATCTTTTTCCCAGTTGAAGGAAAAAAAGGGTTTTTTTTAAGTTGAAGTATTTTCAAAACTTCAGAATAGAGTTTGGCCCGGATGCAGTCAGTCTTGGAGTATTTATTCTTTTTCGATCTCTAAGGAAAACAAAATCCTATTATTTTTAGAAAGAAGAGTATAAAACCAAAGTTTCCCGCTGTAGTTACCAATGGAGCTTAAGCATAAACCTGACTACAAGACTGGCCCTCAATCAGAGAACTATGCAACGTGCACAGGTGATAAATCACACTTAACATCACGCGAAGAGATCACAATACATTATATAAGAAAAATATTAGGATCAGAGATATCATAGAAGCCATTAGAAAACTCAAAAGGCAACGGACTGATCCTGTTGCGAGAATGTCAGATAACTGCTGGCCACCATGACTCGAAATGTGGATCTCCAGAGAATGTATGCGAAATTGTAGCCGGCGAAAAAGAGATGGCATGATAAACTAGACAATTTCAGCGAGCACTGGCTCCGCGACGCCCACGGTTTTGATTTTTCGAACTATTCAGCCACACTGTTCTAGGTCTTTACTTACATCAATTTGTACTGCAATCCCTCAACTGCTCTACACCAAAACTCACACTATTCAAGGTATTCCTGGAGAAGGTCTATATCCATCGACGATGAAGGATGATGATGATGATGATGATGATGATGATGATGATGATGATGATGATGATGATGATTACTCGGCTAACCTCAATCTGGCGTAAACCTATCTCGTTCATTGTGATGGTGGTGGTAAAATACGCGAAACAAGGCAATGATACGTAAAGTGATTTTTTTTTTTCAAAGCTTTCATACGTAGGTTTGTGGTGATCAATCAAAGAACTTGGGATTTGAGCTATTAATTGATTCGAGTAATTGTTATCGGTAATATATGGCATCTTCGCTTCGTTTCTCGTTGCTTCTCGTTTGCTTCTCTTTGATTCTGTAACGAGAAGAAAGGGGAATGTCATTTCAAAAAGCTTTTTTTTACAGAGGTCTGTGGTGATTAATCAAAACCCTTTCACGACCAACCTATTAACTTGCCTAATGCCTGCATTAAAATGTCCCAGTAGACATCTAAAGAGATTTACGGGACATATATACATCCCAGCAGTGAAGGAAACCTCGGGATATACGCGTCACGTGAGTCTCAAAGGGTTAAAGAATTCAGGGATAGGGCTAATCGTCGATTACCGCTATCGCTACAGGTAATAAATCATATCTTTGCTTCGCTTCTTGTTGCTTCCTGTTGATTCTCGTCTTTTCTCTCCCTCCCTGTCTTTTTATCTCTCTATCTTCCACGTTTTATGTTCGTTCTTGGTTAACTCTTCTTCACTCCTCCCTTCTCGGAGAGGGAGTCGATTGCACTCCATAGGATTCAAATGTGTGCATGAGAGTGTCTTGGCCACAGTATGAACATAAGATAGGTGATGCTGAATCCCCAAGTCAATTCAAGGTCGGCTCAATTTTGGCATTTTCATAAAAGGTCAATTTTGGCATTTTCGTCCCACCTGGGGGGTTGCAATCTCTACTTTGAGAAGCTCTGTGTTAGAGTTTACTACATGACCTTTCAGCATTGATTTTTCTTCGGGCAACGCCGGGTGCCTAAGCTAGGATATATATATATATATATATATATATATATATATATATATATATATATATATATATAGTTCCTCATGTTCTCTTCATATCATCTATTCCTTCCTCTTTTCTCCGCTCCCCCTCTCTCTTTGTTTTCATGTACCGCTTTTCACCCTCTTATTTGATCTACTTGTCTCTTCTCCTGTCACTCTCTCTCTGCCTCTTTTTCCATGTATTACCCCTTATCCCTTTATTGTATATACTTATCTTTTCACTCCCCACCTCTCTCTCTCTCTCTCTCTCTCTCTCTCTCTCTATCTATCTATCTATCTATCTATCTATCTCTATCTCTATCTCTCTGTGCATACTCCCCGGGCGCAACCGGACAGCCACATCAGTGTCCCCCATCATCCATACTGAACTAAACACCCAATCATAACAGCCTCGATTGTCGATATGTAAATAAACAGTAACCGAAATCTTTCACTCCAAATGTCCGCTAAGAGGACAACCCGTGTCCGCCGCCCGCCCACCCAGGGGCCGATTCTGATCAGGTTACCACTTGGAGAAGCCCTTTCTCTCTGATCTTGCCGATGGAATACAGCTGTTAGAAAAACCCTTGCCCAACCCGAATGAACATCACCATCATTGCCCTGTGCAATCCTCTCATCGATACATTTCTACTCTTTCTTTTTCCCCCTCTTCTTCTTTTTCCTCCTCTTCTTATTCTTCTTCTTCTGACTCCTTATCTCTTTTTATTTCTCTCTTCTTTTTCTTATTAACGACTACACTTCTTGCCTCTTTTCCCAGATCGTCCATCCCATTATGTTACTTCTTCTTCTTCTTCTGACTCCTTATCTCTTTTTATTTCTCTTTTCTTTTTCTTTTTAACGACTACACTTCTTCCCTCTTTTCCCAGATTCTCCATCCCATTATCTTTCTTCTTCTTCTTCTTCTTCTTCTTCGTCGTCGTCGTCGTCGTCGTCGTCGTCGTCATCGTCGTCGTCGTCGTCGTCGTCGTCGTTGCCGCCTTCTTCCTCTTAACCTCATTCTATACATCTTTCTTTCTCCTTCTTTCTAATAATTCTGCTCTTCCTCGCCCTTCTTTTTAGTGTACCGATCTCGCTTTTCTTTTTCTCTTCCTCTTCTTGAGCGTCTTCTCTCTCTTTACCTCTTTTTTTCCTTTCTAATTCATCCTACCCCTCCTGGTTGTCTTTCTTTTTTCCTCACCTTCTACTTTTTATCCTTCCTTTTCCTCTGCTCCTTTTAAATACATCTTTTCTGATTCTCCTCCTCCTTCTTTTCATTCCTCTTCCTATTCTTCAACCACTCTCAACTCTTGACCTTCTCCCTCTTGCTGTCTTTTATTCCAACTTATTCTCTCCCCCTCCTATCTTCGTCTTCGATATCTCTTAATGATTAATTATCTTCTGCTCCTTGATATTTCACTTTCTTTTTTTCCGCCATTTTGTTTCCTATAAATTTCCTCTCTTTCCTCTCCCTCGTCCTTCTCCTCTCTATCGTCTGCGTATTTTTTCACTTAGTATGTTTCCTCTCTGACATATTCATTATCAACACATTTCATTTGCTTTCGTTTCTGCTTAATCGCTCATCAGTTTTGTCTCACTACCTTTTCTGATTTCTTGCTTCCTGGCTTTAGCATTCAAATCTATGCATTATTTCTCCTAGCTTTTCCGTCAGCGAGTAATTCTCTTTTTTTTCAGCTAACATCTTTTCCATTCCCTTTTTCTTCCGACAATTTCTTTTCTCTTTCTATCCATCTTTGCGTTTTCCTTCTTCCCTTTCTATTCCTTCTCTGTTTTTATTCCCCGATTATTATCTTCCAATTGTTGCTTCCTTTCTTGTCTTCTTCCTCCTTCTTGAACCAACAATAACATCAATTGGTCTCCTCTGCTATCTCTCTCTTTCGTTGAGCACTGGATATTCTTTGAGTAGAAAACACCCTTAAAGGAAGCTTAAATTTCACTTTGCTTAGTCAGGGTCAAGAAAAAGAGAGCCATGGTTTCCAATATGGCTTTTTAAAACTAGATCTAGCTCTATTTTTTTTTATCAATTTAGCTCCTATCTATCTACTTCTAGCCCTTAGTTCTAAATTTAGCTCATTTTCAATTTATCCACCTTTTCTAAACATATCATCTTGTTAATGAAAAATTCATGAATATTAGGTTAGGAAAATTGAAAGAGTGTGTAAAACAACACGCAATTATGCGTCAATTAATTGCTAAACGGGGAAATTTAAAATTTTAGTCATATTAGATAAATGTTTTCATGAAATTCTGTTTTTATCCGCAGATTTCTGAGCAAGCAGACGATAGATACTAAAGGCGAAATGTTAAGATCCACAACCTACCCGCCTAATATCGCGAACCGTGCAATATCGAGAGATGCTTGTAGTCAGCTCCTATTGAGTCCCTTCTTTTAGCAGACCTAGCTCTAAAATCTATACTCGAGTTTTCAATCATGAAAAAACCATTCATTCGATCATTTCATTCTTTCCTTCTTTCACTCTCCTCCTCCGAATTTTTTCTTCTTTTCCTTTTCTCATAGACAGCCCACACTTTCACTATTTTTTTGTTCACTATCCCTTTCTTTCTTCGTCTTTTTCATATCATTCACGACATCCATAAACATATTATATAATTTGCCTCGATTGTGTAATAATTACTTCTTCAATTTTTATTTTCTTCAGTTATATATCTGGTTTCTTACTGAGTCCTATTTTATTTTCTTCTTTCTATTCGATTAACATCTCTATTTCTTAGATGAAGCATTTTCATTATTAATCCATTTAGATTTTATCATGTCTTATTTTTGTCGCTTCTTTTTATGATCATTTTTATGTTGATACCGGAAGACCCCAGTGTCGGCATCTTTTTTTAATGGTGGATATTATAATCTATGAACTGTCTACTATGGATAAAAGGCGACTTGTACAAGTTTAAATTAGAAATAACAATAACAATAATAAGTAGTTGTGCTAAACTTCTAAATTTATAGGATTAGGGAAAAGCCAATAACTTACCTCAGATCTTGGCTAAGAAATCATTTATTGAATATCTGAACACTGTCTATTCAGTGTTATCTTTTGTGGTCAGTCTTGTTTTCGTAACATTCTCCCGTTTGGAAAAATGTGCACTGGGGTAATTTTCTTGTGATTCTAACTGTCTTTTTTCATTTCCCTCCTTCCCGTCACTCTGTCTCTGTCTCTCCATCTATCTCTTTCTCTTTCCTTCCTTGACTCGCATCATTTTAGTTTCATCTTTTCTTTCTTTCTACTACTCTCGCTCTCCCCCCTCTCTATATCTCCCTCTCTCTCTCTCAATGTCTCCCTCTTTTTTCATTTCTCTGTTTCGACCTTTCTCTCATTTTTCTTTATTTCTCACCGTTGCTTTTTCTCTTACTTTCTCACTTTTAATGGCTCTCTTTAGTACTTCTCTTTATTGTTATTACTCTCCCTCTCTCCTTTCTAGTCGTGCACCCCTTTAACATTTCTTATTTTCCTTCTTTCTTTCTCACACTCTCTTTATTTCGATATCTTTTTTCTTTCTCTTCATTGCTCTTCCTTTCTTTCTCTCCATTGCTCTTTCTTTCTTTCTCTTTATTGCTCTATCTTCCTTTCACTTTCTGTTTTCATCTTTTCGTTTACTAATCGGAAGAGAGAGGGGGATAGAGAGTGTGTATGTGTGTGAGTGTATAAATGAATTAATAAATAAATATATATATATATACATATATATATATGTATATGTATATATTAGTGCGTGTGTGTGAGAGAGAGAGAGAAAAAGGAGAGTTACTTTAGTCAGCAGGTATTCTCAACATTTATTCCTCAATTAAAATGGCGGTCAGTTCTTGTAAAATCTGAAAGGATTTAGCACGTTGGTACCAACTACGCATGCGCTATACACTTGTGCTAGTTTATGCATCTCGTTCCGTTAAGGACATTCGCTTCAACCCACACTCCACACAATCCACTGATTCCAGGCCATAAATTTCCCAACGGTTTAGACACATTTGTCAAGTGAACACGAGTAATAATGCCTTACCGCGTCCAAATATTTACTTCAAGCCGCTGAACTCGCCACTCGAGGGCGCTGTGCCCTCCCCGAGCAAACAGCACCCCTGTGATAAATATTTACTACGCAGGGCGCTCTATTACGCTGGCTTATCGCAAGGACCGTTTACGATGACGAGTACCAACACACATAGATACATATGAGGCTTGTTTTTAACTGCAAAGAGCTGCTTACTAAATGAAAAGAAAAAAGCGACTGTTTTATTTCATTTTGACGTGATTTCTTTTCATTCTCGAGGGTTTCGCAGTGGCTCATGCAATAAAGACACTAGTACACTGGTACTTTGATCGGCTATTAAAATTGCTTAGAGCAGAGCTTTTTTTTTCATTGGCGACGCATTTTTTCAGAATAATTTTTCTGCAACACTATTACTTAAATGTTTTTGGCCAAGCCAAATATATACTATCATTTCAGCAGTTCAACTGACTCAAGAAAGGTATCTTGTGAAAGATTGTAAAAACTTGAACTTACCAACTGTACTTGTTAGCATACTGGTCGATCCAAGAACTAAGAAAATAAGTTTAGTCCAATATTCACTGGATGAGTCGACTCTCCAATGTATGGCAGCATTGTGTCCATCAGAGTGTCAAGTTCATGTGTTCTAAACTGACTAAAATGATCCATTAAGGGAATACAAGCTGCGTGAAAAGGCGTCGTATCGGTCGGCATGTTAGGTGATTTCGCAACACAACTAGAGATTATCGGCGACACGCTTAAGTACTGCGACACAATATGAAAAACTCTGGCTTAAAGGCTAATAGTATATTTCTGGTGTTCGAATCCAGGCAACAACCAAGATTTCGGTAACAGATTTTCATAGTAGGTGAGCACTCACCCCTTCAATAATTTTGTTATCATCTCATTGGTTAGTGCATGAATGAACTTGTAAAATCTTTCATACTCACAATGTATGAATATTCATCTAGGTAGCTTACTCGATGGCTGAAACAGCAACGATTTTCTCCCCAACAACTTCACTCGATGTTCAAGCTTTCAAAAGGGGTTTTGATTGTTGAATTTTGAAGCAAGCAAATATACCTCACCCAAAGATTGGCGTTACACAGTCTTCTTCATAGCTCTTGCAGCATCTGTTTATCTATAAAGTCATCGATATTCATTCGGTATAGATATCTTTTGCAACACTCATCCAATGTTGGAGCAATTTATTAACGTATCTGTCTCACTTGCAAAGGCGAAGCTACATACTTATATGTATATTGAAGTGTGAAGGTTTTTCTCTCTGTCCATTACAGTGGACTTTTCCACACGAAGGTGACAATTTCAATGATAAACATATCTTTTACCCATCATTTGAAACAATGGAACCTTCCATTGAAACAAATTCAATACAGGAATAATTTGAATAATACGATTTTCAGTGAGGGTTTTGATGGAGTACGGTTAAGGTATTGCTTTATAAATTAATGCAACCAAGTGTAAGCTGAACAAAAAAAAAAACACATTAAATCATATTGAGAACTTGAACAGTGCGTTTTTGAACAGCACGGAAAACTTTCTGAAAGGAATCAACTGGACAAATCAATGTATGCCTGTGGTTTCTTTTCTATAAGTAGCCATGTATAAATTTGTAGCCCTTTGTAAAACCCGGGTAGAATTATTGTTATATAATACTATTGCCATTTTCGATTTAGCTGTGTGTTTTTTCAATCCTTCGTATTTATCTGTTTCCACTTTCCAAATTTGTGTACTGTAGTACTGCAGTTACAAAATAAGTGGCCATTTCTTTTCAGGTTGTACATTGTTACACTGGTAATTATTTTAATTTTATCGAAAAGGATCACATCCCTGCTTTCAACGGACGGGCTTAGTTTTAGTAGCGTATAAACGAAATTTCTGCTTGCATTCGTGGCCTCCAGACTATTTTCTCTCAAATTCAGTTGCAAAGCTTTTCGTGTTATACACAAAATATAGCAATTTGTTGGGAAAATATTATATCTGATAAGCATTATTATGTGATACTATTGCCATTTTCATTCTGTCATGAAAGAAGTAGAATTGGATTGCATGGTACCAAGGAAAGGAGAGAATACTTGACAAGACTGACCCCTCATCTCCGCCGACCATCGGGGCATGCCAGGGTCAAGACCCTTTTCAAGATATCTGGTGATAGGACAGAGTGGAGTGAAAAGAATCCATACGTTTCCAAAGGGTATTAATACAAACTTCAGTCGGATTTTACTTTCCATAAAGATAACCCTTAATCACCTCTCAGTTCTTACTCCTCTCTCTCCCTTGCTATCTATCTATCTACCTATCTATCTATCTATCTATCTATCTATCTATCTATCTATCTATCTATCTAACTCACACGCACACACATACATATGTATGTGTGTGTGTTTATATACATACTTATGTATATTCATGTATATCAAAGGAGAGAAAAATACTTGATTATTATACATGTATGTATATAGTCAGTAAAGCTTACCGCTCAAAGAACTAACGGTATATTCATTGAAAAACGAAATCCACTATCTTATCCCGTGTACGTATGACACCGAGTCGTCCACATTCCTCTATTATATATATATATATATATATATATATATATATATATATATATATATATATATATATATATATATATATATATTAGTTGGGGTACGTTGCTCGGGGAAAGGAATAATCAATACTGAGAGGTCATGTAAGAAACTCTATATTAGAGCTTCTCGAAGTCGGTCGAAAATGCCAAAAATAGATCTGACCCCCTATTTGACCTTTAGATGTCACAGAGGTCATCGCCATCTGTCCTGTGTCGTTTATACTGTCAAGTTACCTTTTTACATCAATTTTCAGCTGGTAGGGTACAACTGTTCGGGAGTGGATAAATGATACATTCACCGTGTAATAACGGGAGATCACTTCAAATAAGAGTTTCTATATAATACAATTACAATCATGTATCCCTTTCCTTATATCGTTTAGTTTTGTTTTTTCTGTAGTTGTTGTTGTTGTTGTTGTTTTTTTGGGGGGTGGGGGTAAGTCTTTGAGAGACGTTCTTAGAAACTCTACAGCAAAGTATTGCTGCTGGGGTGGGGTAGAGGTCAAAAGTTATCCGCACAATTTCAATTTTGCAATTGCTTTGCTCTTCGAACGTCCGCTAGATTCGACGGACTGCTGCACATTTACAAGTCAATATAGGGATGGCTTGTGTAGAAGTAGTTACAGTGGCAGTATGAAACACGCAGACATACACGTGCACATACAGACAGACACACGCACGTTCGAGCGCGCGTGCAATATCATATGATAACCGCGTTTCTTTGCCTAGTATAGCATAAACAAATGCTCTAATTTTAGCATCTAGCTATCTGGGTTATGTGTCAAACACAACAGGGGAGATTTCTGATCAGACTAAGCTCTCTTCTCGGATGAACATCATGGCATGCCAGTGTCAAGACCTCTGTTAAGAGATCTTACGATAGGAGAGGTTGATAATGCATTAAAGCAAAGTAAACATCAGCTGAAATTCGAATTCTGTTCGCTGATCCCGTTTCCATGGCTGATAACCTTTCCGCAACCCTGAAACTCTCGTGTAATAATAATAATAATAATAATGATGATGATAATAATAATAATAATAATAATAATAATAATAATAATAATAATAATAATATACCCGTTCATTTTCATATCAGTAATACTGGATGGCTTTCACTGGCGATCAAGTGACAGTAAGTCTCCTCAGTACTCAAGCTCTCTCCGCAGTATTCTGGCTGAATTTTGAAAAGCGGCTGTCTTGATGGTTTCGATTCTTGCACGGATTTTTAGTTATTCCAACCTCATTGTGAGGCTTTTCTAAGCTGTTTTAGGGACACCAATAATGATGGATCCTTTGGTCACCTACTACTGTGACACCTCTTACCGCTTTTTATTTGGTTGTGCCAATTGTATAAATGGAGGAGTGATGCCTCGTTTTGGAAAAAGAGGTCCAAGTCATAGTGAACAGTTGTTTGTGTGCGAAACATAATGAACTGGAGTTACGGATCAAACAACAAGAAGTTATTTGTTACTTTGTCTGACCAGAGAACAACAACTACTCAAATATATATAACTATTGGCCAATGAGGATTACTCTAATGATTGACCCTCAAACTGACAACCATGCTACGTGCACATGAGAGAACCATGTATAGATCACAAAACAGCACATTATTTTAGAAAAAAAGTCAGGAGTCTGAAATATCGTATAAACAATTAGAAAACTCAAATGCTTGCGCATACTTTTCCTCCTTACCATCTTTTATATTTAGCTCACGGTAAAATCACGTTGGATACGCTGGTTCTCGTACGAAGTTAAGCAACGTCGAGCCTGGTCAGTATTTAAATGAACGAGTGCTTGGGAATACCTAATACGGATAATGGTCGACTCTAAGTCTATTTCAAACATCACAAGCCGAGACAGAAGGTACTAATGACGTTGAAAGTCCGAACAAGGACGACTGATACCATCGTCAGCAAAACGGCGCTAGCTAGCTATCATTTCTACATTTGCATGTTTATATCAGATATATCTAGAATTTGTTACCGGGGGGGGGGGTGAGTGACTCTATATCTCCTCGAAGTCCCAACCCTTTCCGAATCTCTTGCCCCCCGCCCCCAATTTTGAACCCTGAGCTCGTTGGAACGGTTTCCAAAGGCACTGATTACTACGGTACAGATCCTTAGACACGTGATCCACTGCCTGGCCTGAACCTTCATCTTGCAACGTTCCTCCAGTAAGGATATTTTTTGAAACCGTTAACTAAAACTGTCACCAAAATGATCAACATAGGTTTCTTCAGCTCTCAAGAGCGTCTAGTCTGCTGTCTATCTATCTATCTATGTTAGAGGGCTAAAACTTTAGACATTTGCTCATTATGTCTAGCAATCTACGCTTTTTTTTACTGAACCCCTAACCAGTAGGTTTAAAGGGGGGGTCAATTTACAATGTAAGTTTATGCTAAATTGGTCCCCTGGAGTCCAGCAGCGTTCAAGTTTGTCTCTTTTTTTTTTCTTTTTTTTTGGGGGGGGGGGGATTCAGACTCTTTTTAGTGATCACTGCACATCAAAATTAACTTTCATTAAACATCCCTCTTTCAAATTTTTGATTGATCACCTCCAACAAGGCTTACTATTGGAAGACCTTGATCACGTGACAGTTTCCATTGAGTGACTAACCAGACCTATTTTTCCTTTTCATTTTATTTTTTATTGCTTTCTTTGGTCTACGGCATACTGTCTTCACCCTGTTCAAAACAACCAAATCTGGAATCCTTATTCGGATGGAGTGTTCCATCTGGATCTCAAACCCTGAGAGTATTGCACTCTTTTTTCCCCCGTGAGCTTCTGGCTTGTACTCATACAATTAGTCTACGTGTTCGAACCCATTCCGTTTGCACTATTCCCAAGAGTATCACAGTTCCTACTCTTTCATGCCTGTTTTTATACTCCCTTCGAGACAGCCTGCTACTTTCACTTATGATGTGGTTTCCAGACTCGTCTCTTTCTCAGACATTTGCTGGTTTATCAATTTCTTATTCTCCTCCCCCTCCTCCTCCTCCTTCTTCTTCTTCTTCTTCTTCTTCTTCTTCTTCTTCTTCTTCTTCTTCTTCTTCTTCTTCTTCTTCTTCTTCTTCTTCTTCTTCTTCTTTACCCTTTCCTACTTCATTCGTCTGCATGTTTACACCAGATGTCCGGTGGTCATCGCTGGGGACTGAGTGACATCCAGACTCTCCAAGTCCTCAATACCCCTCTCAGCATTCCCGCGGCCCACGTCAGTGCTGTGGTTTGAACTTTCTCGCCATATGTCTGATAGCCACGGAGTGACAGTAAGTCCCCTCAGGCCCTAGCCCTCTTCTCAGAGTCCTCAGCCATCACAGCAGCGCTGTGGTTTGTACTGTCCCAACCCATGATGCGAGATAGATATATCGATAGATAGATAGATAGATAGATGGATAGATAGATAAAAACTCACATTTAAACAGATTTCTCAACTCTCAAAATCCATTCCATTTATTTCACCTCCTGTTCGCCCTTCCCATTCTTCTTGCCGCCATCACCACCACCGACATCATCATCATCATCATCATCATCATCATCATCCAACTGTCAATACCCTCATCATTACCAGCATCACCACTAATAGACCCATCACTCTTCTTCACCACCACCACCGCTAACTACGACCCTCCTTACGTACCTCATCTACCAAATTCCTCATCCTACCCTACACCCTCATCTCCCCCTCCGTCCCTGCCCCACCATCGTCAGCGGCTGGTATGCCTCTTCCAATCTGTCAGTTAGAAGATTCCTCTAAACTGGCAGTCCACTCAGTTGGGGTGTAATTGGTCACAGTGTATCAGTTTCAACACGTGGCCCCCGGACTCTGGGAAGGGATTTTTTTTGTGTGTGTTAATAGGTGCTATTGTGACGTGCTGAAGCAGAAGGCACTCAGCTTTTTCTTTCCTTTTAATGCATTCGGCCTTTTCTTCCTTTTTCAACCCTTTTTCTTCGAAGAGGTATTAGGAATACAAGATGAGCCATATTAGATACCAACATGAAGGAGAGAAAGTGTACGTGTGTGAGTGTGTGTGTGCACACACGGATGATCATCGGGGACGGACTTATTGGGGGGAAATGGGGCAACTGAGGCCCTGCCCCCTTCTATACTGGAAAGGGTAATTGTGAAGATGAGCGACTTGGGGAGATGACTTTTGCAAGGGAAGTGACTCCTTGAAAATAAACTAAGGGAAATAACTGTTACAAAAATATTACAATTAATGATTTTAAAAAAGGGCTATAAAAACATGGCAAAGATTATTATTATTACACATCGAACAAATTACAAAAAAAAAATATATAAATGTGTCATTATGAATTGAAAATACTTTATTTCCACGATTTTACGCCTTGAATACAAAATGATCTTTAAGAAGGGAAAATAAAAAATGAAAACAAAATAGAACTGTCTTAAGTATTAGATATCGCTGTCTATCAAGATATTTTTAAAATCTTCTAACGGAGATTCGATTTATCTGGAGTTCTTTATTTTAAAAAAAAATGTAAATTCAAAACCTAAAATATCTCAAAAAATTTGAAAAGTTCTTGATGAAATGAAGATTATAGTCATTCAAAACATCAAAATTTGAGAGAAAAACAAAAGTGTAGACTACTACATCAACCTAGGACAACGAATCTCTATGAAATCTTCAAGATAAGAAATCAAGTAAAGAATTACTATAGGATGGCTAACCTTGGGCAGGGCATGCCCTAACCTTCAGGAACGAAAAAAAGCCAATTAGCTCCTCAAAAGAAGAGTATACAACTAATGCATCCTCCCGACAGTCACCTATGGAGCTGGAACATGGAACCTAACCAAGACATTGACCTGCTAACTGAGAACCATACAACGTGCGCATGAGGGAATCGTGCTCAACCTCACATAGAGAGATCACGAGACAGCACAATATATCAGGGAGAAAACAGGAGTTCAGGACATCATAGAATCCATAAGAAAACTCAAATGGCAATGGGCTGGTTGTATTGCATGAATGGCAGACAACCAATGAACATTACGACTCACAACATGGATCCCCAGACATCACCGATGCCGGCAGAATTCAAGTTGGAGATGAGAATCAGATAAGTTCAGAGAGTATTGACTCCGTGACGGCTATGATAGATCTGGCGTATCTTGGGAAAGGTCTATGTCCAACAAAAAAAACTGATGATGATGATATTTATTATACACTATCCTTATTTTTCTTGTTATTCTTTTGATGAATAGTTTTCTTCCTCTTCTTATTTTTATTGACTATTTAAATTGATTATCAAATGTTCAAGCTATCCGTTCGATGCAAAAGTCATTATCTTATTGTATATCGGAAAAGTTATCTCTTTTGATGTAACTCTAAGTTATCTCCCTAACATCACAATTACCCAGAAAGTTTACAATTGAAAAAATAAGAAATAAAATAATGAATACTACTCGGAATTCATTTCATCTCAACGCCTTCAGTTCTTTCAAATAAATTAAAGATACTATTGATTGTAATTGAGGTCTTTAATAATTGTAGCATGGGCCACAAAAATAAATTTGTCTTACCTAAAGACCTACTCGGAGTTACATGTATTTTTCATGCATACTTATGTATAGTTCAGATATAAACAACTCATTTAACCTTACTCAGCGTGTATAGCTTGTCAGTTCCAATGACATACAACAAACACACTTAGATGTGTAAACTCTGTGATTTTAATTTCTGTGTATGAGCGGTCCGACGAACCCGAAACGCACCGAGGCCACACGATCTAACTGCTGCCCTGGTGCATACGTGTACGTTTTCGTGTATATGAGCATGTGTGCGTTCATGGATATGCATGTGTATGTACCCGTGTGTGCTGATGTATAAGTCGACCTTTTAAGCATGAGGATTTCTGCTAATGGATCATTTGAGGGGACCCCAAGGACTTAACAGACTAATGGAACATGCTGCTACCTTATTCTGAGTCGTCTGGTCCGGCGAATATTGGATTACCATTGAATTGTACTTTGGTGTGGGGCTCGACTATTACACCGGTATATACGGTGTCTCTATGAGTATGTTGAATTTATGAGCACGTATTATAGAAGGAGTGAATATGTGATCATTCAGGGTGAGGGCGTCTATGTTTCTGTGGATTTATGGCCTTAACAATAAATGTACATACAGATAGATAGATTGATAGATAGATTGAACGGTGTGTGAATATCCTAACGGATAATAGCACGAAGAATGAAATCTGTGTTCACTTTGCACGTATGCCCTTAGGAAAGGTATGAATCCTTCTCTCGCCCTACCTCTGCTATTTGTAGATAGTGGGGCACGTTAGGCCCTCTAGCTATGGTTGGCAACCAGTCTATGAAAAATCTAATTCGAAACCAGAGAGTTCAGACCTCTTTTGTCGCTTGGATTGCAATTTCGACTTTCCTTCCGGTATCAGTGGGACTGTGATTGGGATTCTGTTGACAAGCCCCGCCCCCAGACTACATAGTCTGAAGGTGACAGGTCTGGAGAATACGCTTCATGTGGAAACTACTTCCCTTTTTAGCTCCATGACTCTTTGCTGCGTATCATTTGCAATATTGATGACGGTCGTTGTTATGCAATAAAATAGCTGCTTGACTTCTCTTCCCGGACAAAGTTCATGTCACTTTTCAATGAGTCATTCAAACGAGCCAATTGCGAACTGTGGTGTCGTGTACTTGAAGTTTGTCCAGGTTCCAATAATTCGTAATAACGATTCCCTTTTGAATCCTACTAAATACAGTAGATCCCGTTTGGGATGAATTGGTAGAGGCTGTCCAGGATCAAGCTACAATATCATTCGTTCTAGATATTCGTAATAGATCCACTTTCCATTGTCACTGACTATCTAGTCAAAAAATGACTTCTTTCTGTGTCGAGCAAGAAGAGAAAGACAAGCGTTTGGTTGCAAAGTGATGTAAGTTGATGTGAAATCCATTTTTTTTGCTTCAGAATGTGTCCTAAAGCTTGCATCAGTGCACTTTAGTTGACCGTTTGCCCAAGTTGAGTAAACTTTAAAGACACTCTAAACATTTTTTTGGATGAAGTTGGAAACTCAACAAAAGAGTCAAGTTTGTATGAAAGCATATTTGAAATTAATGATAGTCTTTTTAGCCTAAATCCTGGTTGAGAAGACAAAAAAGTATCAGCCATGTGTCATCTCTGTTTGTGATTCTGAATGTATTTAAAATAGAGTGGGAGCTGTTTCGAAGTAAACTGTTTTTTGCATATTTATTCCTGCAGAATTACGCCCACATTTTTGTTTCAAAACGTATTGTAAAAAGTTTAAATTTAAAGCAACTGTTCAAGTCAAAAGCTGCATTGCTGGCCTTCGTCAAACAAGAAAATCTTTTCAGAATGTTCAAGAACTTTCAAAGTCAGAGGATATCCAGACTCCATTGTCTGTAATTAAAAGAATTGGTCACACATTTCAAGTGACAGATTCTGTGGCACGGGAAGTAGGTTATGGAAATCCTAAAGGGACAACAAGCTGAGATGTCAGAAAGCTGAAAAAAATACTTTTTTGAAGCATCATATAACACTCTAACAGATTTGGTAAAACAATTGGGATTTTTTTTAATTACCTTGTTCCAAGATTAACAATTTCAACAAGGCCGAGGAAAGCTGATTTTGTAACAAAGCGTTGTGCAAAAAAAACCGTTGCTGCCCACAAACAATGTAGAAGACTGACTCAAATTTTTTGACATTTTATGGCCACCATTACATTCAGTGGTTTGAGCATGTTCTCTGGAGTGATGGGTAACGTTTTAAGCTGTCTACCTATGTTCTAGAATGCAATCACTGAAGGTCAGGTGTCTGTCTACCACAGTGAAGCATAGGGAAGATGGAATTATAGTATGGGGTCGTTTTCTGGATCGAACGTTGGCGAGCTGGTACACTCTGAGAAGTCCATTAAAGCTAAAAAGCACAAAAATATACTTTAGAAGGGAATGCTTTCAAGGGCAAGTTGTGTGGCGGGAAAATAAGCCAGAAGCCATCTTCTAACAAGATAATGCATTCCGGAGGTCCTGGTCAGTCATCAGAACGTAACCCCATATATAATAGTTCATAACTGAATATGAAAAAGTATCAAATATAATCAATTCATTTGAAAATAAGATAAATGAATAAAAAGATAAATGAAATAATCATTATTAAACATAAAATTGAAAAGATTTCCGATTCATGTTAGATTTGTAACTTGATGCACTAAGTTCAATGTATTGTTCAGTATTTTTTATATTTTCGCCTTAGGATTAATTCTCAGTGCCTTTTACCGTCACCAAACGTTATAACGGGTAATATGTATATATATATATATATGAACCCTGCTGATTGATTTCAGCTAGAAATGTTCAATTTTTGAGCAGTTTATTTGGGCATTATGATACGATTTCTTTTATTTTTGGTAGGTTTTTAACTACGTATTTCTTTTTTTAATTTGCTCTCATCAATTACAGCTTATTGATAGATATATTGTCGGTTGAAGTAAACATTGACTCTATAACAGTCCAATTCTATGTTGTAAATGATGAAAATTTATTTTTCTTTATCAGACAAAAATTTGCCTTTTTTTTCGGAGCAAAAACAAGAGGAAACTTGAGAAATCAGAAAGTTGAATTACGTTTTTGAAATAAGGTGTCGAAGAATTTTCAAAAGTTCGTGGAAATACCTAAAAAGAAATGCTTATACGATCAAAATATGAAAGATTACTTAAGGAAATTTTCAATTCCTCACGGGCTTCAAGCTGAGTCTTTTTCTTCTGATTCAGGCTTCTTGATCTGTCGAGGGGAGTTCCTTCAATTGGATCCTCTGTAATAAATAACCGGTACAAACTGAAGATCAAATCAAATATGACTTTCCGTGTGAGAAACTGAATACTTCAAATTATTTTATTTCTATCATCGCCATCTGGCATGTATAGTCACCAGGTGTCGCTTCAGTGCCGACTTCCTCTAAACATATTTTATTGGGCTGTTTCGGTTTCATTATTTCAAACTGCAAATACTGCAATTTCAGAATTTCCTAGAGTTAATTTTTCTGTGTTTGACATTTGGAGCGGAGACAGGTTTCAGAAACCGTCAACCAAAACTGTCACCATACCTAACATGAACATCGGTTTCTTCAATTTCTAAGATGGTTTGGCTGACTGGCAGACTGGCCACGTATGGATCACGTGTACAGGGCATAATTACAGGGCTGAAAATTCAAACATCCATTCCCTATTTTGTCCGGAAACACAATTTGCTGTGTAAATTTATGCTAAATTATTCCCTTAGTTTGAGTCCAGTATTTTTCATTCTTGTCTTTCGATTTTTTTTTTTGTGGTCATCACCCAACAAAAGGCGAGAGAAGTTACTTATATATTGATCACTCCATTTCCCAATCTTTTAATTGATCATGCCTAACATACAGCATGGCGCCAAAAAAACAGTGGTCACTTGACAGTTTCTATTAGATGACCAACCAGACGTGTTAATCAAAAATTTAGAAGAGTGACTCTTCTAAAATAAGACAAAAAAAAAAATCACGAAAAATGCTTGTGTACCAGATACTGTGTAAATTTCGATAATTAATCGATATTCATTTTCTAAAAAAAAATATTGCCAGAAAGTTATTCGCTGGCTCGAGTAGCGTAAGAAGCCACAATTATTGGAAGCAGTCATTCATAGAATCTTTGATTTATATTTATAATTTCAAAGGATTGGGGTGAGGGTTATTTTTGTTTTATTATCTTTATTTGTACTCACTGGGTATTCGAACTGGAAATCAAGTGGCAGCAAGTCTCCTCAATACTCGAACTGTTTTCGGCAGTGATATTCTGGCTGGTTTCTTTTCTCCTTCAGATTCACAGTTCTTCCAACCATCTCGCCAGGTCTATCGAGATTGTTTCCAGTGTTTCAGTTACGATCGGTACTACTATCACCTTCGTTTTGTTTTCAAGTGCTTCTTCAGTAATCTGAAACAGCAAAATTATCCGACAGGCGTTTCTCTCTTTCTTCTCCATGACTAACTGTGGCCTTCTGGCTTCGATTCAGTGATCCCTCTCTCTATCTCTCTCTCTCTCTCTCCATATATATATATATATATATATATATATATATATATATATATATATATATATATATATATATATATAATCCGACAGAAATAAAAATAAATTTGCGCTATTTTTAAACTCTGTTTGAAATTATCTCCCATTATTACATGGTAAAGGTATCATTTGATCTAGACAAAATGAAATGATACATTCTTATATATATATATATATATATATATATATATATATATATATATATATATATATATATATATATGTATATATGAGGTAGAGAAAGAGAGAGAGAGATCAACTTGAGCTGCAGTTGGGCGATTGATTGTCACGTTACATAACGAACATTACCTATTTGAAGAACAATGAAGAGAGAGAGAGAGAGAGAGATGCTTCGAGAACATATACGTGTCAGTGTGTTTGTGTAGAAGTAAGTATTCATAATAGTGGGAAGAAGCGTGTACACGTACACAATACACAAACATACACACGCATGCATACACACACATATCCATAGACGCACACAAACGAGGTCATATGGCTATTGCGTTCTTTTGCTGAAAGTGTAGCGTAAACAAATGCTTTAATTTGCTTATTAAAGACTTAGAAAACATTGACAGCAAGAGTGAAATAAACAAATTTTGTGGATGAAGAGATCTTTAGTTCAGATTTGGTGATGGGATAAAGAAACGGCTTGAACTGGAGCTTGGTTGATGTCTCCAGTTAGCATCTAAGACAAGGGCTGAAAGTTACGGTTTTACAAAGCAGGCGGCACACGAAACTTTGAGGGAAAAAAAAGACCGTTGCTTTGCTGATAGAGAAAACACCGCATTTCTTACGCACACATACTTAGAAATTTGTACAAAAACAAAACAACATGACCATATATACACAAGTTGGTCTGAACTGGGCCGTTCCTTTCGTACCGTTGATCTCTGCGTAAACGCATACACGCGAACGTGTCTGGTGTGAAGGCCTCTGGGATCGTTTTGCCTCGCTCACAAACATATAAACACAAACAGTAGCACTAATAGTGCTGTATAGATAAATAACCTGAAGAGTTTTTAAAAGTCAGAGTTGAATAGATATACACATTCAGTCTTGCGTACATTAAACAAAACGAGCGGCTGAAAACGAACGAAAAGGTTTGTGTAGAGAGAAACAGAGGAAGAGATGGAAGGGGGAAAAGTGAGAGGAGAAGAAGAAGAAGAAGAAGAAGAAGAAGAAGAAGAAGAAGAAGAAGAAGAAGAAGAAGAAAGAGGAGGAGGAGGAGGGGAGATGAAGGAGGAGGAAGAGCTAGAGAATAGAGAGATGAAACAACGAATTAAAGAGAAAAAGAGCAAAAAGTGAAAAGAGGGAGATAAGAAAGAAGAGAAAGTCTTCCTATCCCAGTATCTCACAGGTTGGTTCAAGTACTTTACTATGTTGAGCTTGAATGAAGGAAGAAAAGGTGAACTATCCACATAAATAAATAAATTGTACATCCATATATATATATATATATATATATGTGTGTGTGTGTGTGTGTGTGTGTGTGTGTGTGTGTGACTCTTTTCAGTGAGTGCTCTGATATTACGCTCAGATCCCAAGCATGTAACTGGGTAAAACGTGACAAAAAAATATGATGCAAAAAAAAAAAGATTTGGAGAGGGTACTATAAATGATAGTCAAAAGAGTTTGATGTAAATTCGTGCCGGATATATCTTACTGATCGATGCCCCACTGTAGGGGTAGAACAGTTGACATTGGCAGCGATCAAATCCTCTGTTGAAAGACCATTTTCGCCAGACGGGTTATTTTACTCGCTTTGATGAGTTACTTCCACATAAACTAAAAATGTCTGAAGGAAGATCGCAACTCCGTGTAAGATTCGATACCTCGTCGAGAAGAAAATGTTCAGTGGACGATGAAAAGTGGATACTTTTCAACAGGGTTGAACGCAAGAGATCATGGGCGAGCGAAATGAACCATCATCAACCCTACCTAAGACCGTTCTTCAATCGAACAAAGTAATGATATGTAGATGGTGGAACTGAAAGAGAGTCCTCTACTATGAGCTCTTTTTTGGAGAAGCAAAAGATTAATTCAAACAAGAACTGCTCCAGCTAAGATTAATCAAAGGCAACAATCTATGAGGATCGTTCGGAAATAGTTTACAGAAAAGGTGAAATATATCATAAGAATTATACTAGACTGCACGTCTCTTTGATAAAGATGTACAAATTGTTATTGCGGAGCTGGGAAGTTTTCACTCTTCCTCTGTATTCAGCAGATATTGCAATTTCGGAATTCTATTCAAAGAATTCTCTCCAAGAATAAAGAATTCCAATTCCCAGGAAAACCGCAAAAGGCACCAAGAGCATTCTTTTACTCTGTAAGATTCTTTTTATAATTCTGGAAGGATAGAATCAGGAAATTACCTGATAAGATATGTTTTTCAATAGAGTTAATGTTGAATTTTTTCATTATTCTTTCTACACTATATCCATTTATCTATCTCTCTGTCTCCGTCTCTCTCTGTCTCTCTCTATATATATATATATCCCCCCCCTCTCTCTCTCTCTCTCTATCTATCTATCTATCTATATATATATATATATATATATATAAGCGAGTGGATACAATCTTCAGAACTTACGGTTTGCGATACGAACTTGCAAATCGTTGCACCACGGTGAGATGTTCCTTTCTTTCGTACTCACAGAAAATGCGAAATCTGCTGATTGACTGACCTTGTTAGCCTCAAACAGAATCAATATTGGCCAAATTTTATAAAATAAGCTAGTTTACATATTACTGTATTCTGAATTGTTATCGCATTAATCCTTATATTTCATGATATTTAATTCCTAATTTGAAGATTCTGAATCATCACGCTATACAGTCTATAACATTTGGCAAACTAACCTTGAGTGTTTGTCATTTGCAGGCGTTTAAACATTCAATGCAACGATTAAGAGAATGCATCTCCATGTAAGACTAAATACATATGCGTATATAAAATAGTGTGGTTATTTGTTCCCGCTCACGTTGGTTCTGGGCAAGGTAGAAGACATAGGAGCAATTACGCCGCAAAAATGGGCTCAAAGAAAGATCGCTCAAACAGATCGGGGCTAAAGGAATTGCAAACACAGTAAAAGATCAGAATAAGATGGGGAAATGAACGGTTTCCTTGTAAGCCATGGCAATGGTTAGCAAAGTCGCGGTTGACATTGAAAGTCCTGGGAAAAGGTCTTTGTCCAGCCGCAGACTGGTGATGCGTGCATGGGTGTATGTGATCGTGTTTTTGTATTCGCACGGATGCATGTAGTTTGTGATGGATCATACCATTATACATTGAAAACAAAGGGTTAATCGGCAAAGGGTTAATGCTGTCCAGATGGCCTTGGCAAATGTCTGAGGTGTTAATTGGTGTGAATTCTTCGGTAAATAATACGCGCAAAAGATCAAAGGATTATTTGGTTAAAAAGGAAATGCCTAAGATAATAAGAAAGTGGTAAAGAAAGAGAGAAAGAAAGAAATGAAGAAAGAGAGAAAGACAGACGGACAGAAATTTGTCGAAAAGTAAAGAGAAAGAGAAGTAGGGAAGAAATTGGCAGAAAGAAAAAGATTTGAACCAAATGAGGAAGGAGTGGAAAGATGAAGGAAATTTGTTGGAGAATTGAAAAAGAGGGAAGAAGGAAATTGACAGAAAGAAAGAAATTTTAACAAAAACGGTAAAGGGGTGATGAAAGAAATTTGTCGTAAATTTCCATTATATAATGTCCGATGTATGTGATTAATATTCACCGCCGAATTAAGTGCATTGACGAAAATTGAGGAAAATTATGTCGATAAATGAACATAAGTTCTGTCAGATAAATGCTTTCTATCATTGGACTGCAAACATATTGATTTACCACCAGTGTTTGATGGTGTGCATATTATCTCACTATTCTAACAATATTGCAGATAAGCATACACACACACACACATATATATATATATATATATATATATATATGCTGATTTTATACATATATATATACGCACGCACACACACACACACACACACACACACACACATATATATATATATATATATATATATATATATATATATATATATATATATATATATATATATATATATATACTCACTTGTACGTTTTCCCACGTCTTGTCTTTGAGGTTATCGGTCAGATGGATTGTTTGTTTTGGTAGCTAAGATTTCCTGAAGGTCAAATTTGCGGCCACAAAAGGTCCAAGATAAATAGACGATCAAGTGGACATGAAGGTTGGACATATGTAACAGGTGGACGGATGGGAAGCAAGATTTTCGATCTGGTCATTTACGCGGTTTGCTTTTCAAAGCGTCCTGCTGAGAAGAAAGTGTTGGACTCCAAAGGAGTTTGGATTTATTTCAAGCCTTGTAATGTACTACGGAGAGGACTGAAAATGAAGAAAGAGGAGAATAGTGTTGATAGAGACTCGGGGAGAGAGAGAGAGAGAGAGAGAGAGAAACAGACAATGACAGAAACAGAGAGGCAAAGGGAGATAATGTTCTTTCTGTACGCATGTGTTGAGGTTTCTATAAGCTCACAAGGGTGATAATGGGCCAACGATATATTTTCAGCTTAATTTCATCAGAATTATTTCTATTTCACAATCTGCAGTCAAGAGAAATGAGTGGAAATGAACACACCGACGATCTCATAGAGTGGTTTCGTAATAAGGGATCTGTTGAATAACGCCCGGGGGTCCTCAGGAGAGTTCCCTTTGAACCTAACATGGCGGATCTTGTGGTAGAGAAACGAAACCCACTATTGCAATGCTATTGAAAAACATTGTCATTGAACTCTGTCCTGTACCATATAATACAATTAGAACAAATGTAATCCATCTCAATATAATTTGATTTTAATGGTCAAAAATTGCTTTTTATTATAGTTCATTAATTGAAGTTTAAGGACTAAATGCTAAGAATAGGGGTCTGCCAGAATATTCCATATATAGATGGGATTCTTGAGTTTTCCGTAAGTGTATAGTATATTATTATATTGTATATACAAATATATGTATACAATCTCTTTTACGAAACCCTTGGGACCGGACACATTTCGGAATTGGAAAAACTTTTTCGGAATATTAGGAGATGTAGAGCATATAGGGTAGACAAACGATGGTTGGGGAAGTGTAATGTCTTTTAATACCTTACAATGCATGTCTTATATGCAATGAACCTTATAAGAATTCAGACTATGAATAATATAACAGTTTATCTGTACTGAGGTAGATGAAATAAAGGTAGACCATGAAACTACTGGCGTAAGTAAAAACCGAAAGCCGAATAACTCAAAGAGATTTTTTTAAAAATCAACATGGATCAGGGGGTGCTAAAGAGAAGGATAATATAACAACAAAAATGGAGATGGGCTGGACATTTAGAATGGAGAAATGACAAAGAGCAAAAGAATTACCGACTGGCGTCGTGGGACGGTAAACAGAGTAGGAAAAAACGGACACCAGTTGGAGGGATGAGATAGAAAGTTAAGATATGGTAAAGATTAGCGCGATTAAGGTCGTCAAGGAAGGAGATTGGAAATGGCCTTTGTCCAACAGTGGACTCATAATAGCAGCTTCTATATATATATATATATATATATATATATATATATATATATACTAAACTTTACACTTGACCTGAAAAAAGAGTCTTCGTTGAAAAATTTCATAATTTTTAAACAAACAGTTGTCCAAATCATCCTACGATGTCTTGTCGTGCAAGTCAGTTTCTCTCTCGTCCCTGTTAATGTACTATGTTCAGATATTTTGCGTAATACACAGATTATCAAATTTTGTTTTTGTTTTGTATGTTTAGATTCTAATGTTTAATGTTATACAGGGATCCTCAGCTGTTTAACCACGGATCTGTTTTGGGGAATTAAAACAGTACATGCATTTTACCATAGCTTCCTCTAACTGATTTGATCAGACATAACTTCCCCACCAGTATTTAACTTTAACATTTGATTTGAGATACTAGTATTCTCTTTAGTTTGATCTTTACTCGTCTATAGTTATTTAGATTATTATGAAGGTATTCCTCAGGTTACGAACGAGTTCCGTTCCTAAGTCTGTTCGTAAGTTGGAACAATTACGTATGATGCATATTTCGCGCCAGGTAGTCAAGTGTTTGGCTTAGTACCTCTCCATACAAAGAACTTTGACTCAATATATAAATTTTCCATCAATCAAAATTGCCTGAGATACAGACGAAGATATTTTTTTAACAAAAACATACTAAATTTAATGTTGAGTATAGAAATGAGGGAAAAACATTTATGCTAAAGATTAGACGTTATATTATTTCATAGGTATAGGATGGTTTGGTGACTACCCTAAGACTACTATCCATAGTAACATCATCCTCCAACCACCTTCCTAATGTGCACAAAGATCGACAGCGTGTCCTATACGTCTCTCTAGTTCTGTAGTAATTATACATCTTAAGAAATACAGGCCTGCCTCTGCATTAGCGCACTTTACGATATAATGTGGTTGGATGGCGAACGAGATATTAATCTAGTTCCAAAATAGCTGGATCTTGCTTCAAAGTAGCTAGATTAAGCAATATAATAACTTAATTGACGCCTATTGCTATCGCAGTCAGGTTATAACGTGGTTGGCTTTCTTGGAGCTCAATACCCGTGTAGTACGATATTTGCAAGTCAGCTATTTACAACCTTAGCATTGAGAATAAGTCAGTACAGAACGAATGACAAACAACACCATTCAGTGTACCGAAATGTAACTGTTCAGAATGACGCAAACAAGTTTTAGTGTTAAACAGACAGCATTTTCAGAAGATTTTCGAAAGTGCATCATACTCGTCTACAAGGATCAAACTACTATCAAAGTATAATAAAGCTAGAAACATAACAGCTGACAACGGGAATACAATACTTTAACATATAACAACATGCAAGTTGTCCGATTCAGCCATGGACGATCAGGATTCGTTAAAATAACAATTGGCAACGAGAAAATGATAACGATGTAACTGTAGGGTGCAGCAAATTCGGTCAGATTTTGGCGTGCAGTGACACTAGATTCGCTAAATTTTACCAAAATAAATTTTGTTGCCAATAGAGTTTAGTCTTCTGTTATCTGGGGCAAGTACTGGATGTTTAATTTGATTCTCTCGGGTTGGGGAGCAGGCATAGTTGAATCATTTCGTGTTATCCCAAATCAAATGCACTTTGGGTATTTCCAGAGAGCATCACCAAATTTATGCATACAATTGGTTACAATACTTCATCTAATAATAATAAAATGAATAATGATATTAGTACCCTTAACGATTAGTACCACTTTCCCGATAAACCACCTAATATTCTTTTTATGCTTACATCTATAATGGCTCAAATTGTGTCTTGAATTGTCTAGATTCTCACGTCATCAATCTGGGAAAATATATAGATACGAATTTATTCACTAGCATAGGATAACTGGATTTGGCATGTTATCTATGGATAGATTAGTCATTTACTTTTTTTAAAAACATTGTTCCCAGTCACAGAAGTGTCACTCTCTACCTCTCCGTAATCAGCTATAAGGAGAGGAAGAGAGCAAAACACGTTTTCTAGTAAAATCTACACACAAATACAGGATGCTTACACGCAGACATAGCTTTACAGAGAGAAAGAGAGTGAAACTTTTCTTGCCACACTTACAAACACAAATATAGTAGCTTCTTTCTTTTCTTCACTTCGTTTAGATTTCTTCACCGTGAGGAAAATAGACCCACAAACAAACATACAGACAAACAAATTTTGTGACTATGGTCTTATTATGTACAGATTTACCCTCCATGACCAACTTTGAAGATCTTCAGTTAAATGAAGACCATTTCAACAAAAAATTTAAACATTTTCAAAACTTGAGCTTCAGTCGGAATGGAGTTTGATCCTGAGGCAGACAGTCTTATAATATATTTACTAAGTGTGGGAAGGTTGTAGAAGCCAGAGGACTGTGTAGTATTGATATGTGGGAATGTAAAGGGCTTTATAAGGTGGGAATGAATACCTGAAGCCTAATGATTGTTTGGTTAAGGGTGCAAGAAAGTATTGTCTATTGCAATGGTAGATCAGAAGGTAGATAGGCAGGCATATTCACGTCTTTTCACTTTATATATATGTGTGTGATGGAGTGAGGATTCGCTACACAAACACGTTTATGTTTCAACACTGTTTGAGCTTCTTCAGGCAAATGATTCGGTTTATTTCAGATTTCTATATAGGACATTTTTGGGGAGGAGTGTCTATTTTTCTAGGCGATAGGCTCTTCCTTTTATTCTATTTATTCATTCTTTTATTTAATGGCTGGTCATTGCTTAGTGGGTATGCTGTGCTTGTTGGTTGTTATAAATCATAAATTAGGAGGGTAATGTATAGACATTTTCGTTTTCAGGATGTAATGAATCTATCAGTTTTTTGTGGCATGTTTCCTCTCTGAGATTATTTTATTCTCACTTAAATCTGTTTCCCTTTTATATGACCTTAGTTAATTTAATCAGTCAGGGTTTGGTTTGTGTCCTCTTTCCTAAGATAATTATGGTGATTTGGTTGCTCTTCAAAGTGGCGGGGTAATAAGATATCTAATATATATACTAATATTCCACTGGGAGGGTCCAGTGTAAATGTAAGACATAAATAAGAAGTAAAGAAAAGCCAAACTGAGTGGAGATTATATTATATCTAATAAATTGGTTATTTAGAAAAAAGGTTTTGTAGTTGCATTTTTCAGCAGCTCACAATAAAAGTTATATATATATATATATATATATATATATATATATATATATATATATATATTGATAGGGAATGCCAAATTCATTTTCTTCCTTTTGTTTTTTTTTTTTTTTGGTTTCAAACAGATCTCGCGAAATTAACTTCTGAATAATTGTAGTTTCGGATTTCTATTTCAAAGAAAAAGGTCTGTCATTTTCTTCTTCTTCTTCTTCTTCTTCTTCTTCTTCTTCTTCTTTTTCTTCTTCTTCTTCTTCTTCTTCTTCTTCTTCTTCTTATATCTATATTCCCTCTTGTATTCGTTTCATTCCGTTCTCTTTCATTTATAGTTTTTGGAGGTTTTGTTTCTTTTGGTCTTCATTTTCATTCAGTCATATTTGGGCTATTTTCTTTTTCTTCTGGCATTTACAGCTTTCAGAATTATATTTTTATCCGTCAAGATTGATAAGATAATTTACGTATGGATTGGCACTTCTACCAAAGCTCGCTCTACCTAACATCAGTGTCACTCTACGACACCTCTGCCCAAGATCAGAGCATAGTATCGGTGCTCTCATTGGAAAGTATTGAGTGCAAAAGATATATATATATATATATATATATATATATATATATATATATATATATATATATATATATTATTCAATTTAACACTTACTTTTCATTGTCCTCCCTGAAGTAAATCCCCATGAGCACAAATACACTCACAACAACCGCGGAGGTCAAAAAGGTTGCGGCAAATATCCGTACGAAATTCGGTTCGCGTGCCCAATTCATATTCTCAGAACTTCTGAGCAGCTCCTTGTGTATAATTTTAATTGTAATTAGACTTGCTAAAGCCTTGACTTCATAATGAAATCTGATTGCAAACAAACAGCTTTTTTATTAGAGGATAATGGAAGTAATAACTCTCAACCATCTCTGCAGGTTTTTGTATCACTGTTTTTCAGAGGACCTCAAACTGGAGTACTCGTACCCCTGGACGTATGCTAAGGAAATCACAGTGGTACCAGGGTTGACAAAAATGCTAAATGCTTAAACCAAACTAACCAAATGCGACTTCTGTGAGTTTTGAACTGTGAACAAGGTTTTCAGCAATGCATATTACCAAAAAGAGATTCCCTGCAAGACTGACAATTGAGAGTCATACGTGGATGTCCCTACCCGAAACAGAGCCTAGAATCTTTTTACCTGTTTGAATCAGCCGACCTCATCCATCTCATTAAAAATGTTTCATTAAATCAAATCAGATTACTTACAAATTCTACTGTTCTATAGTTTCCATACAATTTACGCTCTATTCTCAAAAAGGAACACGTCATCACTACCAAACAGGACGATCGGGTATGTTGGAACAAAAAGTTCGAGAACGGCTATGATTATTATGACTTGCTATTGTATGAAGTCCCTTGTTTGAGTCTTAATGAAAACACTGAAATTCTTCCTTAAAGCATTAACCTTTTTCCACAATATATCCTTGCTTCGTCTTCCCCCTTCTTGTCTACGCTGGAAGGGTTTGCTGCCCAAAGCATCCATTACCTCAATTACTCAATGATAATTGTCATCTAATAATTGTCATTGAGTGAAATTTTGGCAATTCTCGAAGTATAATTTTCACACTAAATTTAACTTTTACGCTCTTGTAGATTTCGTTCTGTGGTCTGCTGCTAAGGACATACTATAAGATTTTTTTTTAAATTTTCGTTGTGCTTACAATGTCAGTAAGTGTAAACAATATGTGTATAAATGTGTGTGCATAAATGATGTAGAGAGAAAATGTAATATATATATATATATATATATATATATATATATATATAGAGAGAGAGAGAGAGAATGAAAAATGCTGGTACGTATACGTGTATGTTTATTGGTGCGTTGGGTGAGAGCCAGGTTCTTCGATTCAATCTAATACAGACTTTTTTTCATTCCACTGCATCCAATTCCGGGCCATTTTTCAACCTTCCAGATTGTTTAGTTTTTTCTTCCTTTGTCTTTTTTTTTTTTCAATTCTGTTTTTGTTTTGAAAACTTTCTTGGGGGTTTTGTCTTGAATCTCGATGTTTCCTCTTGATTTATCAACACCGAATTCCTACCGACTCCTACCATTCACCCAAACCTACAATACCGTCTAAGACCCGACCCATCACTTGCTTCTTGTTCTTCTCCTCTTTTCCTCTTGCTTTTTTTTCTTCTACCAACCTTTTTTTTTTTTTTGATACGCTTTCTTTTATTTCTTCCTACTTTTCCTCTTTTTTCTCCCGACCGTTTCTTTTCTTCGGTAGAATTTCCCCTTCTTCCTACCTTTTCTTGTTGTTGTTGCTGTTCTTTTTTGCTGTTGTTGTTGATGTTGTTATTGTTCTTCTTCTTCTTTTTTTTTTCTCCCTACTTTTTTCTTCTTCTTCATATCTTTTCCTCTTCTTCGTCGTCTTCTTTTTCCTCCTTTTCTTTTTCTTCTACTTCTTCTTCGTCTTCTTATTATTATTCTTACTTTTTCTTCTTAATATCTTTTGCCCCCCTTCTCTTCTTCTTCTTACTTCTTTCTTCTTCCTATCTTTTCATATCCTCCTCCTTTTTCCTTCTTCTTCTTCTTCTTTTTACTTTTCCCTTTTTTATTTTTCCCTTTTCCTCTCTTTCTTACTTCTTCTTCTTCTTCTTCTTCTTCTTTCTTCTTCTTCTTCTTCTTCTTCTTCTTCTTCTTCTTCTTCTTCTTCTTCTTCTTCTTCTTTCTACCTCTTCGTATTCTTCTTCTCCTTGCTACTTTTCCCTCTTCATTTTCCAACCTTTTCTTATTCTTTCCTTTCCTATTTCCCCTTTTCACTCTTCTTCTTCTTATTATTTTTTCTTCTTAATATCTTTTCCTCCTCTTCTTCTACTTACTTTTTTCTTCCTATCTTTTCCTCCTCCCTCCTATTCTTCTTCTTCTTCTTGCTTCGCTTCATTTTCTTCCTGCTTTTCATCTTCTCTCCTCTGTTCCCCCTCGCCTTTGTTTTCTTTTTTCCTATCACACTAAGATTATTGCTATTAAGGCTGTTGTTGTTTTTGTTGTTGGTATTGTAAATTCGTACTTTTTTTATTTATTTATATATCTATTTATTTATATATTTATTCATTCATTCATTTTTTGTTTTAGCCTGTCACCTTTAACGCATTTGGCTCGACGTTTACCCCGTTCCCCTCGTGTGATCGACTTTCTTCGCCATGTGTTCCTAGTTAGGAAGGGAAGAGAATTTGATGGCGGGAAGAGAGACGAGAGAGAAGGAACACAAAGAAAAACTCAACCAGAAATGTCACCAGGTACATATTATTGTTTCATGAATCCCCTCGTTGTTTGCATTTTGTCTTTAATGCTCTTCCAACTCTGGAATGGAGCACTCTAGTGGATGGGGAATTGTGTGTAAGTAAGTATGTCGCTTAATTTGGTTCCATTGACCGTCCAGTTCTGCACAAAGCAAGGGTAAAATGTCAGCCTCTGGGTCTGAAGCGCAAGTTTCGATCCTACCCTCGTGGTGCCTGGAAGGGATAGTGGATAGTCTGTAGCCACTCTGAAGAGTTGTAGTACAACGAAACAGCTGTCTGTGAGTGACACAATTATCAATTGTTATTATATAAGGATTATATATACATATAGATTGATCGAAAAACAACACACATATATGTACATGGAGAGAGAGAGAAAGAGAGAGAGAGGAGGTAGCTCTTAAATATGTAAAGAAGAAAACTAAATATACTGCATATATATATACTATATATAGTATATAATATATATATACTATATATATATATAATGAGAGAAGGAGAAAGACAGAATTCGCATAGATATATATAAATATTCACATTACATAAGAGGGGACTTATTGCACATTAGTGAACCATGTGGGGTTACTTAGTCAGCAATGAGACATCATTAAGTGAGCTCGTGTACTGTGTGACCGTCTCAGCCACAATGACCAAGCAGTAGATAAGTGAACATGCATTACGTTTGCTTTGGCATTTGTCTTTGGGAACTATCCGAATGATTAAAAATGCTGTCAGGGATGATTTCAACGAGCAAAGCCCAGATGTAACTTTGGTACTGACACTTCAAAATTGGCTGGTAATACATTGAAAGCGACCCACGTTCTGGAAGGTGTCCAACTGGCAGAGCACACGTGAACGTTGAACGCACGCAGGCTGAAGTAAAAGAATATTTGGGATTCACAAGAATTAGAAGATCAGGGGACTTAAACGTGTCTACTTTCAGAGACTTCGACGGGGTATCTTGGTATGAAACGGGTTGCGGCTTAGTTAGTTTTGTGGTTCCTGCTACGAGAGCAGGAGGAAATTCGTGCTCAAGTTGCACAGGGATTGCTTGAGACTGCTAATAATGACACAGATTTCCACCCAAAGAAGCCATGGGTCTACGGTTATGACACTGAAACAAAAGGCCACCATTTTTTATAGAAGTCGCCCGAGATTCTGAGCCAAAATAAGACGTAGCGAAATCTGAGCTACTTGAATGTCATGTTGACGATTGCTTTTGGTTATGTAGGTGTTTTGATCGCCACTGGTACGCCCTTTCTGGACAGGAAATGAAAAAGGATAAATACATCGAATTTCTTCACCGGCCAAGAGATGCAATAAGAAGAGAACCGAGGCAGTAGTGGTCAAATGATGACAGACAGCTTCGTCATCACAATGCGCCTCCCCATTCTCCACGTCTGCAACAGGGGTTTTTGGAAAACATCGCACAACCTAGGTCTATCAGACCATCTTTAATCCAGATTTGGCTCCTTGCAACTTGTGGTTTTTTTCCTAAAGCTGAAATTGCCGTTGAAAATTGGATGATTTCAGACCGATGGACGAAAACTATTTCAGAACTATTTTAGCCACTAAATAGTCCTTACCATTTATTATGTTTTCTATATAGCGTCGAGATTTAATTGGCCTTGCTTCACAAGGCCAGATGTTGGGAAATTGAGATCGAGTTACGCCAATCTCTTTACCTAGAGAATCAGCTTTCGAAATCCAGAATTTTACCTGGGTCCTAATTCTGATATCCGTACCGGAGTGAAGAGCACGACTATAACAGGTAAGATGCACCCCATCGCAATTGTAATGTCTTTTATATCGTTTTGCCTATGTTTGTTTTTATATTCATGAATCAAGTAATGTTTATTAACTTAAGTCCGTATCAAATGCTCTCTCTCTCTCTCTCTCTCTCTCTCTCTCTCTCTCTCTCTCTCTCTCTCTCTCTCTCTCTCACTCTCTGAATATATATATATTAGGGAGACAGACACATTGAAGGTTCAAAGAAAAGGGTGTGTGCATGAGCCAGAAGAGAGAGAGAGAGAGAGAGAGAGAGAGAGAGAGAGATTTACAAGAAAGGAATAGGAAAGAGAGGAACTAAAATCAGAGGCAAACGGGGAACTCGTTGTGCGTTTGATGACAATGAAATGCGATGTGGTGTGCGTAGACGTGACCAAGCGTGAATGGTAACCGCATGTGGGAGGTTGGGGGGTTGGCTGGAGGGGTGGTCAAAGTCCGTGTCACTGCGTGCGTTGAACGAATCGTATGGAAGAGAGAAAGTGAGAGAGAGAGTCCGTGTGTGGCGGTGCTGCAGAAATTGGTCGTACTTCGCGTATTGCAGACACGTCGAACGGTAAGATGATCTCTCGGAAAAAGAGACCACACAAATAGGTCTGCTAGTCAGATAATGATAATAATAATAATAATAATAATAATAATAATAATAATAATAATAATAATAATAATAATAATAATAATAATGTGCAAAGGAATGTAAGAAGAAGAAGACATTGTTAATGACAGAAAGCAAGAAGGAAAGGAAAGAAAAGAGAAGGAGCAGAGAAAATGAGCAAAGAAGAGAAATTGGAAAGAAACCAGGGAATGCAAAGAAAGAAAGAAGATAGACATTGAAAAAGAAGGAATTGTGAGGAAGGAATTATCAAATGAGAGGGAAGGATTTGAAGTGAGAAAACTCCAGAAATAAAGAGAGAGAAAGAAAGAGAGAGAGAGAAAGAGAGAGAGAGAAAGAGAGAGAGGGGGAGAGAAAGAAGGAAACCTAGGAAAGAAGAAAAAAGGAGTAAAGAGAGAAAGAAGGAAGAGAGTTTGAAAAGAAACGTTGGAATGTAATGAAGGAAAGACAATGGACAATGAAAAGGAACGAAAGGGCGAGTAGGAAATTATAAAGGGGATAATGAGGAATGAGAAAAATTGGGGAAGAAAGAAAGAAAGACAGAAGAAAAAAGAACAAAAATTAAATAAAAATTGAAAAAAAATTGAAAGTAAGTAATATAGAATGAAGAATAAAGACGACTGAATAGAAAAGAAAGAAAGAATAAAAAGAAAGATTTTTTTCAAATAGAAATAAGGCAATACTTAATTCGTTTCTTTTTTCTGTTAGTTCTTCTCGGTTCCGCAGCATTTTACTCTCTCTTCCAAACTTGGCTTTATTTCCCTATTTATCTTCGTTTATTTCTTTTCTTATCTCTCTTCCGATTTACTTCTGTTATACTTATCTTCTTTTGTTCCCCCCGTTTGTGTATACTTTAGTTTCTTTCTTTCTGGCTTGTTTACACCCAAAACTCCATATTTGTCGTCTGCCCTTCAAGCAGTAAGAAACAGGGTTGAGTTTCGCTGGCTGTCAAATTCTATATGGCAGCCATGTTACTCGGCATGGTTGGTGTGTCGAGGCAGGATTCACAAAAAATACGGGAAGGTGACGGGATCAATATCTCTCTCTCTCTCTCTCTCTCTCTCTCTCTCTCTCTCTCTCTCTCTCTCTCTCTCTCTCTCTCTCTCTCCAACTCTTCCTTTTATTATACATGGCTTGGCTTCGCGAGCAAAGATTTCCGGCTGGGGTAGGGGCCTTCGAAAGCAACATCTTAGACAGAGGGGCCTCAATATCAATCTGGCCAGCGCGATAAAGTTTTAAGTGCACAGGGCTGGTCCAAACCTTTAAACAAAGAGTTGGCATCCTGCGGTCCACTGAGGTGGCCCATATAGTTGCAAGATCCCTCAGCCGTAAGTTTGGCACAAGTTTCCTTATTCTGGCAGATACTTGAGCTAGCTATCGGAGACTGTCTTTGTGGAATGGTTCCAATTGGAAGGCTGAAATGGGTAGTTTAACCAGAGGACATGGACAATTCGTGGTGAAGAAGACCGAGCTGGCTATCGTGGAGTAACTCGACAACAGAACAATCTGTGCAGGTTGGAGCCCAGGTCCGAATGACACTCTTGGGGAAAACAAAACAAAAAAAAACTTGTGTGCACGTATCAAGTTTTAACTTAGTTAAAGCCCAGACTTTTTCTCCCAACCCGACTTTTTAGAGCCGATAATAACCCCTCTCCTAGTCACCTTTTTTTTCTGCTAGGCGTACTTGTTATCAAGTTTCGAAAGATTTCGAATGAAAAATAAATTACATGAATAACTAAATAACTTTCAATAATTACTTGGAAATGTATATCGGGAGAGAAAAAATACTTATCTTCCTGCAGAGAATTGTCAAGGCATAGTTGATGTGTTGCAGGCATCTAAATAGCTGCTGAAACAGGTTTTTTTTCTTTTCACCCAAAGAATAATTCGTCTGACTTCCAATGGTTCCTATTTTACCTTCCTACTTTGGTATATATATATATATATATATATATATATATATATATATATATATATATATATATATATATATATATATATGCATGGCATATCAGTATGTCTAATACTAGCAATAATGCACGAATGCAAAACATAAAATCTAACTAAACCACTCCAAAATAAACTCAGAATCGTGGAGAGAGCAATCGAAAGAGCAATGATCATGATAACATGGATGGATGGGACTGCAAATGCAGTAGGAAAAGACCTGGTGAAAAGAAGCTGGTGAAGGCTTTTATCCAGTAGTGGACTACATTATATGTACGGCAATGGTCACATGTATGTGCGTGTGTGAATTTATTTTTTATTCAATGCATATATCGATATTATAGGTGTTTCGAATGAGCATAACCATTTCGATTTAACTTCCTCTAAAATATGCATAGGACAACTAATTTTGGTTATTAAAACATCCTTATTATATGAAACCAATAATACTTTCTAAATTTCAATGAAACTGAAAGTCACTTTTAAAAAATCCAATTTAAAGAATTTTGAAATATTTGAAATATCTTCTTTTCCTGATTTCTTGATATTAACCAAATTTATCTGAGCACCGCAAAAAAACGAAATGAGAAGAAGGGTGGAGAAATGCTTGGAAGATTGTGTTTCGCCAATCTCCCAATTAAGAAGGGCGTGCCATCTCGGCGATTTATCATTCTAAATATCCAGACTCTTTTTCGTAGCTCCAACCACGATTATTAATTTTGATGGGGAAAATGCGGCTTCTAACTCACAAAGCAGGTGTAAATACGGTGTAGGTGCAAAGTGTGGGGTCTCCACTGATGATTGAACTTACTACAGAGGTAATTGTCTGGGAGACTTGCAGATTGTTAAGCAGAATCAGCGAAATCGCTTCACTGGCACTTAACAAAAACGAAAAGATACGTATTTTTAATTTGAAAATTTTTTATATTTGAAACACGGATGAACACAACTATTTTTACGATCAAAAGTTTCGAAGTAAATTTCGCCAATTCGGCATAACAATATATATATATATATATATATATATATATATAGAGAGAGAGAGAGAGAGAGTCATCCACAGACAGCTGTTTCGATGTATTACATCTCTTCAGTGTGGTTATAGACTCTCCATTATCCAATCCAGTACCGCGAGGCAGAAATGAAACCTTCGCATCAGCCCCGAAGACCGATATCCTACCTCTGGAATACGGAACTGGACAGTCAGTAAGGCTGAATTTAAGCAACGTATCTATTTACACAGAAATTCCTCATCCACCAGAGTGCTCAATTCCTATGGAAGAGCATTTTCTAAGCTTACAATGGATGAGTTACCTCACTTAAAGAGTGCTCTACCCTGAATAGGGAGCATCAATGTGTGTGTGTGTGTGTGTGTGTGTGTGTGCTCAATCGTTCTTCAACTTCTACTCATTCGAATACCATTTCCTCTCCGTAACTCTTTCTTTCTTTCTGTCTATTTCCTTCACTTTATTTCCTCTGTCCCCTTCTTCCCTCTTTCGCTATTTATTTCTTTCTCTACTTTTTCTGTTCTATGTATATATATCTTTCTTAGCTGTTGTTGTCTCTTTCTTTCGCCCGTTTTTCTTTTCTCTCTTTTTCTTCTTCCCCCTTCTTCCTATCTTTCCTCCCCTTTTACCTTCCCTTTTTTCTTTCTTCCCTTATTTCTTTCTTTCTATGTCGAATTCGCCTTTTCTCTTTCTCGTCCTTTTCTCCTCAGCTTTTCTCTCCTTTTCTCTCGTCTTTTTATCCTTATATTTCCCTCTCTTTCCCTCCACCCCCTTCTCTCTCTCTCTCTCTCTCTCTCTCTCTCTCTCTCTCTCTCTCTCTCTCTCTCTCTCTCTCTCTCTCTCTCTGTTCGGGGTTATTCCTTTTAATTTTTTCCCCTGCTTTTTTCTTTTTTTTTTTTCCAATTTCCTGTTTCCTGTTTAATTAGTCTTTTCATAATCATTAGTAAATTAAAAAACCTGCTCCGACAAGGAAACCAGCCTTAGACTCTGACCACGGCAAAACCTGTTGGCAAAACGAAGAGGAAGCAGAAAGTGAGCCTCCGGGAAAATGCAACTCTGGCTAAACAGCTTCAAGGTGTGAATCAGGTCAGGATTTTCTTCTGTGTACTGGGATTCTTCAATGACATCTCGCTGGTACGGGTTGTTCATTACAAGTCTAAATTATATTGCATTATCAATATTACTTTCAAGATTCTCTGCATTTTTTTTTTTTCGACCTCGATATGAATTGATAGCATTTGTCGGGTTCAGAATAATCTCGATGTTCTAAATGAGAGGTGCATAAGATTGCACCCAAATACTATGATTCCAGGTAGCAAAAAGATGATTTTGGTTGAAGGTTGAGACGAATTCATATATATATATATATATATATATATATACACTCACACAGAGAAAGAGAGATGATGATGATGATGATGATGATGATGATGAAAACGGCAATTGGAGGGTGAAGAGATAAGGAACTTGCGAGAAAAAGCAGGTGTTACATCTTGAAAATCTTTATTATTACGACGACATGTTTTGGTACATTTTGACGGGTGCCAGGAATCTTTTTCTGAGAAACTTACTGCGGTGCAGAGAAAATTGTATGATGTTTGCATGTTTGAGGTTGAGGAAAGAAATTGAGATCTTTCTTTCTATTGCAGATTAAACTTGACTCTCATCCAGACGTATACAAACAAATCTCCCTTCCACTCCTACCAAACAACCCATAACACAGAGAGAAATGATGATCAATAATTTTAGGTGTAACTATTAGGAGTATTTTTTTTTTATTTGGTCTAAGGACCATTTTTCCCAGCGTTTACCGACTTCTGATAAGCAATAGTGAATTCAATGCTTCAATGTAAGAAATTATGGAAACTAAAAAATTGTTTGAAAATGGCTTTTTTTTAAAAGCCACACGTTTCCTAAATGGATAGGCGATGTGTACAAGGATTGGAACTTGTTTTAAAATAATAAAGATTGATGAATCGAAATTTAACCTCTTTAGATCTTATGGTCGGGGTACTTTACGAGAAGAGTAGTCAAAAATTACCACTGGCACTGCATTAAAGCAACGGTTAAATACGGGGAAGAGAAAGCGACAGTGTGGAGTTGTAGATCTCGGAACGGCGTTTGTATGTTGTATCGAATCAAGGGAATAGTGCGATGTAAGTAAAGAAGGAAAATGGATTAGATTATACTACCATACACCCAAAATTATACGGGGGAGGACACAGGATTTTCAGCTTGATAATGTCCTGAAACATACCACCAGAAGCTATCAGCTATTCAGATCTGCCAGATAGTCGGATGACATAATGAAAAACTTAATTATAAGAGAGACAGTGACTATTCTACAGAAAATGGTGGGCAGGTTGGGAGGCCATTCTGCAGATGAACCAAACAAGCTGAGGCAATTCGAGATTTGTCCAGATTCTTGGACCCCTTCTTCATGTAATTGATATTGTTGGAATAGCGTTTCGGTTGAGTTATTCTTCAGCCTTGGTCAGGTGTATTATCCGTTATGGAAAAGAGGAAAGAAATGTTATTTCTCTTATACGAAAACTGCAACAGGAAACGAAAGCGGTCATTGTAGACAAGAAGCAGGGGTAAGAGTATATGCATTGAATGACCAAGATATATGAGTTGATTAAAACATTGGTAGGTTGATGTTTACGGGTTAAAATTGTGGTTAATAGCAGGGATTGAAATGGGGACACGCTGGAGTACGGCGTATACCTACTTCAGATAGGGTTAGCTTGCTCTCTAACTTGCTATATGTATTGATATATTCATACATCCATATATATATATGTACAATACAAATCAGGAATACAAGATAATATAATGCAATATGCGATAAGTGATGGGTTTATTTCATAAAGTGCTCGATAATTCAACATTAAACATCAAGTTGAGTTGGAGTAGAGCTTAAAATATGATGAAATAACGAATGCCCAAACAGGGTAGAAACATAAACGTATTTGTCTAACAAATCTGTTACATCATCAAATCTATCTATCTATCTATCTATATATATATATATATATATATATATATATATATATATATATATATATATATATATATATCAAGGTTTACAAGGACATATACCCACTGAATGTGAACATTTCCTGCCTTTCACACTCATCAGCAACTGGCAATGTTAACATTCACCGGGTATATGTCCTTGAAATTCTTCTTTCTTTTACATATTAATAGCTCTATTTACTGTGTTGAATATTTTCACTATGATTAAAACATTTCCGACGGATAAAATGTTTCCATTCGTTTTCTATTTGTATTTTTACAAATTGAGAAAATATATGTATTATGTTTAGTATGTATATATATACTGAAATGTTACTCCCTGCTAGAAAGTGGTTTCATTCTGTTTCAATCATATATTTAAGGATACTTAATTCAATAATTAAAAGTGTTGAAAAAAAAAACACTATTGAAAGCTCGATGGTATATGACGTGGAAAAATGAACTTTTAGGTTAGTGGAAAAAAATTGTCAAATTCTTTGGTTGAATATGTTAGTGGAAAATCAACTTAAAGAAGTTTTTCTGTGTAGTTACTATTCTTAAAGATATCATAACTTGGTTTACGTGCAGTCTGAGATTAACGACTGATTTAGTATTCACATAGGTGAACATTCAATAGAAATGTCACATTTTAAAACTAGTCAATATACAACGCCCAGTTGTATAAAATAACTTTTTTTCCACATTGATATTTTCATACAGTAAATTTTTCCGATTCATATTATAGACGTTTACGTCTGATACTGCTGCCAAATAGAAATCAATCAATATAGTGTGAATAATAAACGGTTCGATGAAAAGATTACAGTATGATAACGGATTTGACTCTGTCTTGCCTCTGTGGCCAAATTGATATCGGCAACTCATGAGCGTCCGCTTGTCAGAGGTGGGCAAACGAGAGATTTGCCCTCCTCCCTGGATCAGGACTAAGGGAGAATGAGTTTGAAAGTTGGAACCTTAATTGTGTAGTGCAACACCTCCTACTCTGATAATCACGTATGGAGCTGAAACATTGAACCTAACCAAGTGATTAAACCCCAAACTGAGAACCGTGCAACGTGCACATGGGAGAATTAGGCTCTACACCACATGGAAAGATCACAGGACAGCACAGTACATTAGAGAAGAAACAGATATTTCGTAGAATCCATAAGAAAACTCAAATGGCAATGGTCTGGTCATATTATCAGAATGCAAGAAAACCTCTGGACATCACGACGCATGTCGTTGATTCACAGAGATCGTATGCAAAACTGTGACCGGCGGAATATAAGAGAGTATGATTAGCTACAAAAGTTCAGAAAATATTTGCTCAGTGAAGCCCATGACCGATGGGTCTGGCCAAAGTTGGGGAAGGTCTATGTCTAGGCTAAAAGGCTGCTGCTGCTGCTGCTGCTGCTGATGATGATGATGATGATGATGATGATGATGATTGTTGTATGCAACCCTAACTTAAAGTATCCGCATTAAAAATTGTATCATTCTTTGCTGACAATATAGTTACATATATTCGGGATACATCCTTTGCAATCCCTTCGCCCCAAGAAATATATGCCCCACGTGAGAAAGTGGCAGGAATGCCGATGGAACGTCCTTGTCAGACGTCTTCAGGGATACGGAATTCAAATTCAAATCTCGTCAGACACTACAGTACTTTATTTCAAATTTTGCTGTGCTTACTTTAACAGTTGTAGAATAGATGTAACATCCTGGGCGTTGTGATAAAAGGCAACAAAGATTAAGAAAAAATAGTCAAAATTAATTACGTATCGATATTCATATCAAAATATCGAAACAGATCAAATGTTCTGGACACATACGTGTACGTATATGTGGGCATGCACGTGTATCCGTGTGGATATTTAAGAAACTAATTCTAGCCTGGCACAAGGTCACCAAAGATGAGCGCCAAGTGTAAACAGAACTTATATATCAAAATATTCAATTAACAGCCACTAAGCAAGTTTTAAAAGATATAGGTGAATAGATATTTCTATCGATAGATAGATCGATCGATGGATTTGAACACACCACCAATGTTGATGGATAGGTGGATATGAAATATGACTCCTCAGCATAGACTGATTGTTAGCAACGAAGTTTCACGAATTTGATTTTGAATGCTGAATTTCAAGGCGGCAAATCATTTCCACTTGGACGATTAGCACAATGCAATCATAAACCCAGTCAAAAGGCATCAAGAGAAAAAGCATCAGTCAAAAGGACAACAGTACAATAGAAACATCCCAACTAAATTTGCATTTGAGTAATCTAACGAAATCATAATACAACTTTTATTCATCTAAATTTACGAAAAATAATTAAATTACTTCGTATAAATTCAATTGAAATATTCGTTCTTTAGTGTTGAACCTTTGACTGATGCCTTTTGACCGGGCGCGATTCTTACTTACAATATTCTATTATATACGGTTATCTTTTTTATGGATGCCTTTTGCCTTGAAGCCTTCTGACCCTGTGCCCACAAGAGAACAAGACAAACCTATAATTTTCTGGTCTAGTAAATATATTTTGAGAAAAAACAAATAAATTTAGGCGTAACAAGTTGAGTAATTATTCAAGTTTAAGTACCATTGTTTTGGTAGATAGATTGATATCAAAATATTGAATAATAATATAAAAGTGTTAAAACAGGTCAAATGTTTGGAACACATATGTTTGCATGCCAGTCTCTGTGGGGGTATTGAGTAAACGTGATCCAGCGCAAGAAGAGTACCAAGTTAAAATCGATCTCACTAACGAAGGATTACGAGGCTCACTTGCTAAGCATCACTCTATGGCAGGCGCATTGGTCGCTTGTATGTGTGCGTGTGTGGGTGTAAGTGCGTGTGTGTATGTAAGTGCATGCGTGTGATTGCACGTATGTGTGTTCGCCATAACGAAGACGTCTGTTCGCGCGCATATCCACTTAACAATCACATGACCCGCAACACATGTTTGGGATTTCTTCAAGTTCGTTTCATTGGAAGGGGGGAAAATTAAAGAACACGCGTCAAATATGTTGCACATGAGGAGGGCAGATGTGTGCCACACACCCACCAGGAATAATAGGGAGAGAGAGAAAGAGAGAAAAAGAGAGAAAGAGAGAGAGAGAACGGGGGGGGGGCAAAGTTGAATTTTGGCCTAGGCAGATAATAGAATAAGAATGTGATTAGTCAATTTTTGCGTTTACTGTTGTTTTATTCCGATAGAGAGAAAGAAAGGAAGAAGGAAAGAAAGGAAGGAACCTTTTCATCATTATCTTCTCATTTATTGTTGATATTTATTGTATAGTTGCTTAGACACCCGGCGTTGTCCGGGAAGAAAGAAACTGCAAATATGATAACACAAAGGAAAGTAAATTATATTTTATAGAGATTTCATTGAAAAAAAAAATAAAGGGTTGGACTCTCCAGAAGCTCCCCCACTACACTAAAAAAAACTTCAAATATAACAGCACTGCAATAGAAAGCAAATGATGATTTATTAAGATTTCATGAAGTCAAATAAGCAGGATATAGAGTTGATCATAAATAATACTTGATAACATTCGTTTTGATTGAGTGATTTTCCGTTAGAAATAATGAAATCCTGCTATGTTTGGAAAAAAATCAACTCATAAATTAACTATAAAAGAAAAGTGGTGTACTCATTTATGGGCAATACTGTAGATAGATAGATAGATAGATAGATATGTTCTTTTTCCCTTTCCATGTTTTTTTCTTTGTCGACTGTCAATTAATTCGGAAATATCTTTTCCACCCCCTCTCGCATTATTATTATTTTCTCCTGTCTGCCTCTTTTTTTCTCTCTCACCTTCTTATATTTCATTACATAACTTTCTCTTTCTTTGTTTTCCTTTCACGCAGATTCTCTCTCTCTCTCTCTCTCTCTCTCTCTCTCTCTCTCTCTCTTTCTCTCTCTCTCTCTCTCTCTATCTATCTATCTATCTATCTATCTATCTATCTATCTATCTATATCTCTGTATGTGTTTCACTACTCATTTGTTTGTATATACATGTTTCTAGCTTTCTGCCTGGGATTTTTTTTCAGTAGTAATAGTTGCAACGTGAAGTCTTCTTTTCTCACTGATGCAAATGACTGAAGGAATGCGTACTGTTCATTGTTAACTGTTTCAAAGCGTACTTATATTCAGAGGGCTTAAATCTCGCAATTTACGATAGGTTTTTTTTTCTTCGTTTATAAAGAGACTGCAACAACATCTTTTCAACTCAAAAGATCGTAAAAAAATATTTTTCTTGTAACATTTAATAATGTTATTCACCATTGTGATTATTTTGTTTCTTGTAATGTTTTATCAATAGACGCTTACCTTGGCCCGGTGCACGTTCGTCTCGTAGACTACTTAGCTAATCTAGTGAGTTCAATCATCTTTGGATGCCAACTTCTGTGCAGATACTTGGAGCCTCCTATAGCAATGGTTAGCAAGCAAGTCTCATAGATCATTACTACTATGAGAACGAACGTCAGTCCACAGCTTGTGCCCCTTACTGGACTAAACGGAGTAAATAGCATGCTAGTTTCTTAGATTATTATCGCTATAGAGATCTCGATTCGCATTGAGTGCCCTTTAAAAGTGAGGCTAAGTAACTATCCTTTGCTAATTCCGCTGGGCATTACCACTATAGAGATTTCGATCCTCATTGGGAGCCCCTAACCAAGCTGAGCAGAGTAAATATTCCTTGCCTGATATTCTCGCCGACCATTACTACAATAGATATTTGATCCTCTTTGGTGCCTTTTAGTAGGTTGAATTAACATGCTAGTCTCGCTAACAATACGGTGGCAAAGTGGTGACGTCATTAGCATACATCCGGTTCCAGATTGTATTGAAATAACTCAGGGAAAATCACGATTTTTTTTTTCCTGCCGCTTTTTTCATTATTTCGACTGAAATTTCGAATAGTTTGTAGCTATAGGACAGGCAGTTTAAACTGTTTATAAAATTTTGATAACTTTTTGTCATTTTGTCGATTTTTTACACGTTTTTCTCTCTGGAGATTCGATCAGATAAAGTTTTGAAAATTTGGACTTTTTAGTTTTCAGAATCGAATATAAGGCAACAAGAGAAGTAACTTATTCATTGATCATCCTTTCTTCTAATTTTTTGATTGATCACCCCTAAAATGGGGAAAAGGGATGTTACTTCTCTTCCATTTTGTTTGGTTGTGATGACTAAAAGTCAATGAACATTGGAAACGTTTTATTTTCTTTTTTGAAAATTCTCCTGCTTAAAGACAAGGGTCACTCAGCAGTTCTATTGAGTGACTAACTAAACAGACCTGTGTCTTTTGTTTTGCACGCTGCCTATGTGATTCAAAGCACACTGGTAGTATTTTCATTGAGTTAACTTCACCAATGCTTATTTTCGAGGTATAAAGAAACATATAAGTGTAGCGGCGATTCATAATTTCCCTTGGAATACTAGTTTTATTTGATAAATGTGTTTGACGTGAGTATGTATTACAATTTTAGCCGTATAGTTAAATGGAAATGGAAAATTAGAGCTGATTTTGGCAACGTTTAAGAAAGCCTTAGCTACGATAACAGGCCATGCTTGGCAACACTGCATAAGCCACAATAATTTTTTCTTCCCTTTGGACAACAATCTAATCTATTGTCTTCAAACACCCACGGACAGTGTAGGTGGTCTGAAATTCAAACCCTTAAAACAATGTGCTCAACTTTTTTTATCAGTGCAATGTGTTTACAGCATTCTATATCTTGTTAGAAAAGAAAAACTTTTAAAAAGTTTTTGACAGCCCCAAAACAGTGTAATATTTCTATAATTGTTTATATTTCTTATACGTTTACTTATTAACGTTGTGCCTGAAAGGGCTTCCGTACTTGTTAAACATTTTTTTTTAAATTAGAAAAAAAAATAAACGCTTTATTATATACATTATTCATTGTACACTTTTTCCTTCGCCCGCCTCACCTTCTCTCTTGATCGCTCTCACTTGATATTCTCTCTCTCTTCCCCCTCTCTCCCCTCTCTCTTTCTCTCTCTCTCCCCTGTCTCTCACATACAGGTATACTTTCTCTCTCTTATCCTCCTTTGCCTTCTTTTCCTCACCGTCTTGCTTAACTTCACTTTCTTACATTTTCTATCCATCAATCTCCCTCTCCCTCTCCCTTCCTCTTGCTTTCTCTCTCTTCCTCTTTTTTTACACTTTCTCATCCCTCTCTCTAGCATTCTCTGTCTCGTACCTTCTTTCTCTCCTTTTCTCGTCTGTGATATTTGGCATTGTTTACATTTAAGTTAACTTTGTTCAGTACATGAAGTGACAGAAGTAGGGAAAATCGAGTCTCATTTGCTCCCATTCAAGCATAAGCACCTCTTTCATTCTTACCCCTATTCATTACATTTCAAGGTTGGGAGGGGAAAGAGAGGAGCAATAATGGAAGATGTCAGGAGAATCAAAGATTAAGATAATGTAAGATACTGCGTATTAATTCCCGCGAACGGTAATAAACATCTTGCCTACTCTATCCATTCTGTGAGTGGAGAAATATCAACAGGGGAAATGAGTTATATAATTCAAGAATATGTTAAGAATAAATCATGAAGTTTGATTTGTTTGAGACGTGCATGTACGAAAGCGTATCAGTTGTACAACCAGAAAAAGGTATTGAGGGACAATAAATTGCAAACACACTTACAAAGCACACACGAACACGAACACACACAAACCCACAGAATCAACTCGAAGACATTTTTCAGTGCAATTAGTATCCTTAAAGATGATATCATAGGTGTTTTTGCATGCAGTTTGAGATTAAAACCAACACAACTGATTTGATATTCACATGGGTGAACACTCAATAGAAATGACATGAACAAAGAGTGACGTTTGTTGTTATACTTTTAGATTCCGCATTGTTGAATGCATTTGGGGTCACCTACGTAAGTAAGACCTGTTTCGAAAAAATTAAATGATGTATAGTACAAAATACTGTCCATATACAATACATCATGATAATACCCTACATTTAATTTTTAAAAAACATATGTATGGCATAAGCTATACTTCAAAACCATAGCTGAAAGTGGGTTGGTGTTTGATCAACTCTGTTAGGGTGCCATGTTAATATAACTCTTTTATTTTTAAAATCGCCAGAACTGATAAATGATAAACAACTGATGATCTCAATAAGAGAAAATTTACATATAGTACCATAATAACAAAGTATATGTAAGGCATAAAAAGCATAAATTACGTAAAAAGATATTATGAAATAAGTGACAAAAGTGACGCATATATTTATGAAAAATTCTTAATGTGGTTAGTGTTCAAAGCCGTAAAGCTTTCTAGACAGCACACACACACACACACACACACACACATATACATATATATATATATATATATATATATATATATATATATATATATATAGTTTATAATATATATTCTCAATTTGTGAAAATAAAAACAGAAAATGATTGAAAACAGACTTTATCCGCTGTACATGTTTGATCATATTGCTCAGTATTCAACACAGTCAATAAAGCTGTCTTTATGTGATGAAAATTAGAATTACAAGAACATATATCCGGTGAATGTAAACATTTCGTACCTATCTCACTCATCAGCAACCGGCAATATGTTGTCTCCCGTGAATTATATTTTCATGATGTAGAATAAACAATTAAAGAAAATGTGGCTGCTGCAGGAATCGAACCTGCCACCGATATTGTAGCAGCTAGCAATACTCTTAGCATTGAACTGAGCAGCCGCCGGGTATGCAGAGACCCAAATAACTGGTTTCAACACAAATTCTTATACCCTTTATTCTCGGTCTATTTGCTTCTTTCAACGCAACAGTTACGAAATGAGGATTCGGGTTGAAAGCAAAATTTTTGGGAAATTTTGCTTCTTTCTTTTTCCACCGTATTTGTGATTATTTCAATTTTATCTTCACGGTTTGCCATTATAATGAATAAGAAATTTTGATGAATTTAATCTTTTTATCAATTTTTTATTCTTTTATTTTACCACAGATAGCTGATGGGCACTTAATACCCATAGTCCAATTAAGCTAGTGCAGACCTGTGCAGCGCATGTTATAAAAGAGTCCTATTTTTTTTTCAAGTACACATTTCTTACTTGCATAGCAAAGTTATCTTTTTCTTTGGGGATACCGCCAAATATTACGACAACTGTCTGACATTTCAGTACGACAAAATGTGCGAAATTGCAGAGGAAAGAACCAAAAACAACGACAAATTAAAAAAAAAGCAAGCAAGATTTTCAAAAAGCAAAATTTGTAGTAAGATTTTTGTGGTTGGAACTGGAAGTCGGTTGATGACGTCAGCTCTTTTTCATTACATTGCATTTTTTTAAAAGTCGTTGTTTTTCTACCTTCTGTCTAACGCATTTCAATTATTTCTCTCACTTACCCCGCTCTCTCTCTCTCTCTCTGTCTCTCTCTCTCTTTTACTCATTCTCTCTCACTCTCACTCTCTCTCTCCCTCTCTAAATTTTCCTCTCTATCAGTCTATCAGACTCTCACGCGATCTCTCAATATATCTCATTCTTTCTCTTTAACTGTTTGTTATACTCTCCTCCACCATATCCCTTCTTCCTTTCTTTCTATCTCTAGTTTACCCTCTCCCCCTCTCTCTCTCTCTCTCTCTCTCTCAACTTGTCGATCATTTTTTACACTCGCAAAAACTGTCAATATTCCTCAATTTTCTGCTCTGACTGTGTATCATTCTCTCTCTCCCCCTCTCTCCCTCTCTCTCTCTCTCTCTTGTCGATCAATTTCTGACTCTCACACAAACTGTCAATCTCTCTCTGTCTGTCTCTCTCTCTGTCTCTCTCTCTCTCTCTGTCTCTCTCTGTCTCTCTGTCTGTCTCTCTCTCTCTCTCTCTCTCTTTCTCTTTGCTGCCATCACCTCTCATATTCCTGATACTATATCCTCCTTGCCCGTCGCGGCCTCACAGAAAGAATCCTTACGCACGATTAGATATTATTTTATATTTCTTTGTACAGTTGCTGATATTTTTAATTGCTTTTCCTGTTTATTTTTCAAACATTCATAACACTAATTCTTTTTTTTTTCTAAGCCTTTTCTTTCAGTCACCGCGTCCACTTGTCGCTTTACATCCGGGCTTTACAACTGCCATTGTTTTCACTGTCCACCGCCGACAGTCAGCCATTGTTTCTTCTCCCCCTCTGTCATCCTTCTCTTCCCTTGTTCTTTCGTCGCTGACGTGCCCCTCATCTTTCAGACTCCAACCCCGGTTCCACCTCAGACGCTTCCGTCTCTTTTAACTTGGGCTCTTCCTCTATATCACTTCGTTTCATTAAGCGGAACATCTTTACTTGGATTTGGGGGACCCACGGTTTGTTCTTCCGGTTTCCGTTTCATGTTTCTAGTCCACCCGTGGGTCTTTGTTTTTCTCTATTATGCACTATGACGTCATAATCCTTGAAACGTCTGCTATTGTTTCTAAACGATCTCTCTCTCTCTCTCTCTCTCTCTCTCTACTCTTCTCTCTCATTTTCTCATTTTACCACCTTCCTCTTTCTTTCACATTTTACAAGTCTCTCGATGAATTGATAGATAGTAAGTTTTGTGCAGAATAAAGCTACAAGTGTAGGTCACCTAGTGAGGACCGAACTCACTAATTTGGCAATGGCGTGCGAAACTATCAAAATAAAATATTTATTCATTTGAATTTTACAAATAATACCAAATGAAATTACTTCATCTTAAATTCAGAAAATACTCCCCTGAAAAAGATGGCTGGCCCCCGTTGAAATGCATCGAAATACACCCACAGAATCATTTAAGAAAATAGTGATGCAACACCTATCTCTTCTGTTTTTCTCTTCACCTTCCGATCGTCATATTCATCAAGATTCTATCCAATCACTTCACATCTACAATATAAACATTTATATATGCATATACATGTACGAATATACACATATAAAACAGGGAATTTCATCTGCTGTATTGGGCCTATAGAATAAGATAATTGAAGAAAATCGGGCTTCAGGAATTCCTTTGATAAAACGCACCTGGATTTTTTGGCTCAGAATCTTCGGGGTAAAACGTGGGTAATGCATGGTGAAATACGATTATATTATATCTAGATGAAGCTCTTTCATTATAACGAATAGCTTATTACTAGTTTTTCTTTATCTTGTTGCTGCTTTTAAAGGAAGTATCTGCAATCTGAGAAAGGCAGGAATCCAACTGCACTACCCTTAAGTAGCATATACTGCAGTGACTGACGCCACTGAGAGTGCTTGTCGCCTCTTAGTTTACTTCACAAGTTGCAAAAAACCTGAAGAAAAAACCTCTGCAATGCAGAGAAACTCATGATACGTGTAACCTGGGCTGATACCGTGGCCAGCATAAGGGTACCTACTTACTACTATTACTGTCTTTCTTATCACAGCACTCAGGGTTGATAGGGTCATCAAGCTTCCGTATTGGAAGTGACTAAAGTTAAGTGCACAAAAAATGAACTCCCGAAACGTGGGAGGTGCAATTTAAGTCACGTTGGAAGCTCTTTCTTTATTTCCGATTCTGGGGTCGTTTACTTTGGCGATTGAAGGGTGTGTCGACCCAGAATGTTAGGATAAAAAGCAACGATAAAATAGGAAAAAAAATCAGGATAAGATAAGTGATATTTTCTATGTTCTAAATGACGCATAATGCCGAGGGTTCAAGTAATCCAGACATTTTACGTCAGTCTCCCACTAATTGCAACAACAAAAAAGTCAACAGATTTTCTATCTTCAAGGTCTGGATGACGGGAAAAAAGTCTAAAAAAATAATTGCATAGGGTGGAGAAATCCTGAAATTCAAAATGAAATTCAAAATAGTTTATCTGAAGAAGTGGGAACTATATTAAGTTGAAATTCGGTCGACGCATAGCCCGGAGCATAAGGGAGTGTCCGGTTTGAAGTAGTTCGGATAATCAAAATCTTAATTGAGAAACCAGCCATTATTCGACAGAGGGAAAAGTCCTATTGAATTCCCTTGGAAATCAAAATTCAAATGAAAATTCGTTCACTCAATATATCCCCTTGAAAATTTCTGTGTCTTCTAAAGGGACTACATGCATGTCTTGAACAAGTTAGTTCTTGAAAATTGCAGACATAAATGTCAATAATGGTAGTTTTGGGTATTCGTTTGCGATCACATCGATGACGTCCTGTGGAATTTTGAGCAACATAGAGTAAAAAGAAATGTGAATAAATTGACATGACATATCTTTGGAAAGGGAATTTCATCAGATTTCCAACGGCGTTTTTTCTTTGCATGAAAACTTACACGTAAAAATGCCAAGGTTGGAATTTAGCATTTTACAAGGAACTTTTCAGTATCTGTGCACTTCATAGTCGACAGTCAGTTCATTGTAGATTTATTTCTGGATATATATATATATATATATATATATATATATATATATATCGTTAGAGAGGAAATTTCCCCAGCCTTGTATCTAGTCGATTTCTATCTGTTAAGCATCAAAAGTTACACCCAAAAACATGGAGCCAAGTATTTGGCATTTACAGGGAAATTCGGGTATATTTTAAATTCCACTATTCGAGTATGTGTGTATTTTAAAGTCCAACATACTCCCAAAGAAATAATCATGAATGCGTTATATTACTTTAAATCTCTTTGAAATGATCTCTCGTCATCACACGGTGAATGTATTGTTTGACCTATACTGCATAAACAGAATAAAACAATTAGATATATTTGGGCTGCTACTAGAATCGAACTGATACGTAGTTACTTTAACGTAACATTGCTCTTACCATTGAGCTAAACTGCTGCAGGTAATGGTAAGGCTCAAATAACGGTTTCATCTCTTAATTCTCATCTTTTGTTCAATCACTGTGTATATGTACTCTATTTGTTTCTCAACGCAGATCTACATATTATTAAGAAATTGATATATAATCCGACAGAGATGATAATGACGTAATATAACGGATTCATAATTATTTGTGCCTCTTTGGTGCACAGAGAAAATTTCATGGGGAAATGTTGTGTGATTTTTGAGTTATGCTGTCATTCAGAATCACTGGCATACAATTTCGCAAATGCAATTTTTGCTCTGATTTTGAATGAGCTCCCCCGTAATAATAACACAAATGGTGAATGTCAAACAGCAGGTGCGGTTTCGGCACCATTGAATTATTCTATTTCAGCTGCAGGACAACGTCTGTTCCATGGTTAATGATTCGTAAGGGACGGTGCATTGGACCTCCCCCTATGCCTATTAATTGCAGCTTTCTCGAGAACCGTTGACCCAAACAACTTCAAAGTAGGCACTCCCTTAGGCACTTGAGGCGAATGGTGGCCATTTAGAATTTCAGGATTTTCCCTCTATGCAATTTTTGTTGACTTTTTCCCTCTCATTCAGAACATATTGCGGATAAAAAAATTCGTTGAAATTGTTTTTGGTTCCAATTTGTGGGAGGTCAATTTATGATTTTTTTTCACGGGACTAAAAAGGTCCTACAATGATAGCAATCCTTTTCTTTACACTTTTTTCAAATTTCACCCCCTCTGTCCTCCCTCTCTCCCTCTCTCTCTTTCCCCCTCTCTCTCTATCTCTGTATATAGTTTAGAAAGTTTTATATATATATATATATATATATATATATATATATATATTAGAGTGTTTATATATTTTTGAAAAACGGTGTAATAAAATATATTAGATATGCCATTTCCACCAAAATACGTATATAAGTGTAAACACAAATTTAATGTGCACTCTACAATATATATATATATATATATATACGTGTAAGGTAATACACTTGTGCATACATACACACCCCTGTACATCTGGTTGTATATAATCTACTTATGTGGTGATGTGCACCGAACGTATTTCCCCCAACAAGACCATCCGCTCGCTCTTCCCGCGCTGGCTCACCAAAATGGAGTCGCCATTTTGGCCTTTGATGTCTTTAATAACACATACGTACTTCCGTTTTTCTTTGTTCACACGTGTACATGCGCGCAGGTATACACTGGGGTACGCCGCCCTTCCGTTGGTGTTTTGGTGCACTCTGTCAGATCCAAGTAGCACTTACACACCTTTAAAGCTTTTCAGATGTCATCAGATATTCCGTTGAAAATACATATCAAGTGCAGATCCAGAGTGGGATCCAGGCCCTGATCCCACGAAACGCAATTTAGATTTCCGGTAAAGAAATATTATAGACGGAAAATAAAATAAAAACAACAAATAATCCCACGTAATGATGAATTCATCCTAAAAAACAAAAGGCTACCTTATCCATTGTCTAATGAGACAGTTGGTGTGAGAAAAAAGTCGCCTCAACATGCTAAAAATCCTGGTTCGACCCCCGCACATACAGAAATTAGCATTTTATATACATTCCTAGATATACAGCGATGAACGAACCATCGGGGTCACAATGATATAGCATAAATCGAGATTGTATCATTTTACTATGTGTGATGTCGTTGTTGAACCTCAACAAGGTAGAATGGATTAGTGCTGTGTATCTCATCTGGTGGCTCCTTTTCTGAGCTGGTGAAATATCTGTAAATGTCAACGTATATTGCTAAATGATTAATTATTGTACGTGCGTATGTTTAGGTGCAAGTCTTCACTACATTACACCTTCACCAAAATATACAGTATACTGTTATTTCGGAGGTTGTCCATGAGGTTGTCTTTTATCATTATTCATTTCAAATTCAATATTACTATATGTACTACGAAACATATTCGAAAAAGAGCCCTATAGTGAACCAGCACTAAAAAGAGGGGATATTAGTGTACACAGCCTCATCTATACAAATGGTAAAAGGTCTACTTCGAAGCAGGCAACTACGTACCGTTCAATTGCGTACCAGTCATTTGCGTACTTGGTCATTTGTGTACCATTTTATGTAAATATTTACCTCTTGTTATCATCATCAGTCTTTCAACTTCTATCGTTGGACATAGACCTTCTCCAGGATTCTCCACACTTCTCTATAATGTGTGTCGCAGAGCCAGTGCTTTCTGAATTTGTCTAGCTCATCTCTCCATCTAATATTCTGTCGGCCTCGGTTACACATGTGATCTCGGGGGATCTATGTCATGAGTCACGATGTCCATCAGTTGTCTGCGATTCGTGCAACATGGCCAGCCCACTGCCATTTGAGCTTTTTAATGGATTCTATGATGTCCCTGACTCTTGTCTTTTCCCAGATGTACTGTGTTGTCTTGTGGTCTCTACATACCAGCATAATTTTCTCATATACGCGTTGCATAGTTCTCAATTTGCGAATCTGTCTCTCGGTTAGGTTCCATGTTTCAGCTCCATAAGTGACTATTGGGAGACTGTCTCATCTGCAACTTATGAACACGTCGACTTTTGTTCAGTTGCATTTTTAATAAATACTTATTTTTGATGTATGCTATCGTATTGCAATGTTTTAAAAGGTCATAACTATCAATTTTATTATATACTATTCACTTTCATCTTAATTTTTCAATTGTTTTTTTATGATTTACAAACTGTAATCCTTTCTTTATATTTACCCGGCTATTTATTTTCAAACAAAATAATGATAAAACTTGTCCATATATTCAATTAATCATACAAAAATCTCTTGAGAGGTAATAGATATCTTTTCTCGAAGGATTAAAAAATATATATTTTCGTTACATAAGAAAAAATATTTTCTTTAACGAAAATTTACTAATATTCCTGTACAACAGATTTAAAAAAAGGTTGTCTTTAAAATAGAATTAGAATAAGGTTAGGTTAGGACTTGGTATTTCAGTCAAAACCAAAAACCTTATATTAAACATATTTTCAGAAACTTTTTTCATGCATTTATCAATATTTTCTTCGAGGTCTTTGGAAAATTGCCCGTTTTTAGAAAAGAAATGGAGATTTTCGGAAAGTGGTTTTGCTGTTACTACTTCTACTGCTACTACTATAACTATGATCACTATAATAATCCAGTAATAGTAGATGCACTTGGAACCGTGCCAAAGACACTGAAAGTGAGATTAGAAGAACAAGGGAAAAGAGGAAGGATTGAGACTGTACAGACCACAGCACTACTGGAGACTGCATGAATACAGAAGAGAGTACTAGGTATATGAGACCTACGACCCCAGCTGTTAGCAATGCCCTAACAGACAAGAAGAAGGAAAGGTGGTGGCAGTACAAACGACAGCGCTGCTGTGATTGGAGATGACGATACGTGAGGAGGGCGGGACACTTGGTAAGATTTATTGTCACTTAGCCTTCAGCGATAACCACCAGGTAACTGGAGTGAAACTGTCATCGACCGCACTGATGTGGATTGTAAGAGTGCGAACAGGAGAGCTGGAGATTCGCTGACTCTCAGTCTCTTACAGTGACCACCAGGCAATTGGTGTGAAAGTGCAAATGATAATAATAATAGCAGCAGCAGAGACATGCAGCAAACGGAACCCCAGCCCAAGACCTGCAATCTTATTTTCTCCTCATGAGAGAAGATATTTATTTCTTTTAAGAGGCAGCCTCCATTTATTCTTATCATCATCATCATCATCGTTATCATCGTCATGTCTTTTATTGTCCGTCGTTGAACATAGACCTTCGCCAAGATTCGCCTGATCTCTCCATCATGCGCGTCATAGAGCCAATGCTTTCTGAACCAGTCCAATTCGTCACACCATCTACTATTCTGCCAGCCTCAGTTTCGCATGTGATCCTTTGTGTGTCGTGGTGTCCATCGGTTGATTACTATTATTGTAACATGACCAGCCCGTTGCTGTTTGAGTTTCGGATTTCTGTTTTTTCCCTTATATATTGTGCTGTTTTGTGATCTCTGCATGTGAGATTAAGCACGATTCTTTCATGTGCACGTTGCATTGTTCTCAGTTTGAGAGTTAGTCTCTTGGTTACGTTCCATGTTTCAGCTCCATAACACGAGATAAAGTTTATACACAATGGCAAATGGGCCGGACGCAAAAATACCTGTGTGCACATGTCCATTACGTAGTTGTCCACTTCGCAAATGCTCTAGTGCCAGCAAACACACACACACACACACACACACACACACACACACACATATATATATATATCGTTTATTTGAATGAATCCATTTACTATATTCAGATTTTGTTGTATGTGAATATCTGTAACATTTGCCATGCGTAACAGTATGAAAAATACATATACGGGATTGTATTTAAGAGTTTGTGGAATCTGAGTGAAAAAATATCAACTCTTGACTCCACCCTCTTCTTCGAAGCAGTCCCTTTTTAGGTATATATACAGTGACCTAACAAAGGCTTCTTCTTAGAAAGGGTTGAACAAAAGATCGTACTTCATTCAGTTCGTGCGTGCAGTTCGAACTTTTCGGTAGTACCTTCGTATCCATCCATTATACAGACGAAAATAATTTTTAAAAAGTAATATACAGACAAAGAAATATTCACATACACACATTATCAAGCTGCACAGGCATATATATGATTTTTTTTCGTAGGGTTGTGTTTTTTAGACGGCGACATATCCTTGTTTTCTGCCAGAGAGTTCCAATGCTGGAAATGTCCGTTTTGATTTTATAATGTCCTGCTGGAAATAACGAAATCCTGCTACGCTTGGTTTAGAAGAAAATTAACTTTCTGCGTTATTATTTATGGTCGATACTGTAACTGTGTGTGCGTGCCTTTTAACACAGGCATCGCAAACACACGCGTTGCTTGCATATGTGCACACATACTTATAAACAGATGCCAAAATTTCACAATAATCACTTTATATCTCCTTAAATTGTCCAACAACTTAAAGATTCCCTCTTTCGTCTTAGTTTTTACTATATTTAGAATCGTAGCAAAAAAAAAAAAATGGCGAATCCATTTTTTGACTCTATTTTTCTGTGTCTTATTTTAAGAATGAAAATATTTGTACACGGCCTGAAATATTAACAGAACAAACAGTACGTCGGGGGTAGAAACAACTTTTTTTTGACAGATGGGAATTAAGAGCTTTTGCCAGATTTATATTAATATAAGCGAGGGTGTATATTAATATGTCGAGGAGAGAAAATACACAGAGAGAGAGTTCTATAGAACTCTATCTTCTCCTTATCTCCTCGACGCATTAATGGAGTAGAGATTGTTATAAGTAGATACGTACGTGTCATTAAATATACAGTCGTGGATGATAATAATAATAGATGGAAACGTTTATCGAACACTCTTTTCGTGTTAAAAAGAAATTAATCAAAACAAGAAAAAGGAGAGAAGTGAGAATATCGAAAAAGGGAAAAAAAAAGAAAGCAAAAAAGAAAGGAAAAACCTGAATGAACAAGCGGAGCGAAAGAAAGAAAGAAAGAAAGAAGAAATCAAGAGTAGATAACAAAAGGAAGAAAGCGATAAACAAAGAAAGAATGAGCGGGAAGAGGTAAAAAAAAGATTGGAAAAAATATGGATGGAAAAAGGTATAAATAGCAAAAAGACTGGACAAAAAAAAAAATTCGGAAACAAGCTAGGCTGTGCAAGGGTCAGACCTTGCTCCATCAAAATCAAAAATGCAAACAAAACAGAATTAATTTCTCTTTATGAAATTTTTCCAAAACTGCGAGTCCCATTTCAACTATTTTATTCGTGGTTCCTGTCAATGGGATTTGCGAACTTTGGCAAAACAAGTCGACCTGAGTTGGGCTTTATAAGTGGAAGTGAATTCATCATCAGATGATGCGTAGGCCACAGTGTCCCTGTTATCTGCGCATGACATCACAGGCTTTTGGTCTGGTCATTGTCATCTGACATTTTCACAACGAAAATAATGTCAAAACTCAATAGTAGGAGTTTCACAAAAGGACATCTAACTTTTAAAATCGATCGAGTAACTGTTGATAGCCCTGATTACCAAAGATTTAATGAATGCATGAAAAAAGAAAACGTAGATGTTTATTTCAATACCGCAAATAGCCAAGATACAATCAGCTTACGAATTCGATCACCAAACGGATTCTGGAAAATCACACTTTATGAAATATGCATAGGTTAATACAAAGCCCCCCCCCCCACCAGAAGAATTCGGATCTTAATAAAAAAATTTATCATCGGTAGGAGATTACAGAATAATCCCCAACCGAAGAGAAAATGAAGAGGTTGATTTAAATTTGTTTATTTCACATTGCACGTACTCTACCTTGGTCTTCTAAATCATTGAATTATTCAGTTCTATGTGCTCTTTACGAAGCCACTCACAGAGTTACAGGTGTTTCAAAAATATATACTCTCTCCCTCAATCAATCTATCTCTCTCTCTCTATATATATATATATGTGTGTGTGTGTGTGTGTCAACTTGTTCATGTATTAGGTCAATATCCTTCCTTTGAACATCTTTCATTTTTCCCAATTTATGTTTCGCCAAAAATTACAATGGTCCCATAAACCAATTTTTATTTTCTTTACAACCATCTCTTTCTTTTTTGCCGTCTCTCGTTTCGCCATTTGTCATAAAATATATGGGTCTCAAGAGCAACGAAAAAGAGAGGTTTGTTGATGTATTTGTTCAGTTAGTATTTGTGTTTTTTCAGTTTTCTGCGCTCTCCCCATCCGGTTTCTTAACAATTTAATTGTGAATCTATTGATATCATTTGTTACTGTATTTGCTAACAGCCCGGGAAAGATGTTCAAACCACGATTCTGAATCAGCAGCAGCAGCTTTTTTAGTATCCCCCTGGTGGACGAAGACCTCCCACAAGATTCACCAGACCTTTCTACCATGAGCGTCACGGAGCCAATACTTTCTGAACTGGTCTTGCTCGGCATGCTGCCTTATTATTTGCCGGCCACAGTTTCGCACATGATATTTGAATCGTGATGTGCAATGATCGTCTGATATTCTAGCAACATAGCCAATTCATTGCCATTTGAGCTTTGTAAATGATGTTTTTCTCATATACTTTGCTATTTTGTAACCTCTCCCCGTGATGTTGAGCATGATCCCCCCTTGAGCATGCAGTGTGATTATCAGTTTAAGGGTCATTTTTTTTTTTTTAGTTACGTTCTACGGGAGGATGCATCGGTTGTATGCCCTTTTGAATATTATTGGAAAGGTTGAGTTTGGTAACTTGGAGTGATTATTTGCTTGATTTTGTCTTTTGGGGATTTCACAGAGATTCGTTGCACTGGGTAGATGTAGTGGTTTACTCTCTTCAGCTCTGCGTTTTCAATTTTGATCGTTGTGTCTTTTTCCCAACATATTTGTTGTACGTGACATTTGTCTTTCAGAAGTTCATGCGGAGATCAACTTTTTTGGCTTTTTTCATTCAGTTCGTCTAGAATTATTGGAGATCACAAAGTTTTTCAACAAAAAGAACGATCTCCTCAGAAAATCTAAGGCTACTTAGATATTCGCCGTCTATTTTGATTCCTTTATTTCGGAATGGACCGGCTATGAAGAGTTTGGGTGAGCTTGTGTCACCGGGTCTTACCCCTTCAAGCTGAATGAACGAAGTTAGTGAATTTTCACAAAGGATCTGTCGATAGATATATTGCAAGACTCTAACCTATACAGGGTCTTCGCCTTGTTGATCTTGGGGATTTCTATTGGGTGGAAGGCCATTTTGAACTCAACAAATCCTATACTGATTGGCAATTTATATTCTGCTTTCACTTTTAGCTGATTTACTCATTGGAGGTGGTCAATGACCAAGAAGCTTAGTTTTCATCAAGCGTTACGTTTGGTCTTCATGGATCTCTCGAGAAAAGGAACTAAAATCGTGTCGTGCGATAGGGGAGGTACTATCTGAGTATGAATAGTTGGACCCTCTCAGGATGACCCAGAATCCAATACGAATGATAAAATCCCAGACCTTTTTCCCTCATGTCCAGTGCTGTAAGCGCTGAGCTAAATTTATTGGTTTTTCTGTCGTACCTAAACGAATTCATGATGAGCAATATTTTGATAAAGAACAAATTAATAGCTTTTAACTTTAAACTTGGTTACTATGCGATTAATACGTTGTATAGTAGTACCTTTTGGAGCCTTTGTATGTCTTTTGGGGGCATTAGTACGTTGTGTTTAACTAACATATTTTACGTACGTAAAACTAAAGATTATCATTACCTCTAACTTACGAGGCAAGAAATAACATGAAACTTGTTTTTTTCTTCTTTACCTTTTATCTTTCTCAATCAGTTTATACATCCATAAGCTTTCATTATTTTCATATCTTTGTGTAAGTAAATCAACGTCAGGTTGTTCATATCTATCTATCTATCTATCTATCTATCTATCTGTCTGTCTGTCTCTCTGTCTCTCCATCTCTCTGCTAAACTCATGGCTGAAACAGTAACGGATTTGCCAGTATGAAGTAGTTATGTATTAGCCTGTATGTTTGATTGATAGATGGATAGATAGATAATGTGTACGCAAGTGAGCGTGCTATGTATATATGTATGTATAAAAGCGCGAGCGTGTGTTCATAATCATATGTCTAAGAGTAGATATGCTGACTCTAATATGTCCGCAGGGAGACGACGAATAAGAAAACAAATGCTCGCGGGACTAATACTTAATTATAAGTTCACGATTAATATACGATGTCAAGTGTATTTATGTTTTGATATTTACTTGATGCGTGGGTGGGGGTAGGCCTGTTGGTGCGTACGTGCGGATATTCACACAATAAATGCAGGTGCAAACACACACACATGTCCAAACACACGTTCATACTCATGCATATATTAGTATACACATATAAGCATGGATATGTACGCATATATTTGTATGAAAATAGATTAAGATTACGTTTGTTTACAGTGGAGACACTAGATGTTCTCTCTCTCTCTCTCTCTCTCTCTCTCTCTCTCTCTCTCTCTCTCTCTCTCTTACTCATTCACTCCCTACACACACACATCCTCTTCTCTCACTTCCCTCTCTCTTTCTTTCCCCTCTCTCTTTCTCTCCTCCCTCTCTCCCTCTATATCTATTTTCTGACACTTATATACGTAGACACACGCTTAAGAACCTTCACATCTTTTCATATAAGAGGATTAAGATGTGCTTTAATGAAGTTCCAAAAATTATCCAGCTACGTTTTATCATTATGCTTCTTAACAGTGAAGTCTTTTAGTACATATACTCACGCACACAAAAGCACACACAAACACAGACATGCACACACACATGTGTCTGTGTCACATATATATATATATATATATATATATATATATATATATATATATATATATATTATTGTGTCATTCACAGACCGCTGTTTTGATGTATTACATCTCTTCAGTGTGGCTATAGACTTTATACCACCCGGTACCAATTGAAACCCTCACTTCAGACCCAGAGGCCGAAATCCTATCTCTGGACTACGGAACTGGGTGGTCAGTAAGGCTGAATTCAAGCGATATATTCATTTACGCAGAAACTCCTCATCCACCAGAGTGCTCTATTCCTATGAAAGAGCCCCGGAGGAAGGATGTAGATCCGACAGAATGTTGCGGAAAAGTTGACAATGTGGAAAAAGAAATTAAGACCTGGGACTACTTATTACATTTCAATTTGTGTCAGAAGAGAGTGTAAAAGCAAACATACGTTCCCCCCGTTCCGGGGTTTCGTCAGAGCTTTGAAAGCGAAAGCAGTTTTGATATATATATATATATATATAGGTGAGTGTGTTTGTGTATGTATGTGTGTCTACTTTTACATACATATATATTTAGATGAATGATAAAAACAAATGTTAATCTGATTAATTATGGTAATATATAATACCCTCTTTAAATGAAATGGTTGGTGTAAACACAAACAAGTACTTATGTTTCTCCAGTGAAAACAAAACTTGATATATCTGCATGTATATTTCAGAGATTAAACAATTTCTCGAATATAAATTAAATCTTCACGCACCAAGAAAACGATATTATTTTGCAAAAATTACGCCTTCTGACTTTACTCCATATTTCAAGAACAAAATCTGCGACGTTGTTCATACAAATTTTGTTTGCGTTTGGGAACATTTGTTTCTGTAATGAAACAATGAGTTTCCAGTTGATCTTCCAAGTTAATCCCCATTAAAACGTTCAAAACCAGAGTAAATTATCATTCCATTAAAAATAAAACGAAGAATATCGTCCGAATTGTAATAAAATTCATTTGGAACTAAAAAGCTATGTATATGCATTATTTATAAACACTGTTTAGTTTGCCTTTTTATCAATTTCTGTCTCATGCTTTCCATTTTTTTATATTTCGAGACATATGACATGAAAAAGAAAAAAAAACTTTTCCCTTTCCTTCTCTCTCTCTCTTCCCTCTCACTCTCTCTTCTTTTCTTGAAATAACTCTGAGCCCTTCCAGTTTTGTTCTGAAAAAAGAAGATTTTGGCATTCATAGATCCGTCGACGTCCCTCGCAGGTAAAAACGATCGATTCTGTTCTGGATTGTTGATATTCAACGCCCATCTGAATTGGATGATTAGGATTTCCCTGGTCTGTATTTAGCTAAGCGCTTGCAACGATGGACCTGGGGATGATAAGCTTCAGATTGTATCATACGTACTAGATTCTGTATCATCCCGCGTTCAAGTATTCAGACTCGGGCTCATTTGCACCTGTATCACGTGACACATGAGGCAACAATTTGGGTTCCATTTCGCGAACGATCCGTGGATCCCTAAACGTTTCTTCGTAGCAATTGAGGCTTTTTACAGGGTCATGATGCAAGATCGACGCCCTAGATGGACTGCCTAACAGGCTTAAAGGGCTCCAACTGCTCTGCCTTTTACTCGTGGAGGGGTTGTATTTGAGTCTTTCCCAAGGGCACTAGAGCGAAATGAATGCAAATTTTCAATTCAGTTCGACCGTTCCATTGTCTGCGTCTTTAACCGTTAGGTTAACAATCACAATACAACTTAAATGCAAAACTAAAAACAAAAAAAAAAAACGGATGTGACGTGTCTTGTCCAATCGAGTATATGCCCTTGGAAGTGATTCCACATTCTAGTACAATGCAACGATATGGAATGTTTAAAATCATCTTATTCACCATTGCAGAAAAAGAACATTTTTAAAGAAATACAAAGTGTTCCAAAAAGGGTTCGGTCATTTATTTGACAGCTTGTATGAAAACAAATTTATTTTGAATCTAAAGCAATTTTCGAAGACACGAATCGAAGAAGATTACAAAAAGATGCTAATTACATATAATTACACATACATTTCAATGTTACAATAGATGTTAGAAATGATTTCCCTTAATCTGGATACAGGTTTGTGACTGTTTCATTACAAAAGCGTTTACTCCTCAGAAAACTACGAGTCTGTATCAATTTACCGAATGACAGATTATTGAAAGTTCATTTGCTCAAATCCGATTGGCTGATCCTGAATTGCCCACAAATCAACGAAATATTTCTCTTTCTTTATAAAACATATAAATACCCAATCTTATCGTAAATAAATAGATGCTTTTATTTTTTCAAAATCATAAGCATACCCCCATCGCACTGATTTTAAGGAAAAAGAAAGGTTAGAAACACAAAAGAATATATGCCCGAACGAGGTAAGCGTATGATGCAATATTTTCAACTGTTCTGTATGAGTATAGCGTTGTCACGTGATTGATGTTTCTATCATGAAATCTACACACGCGTAGATTCTACCCTGTTATCTTGAAGGCTGCATCTTTTATGAAACACCCTGTAGATTGGGGATGTCGCCCCACTTATAAGGAACGAGCATCTCATTGGTTGTGTCACTCGGGACTAGAGTATTTTGGTGAGATTTGACGCCTTCCGATTTTTCTCCCCCTGGTAAGAAGTTCATGAGAAAAGAAGGGAAAGGTTACGGTCTGAACCGGCAACCTTTTGCTGTCAACAGATGGCGTAACTGAAGCAAGCGAACAAAAACTTGTAGGTCACTTTGATGTCTGCCAGTGCAGTCGCCAAATGTTCTGCGCATGATTTAGATAGATAGATAGATAGATAGATAGATAGATAGATAGATAGATAGATAGATATGAATAGGCTTGAATAGATAGATAGATAGATATGAAGAGGCTTGGATAGATAGATAGATAGATAGATATAAATAGGCTTATATAGATAGATAGATAGATAGATAGATATAAATAGGCTTATATAGATAGATAGATAGATAGATAGATATGAATAGGCTTGGATAGATAGATAGATAGATATAAATAGGCTTAGATAGATAGATAGATAGATATTAATAGGCTTGGATTGATAGATAGATATGAATAGGTTTGCATAGATAGATAGATAGATAGATAGATATGAGTAGGCCGTTGACAGATTTGGTTGGCGCTTTCTGATAGATAGATAAGAATATGCTAAGATAGATAGATCGATAGATCGATAGATAGATACATACATACATACATACATATGAAAAGCCGAAGAAGAAAAATGAAGGAAGGGTAGGAAAGACAGGAGAAAAAAAGGAAGGAATGATACAGACTGGGGAATAAATACCAATTGTCTGCCATCGGTAAGAAGACGGGAATCTATTACAGATTTTGCAAGAAAAACTAATGTACTGCTTTCGTGATCGTGAGAAAGTTGTACTGCGCCAATCGTTGAATTGGGAGGTGTACCTTTGCCTACCTTGAAAACCAGCCAACAAAATCCCATCTTTTACCTGTGCCCAAACCCTGACTACTTCGGAGGTAAGGTGCAACTTTCTCAGTCTCAAAAATACTCTTAGACAAATAAAGACAGATGCATGGACACACGCACACAGACACTTGAATAATTAGATGGAAAGTGGAACGGACAGACAGAGGAGAATACGAACAAACAGTAGAGAGAATGATGAACTTTGATTGGAAGATCTACACGTTGATTTTTGTCTTTACTCTTTCTTTCTTTTCCTATATGACTTCTCTGTCGGTATAGTCGTCTGTTCTGTTCATATATCCATCTCTACCTGATCAGACCTATCTGTTCGT